>CAXAKX010000047.1:0-60449 GCA_963969525.1 Ontholestes murinus | reverse complement strand
ATAACAATAACAATAACAATAACAATAACAATAACAATAACAATAACAATAACAATAACAATAACAATAACAATAACAATAACAATAACAATAACAATAACAATAACAATAACAATAACAATAACAATAACAATAACAATAACAATAACAATAACAATAACAATAACAATAACAATAACAATAACAATAACAATAACAATAACAATAACAATAACAATAACAATAACAATAACAATAACAATAACAATAACAATAACAATAACAATAACAATAACAATAACAATAACAATAACAATAACAATAACAATAACAATAACAATAACAATAACAATAACAATAACAATAACAATAACAATAACAATAACAATAACAATAACAATAACAATAACAATAACAATAACAATAACAATAACAATAACAATAACAATAACAATAACAATAACAATAACAATAACAATAACAATAACAATAACAATAACAATAACAATAACAATAACAATAACAATAACAATAACAATAACAATAACAATAACAATAACAATAACAATAACAATAACAATAACAATAACAATAACAATAACAATAACAATAACAATAACAATAACAATAACAATAACAATAACAATAACAATAACAATAACAATAACAATAACAATAACAATAACAATAACAATAACAATAACAATAACAATAACAATAACAATAACAATAACAATAACAATAACAATAACAATAACAATAACAATAACAATAACAATAACAATAACAATAACAATAACAATAACAATAACAATAACAATAACAATAACAATAACAATAACAATAACAATAACAATAACAATAACAATAACAATAACAATAACAATAACAATAACAATAACAATAACAATAACAATAACAATAACAATAACAATAACAATAACAATAACAATAACAATAACAATAACAATAACAATAACAATAACAATAACAATAACAATAACAATAACAATAACAATAACAATAACAATAACAATAACAATAACAATAACAATAACAATAACAATAACAATAACAATAACAATAACAATAACAATAACAATAACAATAACAATAACAATAACAATAACAATAACAATAACAATAACAATAACAATAACAATAACAATAACAATAACAATAACAATAACAATAACAATAACAATAACAATAACAATAACAATAACAATAACAATAACAATAACAATAACAATAACAATAACAATAACAATAACAATAACAATAACAATAACAATAACAATAACAATAACAATAACAATAACAATAACAATAACAATAACAATAACAATAACAATAACAATAACAATAACAATAACAATAACAATAACAATAACAATAACAATAACAATAACAATAACAATAACAATAACAATAACAATAACAATAACAATAACAATAACAATAACAATAACAATAACAATAACAATAACAATAACAATAACAATAACAATAACAATAACAATAACAATAACAATAACAATAACAATAACAATAACAATAACAATAACAATAACAATAACAATAACAATAACAATAACAATAACAATAACAATAACAATAACAATAACAATAACAATAACAATAACAATAACAATAACAATAACAATAACAATAACAATAACAATAACAATAACAATAACAATAACAATAACAATAACAATAACAATAACAATAACAATAACAATAACAATAACAATAACAATAACAATAACAATAACAATAACAATAACAATAACAATAACAATAACAATAACAATAACAATAACAATAACAATAACAATAACAATAACAATAACAATAACAATAACAATAACAATAACAATAACAATAACAATAACAATAACAATAACAATAACAATAACAATAACAATAACAATAACAATAACAATAACAATAACAATAACAATAACAATAACAATAACAATAACAATAACAATAACAATAACAATAACAATAACAATAACAATAACAATAACAATAACAATAACAATAACAATAACAATAACAATAACAATAACAATAACAATAACAATAACAATAACAATAACAATAACAATAACAATAACAATAACAATAACAATAACAATAACAATAACAATAACAATAACAATAACAATAACAATAACAATAACAATAACAATAACAATAACAATAACAATAACAATAACAATAACAATAACAATAACAATAACAATAACAATAACAATAACAATAACAATAACAATAACAATAACAATAACAATAACAATAACAATAACAATAACAATAACAATAACAATAACAATAACAATAACAATAACAATAACAATAACAATAACAATAACAATAACAATAACAATAACAATAACAATAACAATAACAATAACAATAACAATAACAATAACAATAACAATAACAATAACAATAACAATAACAATAACAATAACAATAACAATAACAATAACAATAACAATAACAATAACAATAACAATAACAATAACAATAACAATAACAATAACAATAACAATAACAATAACAATAACAATAACAATAACAATAACAATAACAATAACAATAACAATAACAATAACAATAACAATAACAATAACAATAACAATAACAATAACAATAACAATAACAATAACAATAACAATAACAATAACAATAACAATAACAATAACAATAACAATAACAATAACAATAACAATAACAATAACAATAACAATAACAATAACAATAACAATAACAATAACAATAACAATAACAATAACAATAACAATAACAATAACAATAACAATAACAATAACAATAACAATAACAATAACAATAACAATAACAATAACAATAACAATAACAATAACAATAACAATAACAATAACAATAACAATAACAATAACAATAACAATAACAATAACAATAACAATAACAATAACAATAACAATAACAATAACAATAACAATAACAATAACAATAACAATAACAATAACAATAACAATAACAATAACAATAACAATAACAATAACAATAACAATAACAATAACAATAACAATAACAATAACAATAACAATAACAATAACAATAACAATAACAATAACAATAACAATAACAATAACAATAACAATAACAATAACAATAACAATAACAATAACAATAACAATAACAATAACAATAACAATAACAATAACAATAACAATAACAATAACAATAACAATAACAATAACAATAACAATAACAATAACAATAACAATAACAATAACAATAACAATAACAATAACAATAACAATAACAATAACAATAACAATAACAATAACAATAACAATAACAATAACAATAACAATAACAATAACAATAACAATAACAATAACAATAACAATAACAATAACAATAACAATAACAATAACAATAACAATAACAATAACAATAACAATAACAATAACAATAACAATAACAATAACAATAACAATAACAATAACAATAACAATAACAATAACAATAACAATAACAATAACAATAACAATAACAATAACAATAACAATAACAATAACAATAACAATAACAATAACAATAACAATAACAATAACAATAACAATAACAATAACAATAACAATAACAATAACAATAACAATAACAATAACAATAACAATAACAATAACAATAACAATAACAATAACAATAACAATAACAATAACAATAACAATAACAATAACAATAACAATAACAATAACAATAACAATAACAATAACAATAACAATAACAATAACAATAACAATAACAATAACAATAACAATAACAATAACAATAACAATAACAATAACAATAACAATAACAATAACAATAACAATAACAATAACAATAACAATAACAATAACAATAACAATAACAATAACAATAACAATAACAATAACAATAACAATAACAATAACAATAACAATAACAATAACAATAACAATAACAATAACAATAACAATAACAATAACAATAACAATAACAATAACAATAACAATAACAATAACAATAACAATAACAATAACAATAACAATAACAATAACAATAACAATAACAATAACAATAACAATAACAATAACAATAACAATAACAATAACAATAACAATAACAATAACAATAACAATAACAATAACAATAACAATAACAATAACAATAACAATAACAATAACAATAACAATAACAATAACAATAACAATAACAATAACAATAACAATAACAATAACAATAACAATAACAATAACAATAACAATAACAATAACAATAACAATAACAATAACAATAACAATAACAATAACAATAACAATAACAATAACAATAACAATAACAATAACAATAACAATAACAATAACAATAACAATAACAATAACAATAACAATAACAATAACAATAACAATAACAATAACAATAACAATAACAATAACAATAACAATAACAATAACAATAACAATAACAATAACAATAACAATAACAATAACAATAACAATAACAATAACAATAACAATAACAATAACAATAACAATAACAATAACAATAACAATAACAATAACAATAACAATAACAATAACAATAACAATAACAATAACAATAACAATAACAATAACAATAACAATAACAATAACAATAACAATAACAATAACAATAACAATAACAATAACAATAACAATAACAATAACAATAACAATAACAATAACAATAACAATAACAATAACAATAACAATAACAATAACAATAACAATAACAATAACAATAACAATAACAATAACAATAACAATAACAATAACAATAACAATAACAATAACAATAACAATAACAATAACAATAACAATAACAATAACAATAACAATAACAATAACAATAACAATAACAATAACAATAACAATAACAATAACAATAACAATAACAATAACAATAACAATAACAATAACAATAACAATAACAATAACAATAACAATAACAATAACAATAACAATAACAATAACAATAACAATAACAATAACAATAACAATAACAATAACAATAACAATAACAATAACAATAACAATAACAATAACAATAACAATAACAATAACAATAACAATAACAATAACAATAACAATAACAATAACAATAACAATAACAATAACAATAACAATAACAATAACAATAACAATAACAATAACAATAACAATAACAATAACAATAACAATAACAATAACAATAACAATAACAATAACAATAACAATAACAATAACAATAACAATAACAATAACAATAACAATAACAATAACAATAACAATAACAATAACAATAACAATAACAATAACAATAACAATAACAATAACAATAACAATAACAATAACAATAACAATAACAATAACAATAACAATAACAATAACAATAACAATAACAATAACAATAACAATAACAATAACAATAACAATAACAATAACAATAACAATAACAATAACAATAACAATAACAATAACAATAACAATAACAATAACAATAACAATAACAATAACAATAACAGGGATCGAGTGGTTCTGTCCACAGGGGGGCGTGTAGCGTCTTATAGGTGCCCTAGCCGGGGCTAGCTTGCTAGCCCTGGTTAGGTGTCACCCTAGCTTCTCCGCCCCCAAGACCGGCATGCGTACCATCATTGGTATAACCTACCTGAGGTGATCCTGTTTCTGCAGAACATGCCGGATCTAGAGGAGTAAACCTCGACTAAAAATCCGTAATCCAAGGTGTCAATCGTACCGTGCCGAGGGATGGATGGCCACGCGTCAGTTGGTCTCATACGGTGTCCTCCGGATACCTGGCGAACTCCGGTTGCATTTAGCCTTGCTGCAGTATGGGAGCACTGCTGCAGTCGACCTTTATTTCTGCCCTACTCGTGGGAACCGCATGGCAACCTCATCTAAAAACCCTTCTGAGGAGTCAACCTCATTAAAAAATGATGCGGCGTCTGGGAACACGCAAAGTTCCCAAAACATTTTAGAAAAATCGGGTGCTAGCCTGCCCCGTTTTTTCGTTGTAAAAAGACAGGACGGATTGAACTTTGATAAAGTAAACCCTTTTGCTATCTCAAAGTTCATAGAACAAACGATTGGAAAAGTCAGTAGTATAAAGAAAATCAAAGATGGTCTAATGGTGGAAGCAAAAACAGACAAACAGGCAATTAAATTATTAAAACTAGAAAAATTCCTACATTTTAGCATCGAAGTAACTGTACATAAGTCTCTAAATTTTGTTAAAGGTATTGTTTATTGTAGAGATCTAGTATCTTGCAGCGATGAGGAGATACTAGATGACTTAAAGAAACATAACGTCATAGAAATTAGAAGAATTAAGAGTAAACGTGATGGCCAGTTGGTTAATACTCCATCTATTGTATTAACCTTTAACTCAACAGAGTTACCAAAAAAGGTTAACGTAGCATTTTACAGTCTAGAAGTGAGGTTGTACATCCCAAGCGTCCTACGATGCTTCAGGTGCCAGAAGTTAGGACACACATCCTCTAGATGTGAAAGTCCAGCCCTCTGTTCCTGTGGCAAGGCAGTCCACGACGGTTCGGATTGCGAAGAGCCACTCAAGTGTGTGAACTGCGGAGGTAATCACTCTGCCAGATTTAAGAACTGTCCATCCTTAATCTTCGAACGATCTGTCCAAGAATTAAGAACTAAAGAAAAGATTAGCTACTTTGAGGCTAAGAAAAGGCTAACCCCACCAAAAACACCTGTAGAGAATGTGTCATATGCACATGCTACAACTAAAAGAACAAGCACAGAACAACTAATCTATGAACTATCTCCAATAATTGCCAAAATGGTAGGAGAATCAATCAAAAAGGCGTTGGGAGATATTTTAGGAGGAAAAAGTGAACCTGTACAGTCTAAAATTAATAATCCTACAGCAGTTCTAGAAAAAACTGCAATACAGATGCCATGTGCATCAACCGCTTCACCAGTAGAAGCTCCAACCCTCTTCCCCCAAGCGGAGAAGAGCAAGACTAATCCGACGCCCGGTAGATCGGACGTTGGAACTACATTTAAAACTCCCCAGGACATGGGGAGATCAGGAGCCGTTAAACGGCAAAACTCTCTCTCCGATTCAGAGAGAGAAAAACAGAAAATTCAAAAGAGGCCAGTGGGCTGGCAGAAAGGAAGGCCCCGCAAATTTAAACCTCCGGAGTCGGGTTCTGAATCCGACAAAAGTCAACACGATCCCGGAGCAGAGACAAACCGAAAAATGTCTATTTAGTGTAAATTTTTATTTGTTTGTCTGTCTTAATTTATGATCTTCATGTCTATCAGTGTTTTCGTCATTTTATATTATTTTCTAAAGAGTTGGAACAAATGGTTCAATGGAACTGCAACGGTTGCATAGCGCATTACGGAGAGCTGAAGATCATCCTACAGAAATATAAGCCTTTCTGTATTTGTCTCCAAGAGACTCACTTCCACCCCGAAGAAACGTTTACCCTGCGAGGATATAACATCCTGAGAAAGGATGTTTTACCACACCAACGTGCCAGGGGTGGAGTCAGTATTGCTTTGAAAGAGGGGACAAATTTCAGAGAGCTTGCTATTAGGACTGATCTTCAAGCTATAGCATGTACTATTGTAACTCCAATTCCCGTAACCGTATGCAACCTATACCTCCCGGATAGAAACTGGGAGGTTAATCAAATTATCGATTTAGTATTGCAGTTGCCAAGACCATATCTATTGCTGGGCGACTTTAACGCACACAATCCGTTATGGGGCTCTTCAAGAGTGGACATTAGGGGTAGGTATGTCGAAGGTATACTCGACACCATAGGAGGAGTACTTCTAAACACCGGACAACCTACACACTTTAATGCCTCTAACGGATTATGCTCAGCAATAGATCTAACAATATCATCACCCACACTTGCCACACGTCTACAGTGGCAAACTCTCGGTGACCTTTATGGAAGTGATCATTTCCCGATCTTAATTTCGACCAACGTCCCGAGAGTAGAGCAACGAAGACCTAGGCGATGGCGCCTAGACGTTGCAGAGTGGGAGAAGTTTCATCAGAACATCATATTTCCTGAAACTTTTGATGATATTGGTTCCGCTCTTCGTATTATAAATCTCAGCATAACTCAAGCAGCCGAAAAGTCAATACCGCGTACCTCTGGCTCGACTAGTAAATCCTCCGTTCCATGGTGGAACGTAGAGGTTAGTCGAGTTATCGCAGAGAAGAAGCGAGCATTCAACGTCTTTAAAAGAACCCCTACGCAAGAAAATCTCATTAAATTTAAGCAGAAGCGGGCCGTCGCCCGCCGTAAAATCCTGCAATCAAAAAATGAGTCATGGAAGAACTACGTCAACACGATGTCTAACGATACGCCAATGACGGACGTATGGAAAAAGGTGCAGGCCATCCGCGGACAAAGGTCATCGCCAGTAATCACACTTGGCGATGAAACGCACAACGTACGTGACCCTTGTCAGGTTGCGGAAGCATTAGCGTGGCATTTCTCCGGCACCTGTAGTTCTTACAACTATCCAAATGAATTCTTGCGTAGGAGAGGCGAACTAGAAACTCCACTAGACTTTAATACTCACTCGGATCCAGACTATAACGTTCCATTTACAATGGAAGAATTTGAAGAGGCACTGAATTCTAGTAGTGACTCATCCCCTGGTCCGGATAATATCCCCTACAAGTTTATCCAAAACTTAACACCGGCTTGTAAAGCCAGTGTATTAAAGTTATACAATTTGATATGGGAAAGAGGGGAATATCCGGATGTATGGAGAGAAGCTACTATAGTGCCTCTTCTCAAACCAGGAAAGGATCCGAGTCTAGCGTCTAGTTATCGCCCAGTGTCTTTAACGTGCTGCTTGAGTAAGGTCTTAGAAAAAATGGTCAACAACCGGCTGGTGTGGATTCTCGAGTCGCGAGAACTTATAGTCCCCTACCAGTCCGGGTTTAGGAAACGTCATTCCAGTGTTGACCATCTGGTCCGTTTAGAGAATGCCATTCATAACGCCTTTCTAGAGAGAAAACACGTCGTCGCCGTGTTCTTCGATCTGGAAAAGGCTTATGATATGACATGGCGATATAATATTCTCAGGAAGTTGCATCGGTGGGGACTGAGAGGCCGTCTGCCTTTATTCATCCAGTCCTTTTTGTCGCACCGGAGTTTTCGCGTACGAGTAGGAGATTCACTATCCTCTCTCCACGTACAAGAAAACGGTATACCGCAGGGCTCTACCATTAGCGTAACCCTCTTTTCTATAGCGGTAAACGATATTGCAACTTCCGTCAGTACCCCCGTAAATACATGCCTGTATGTCGACGACCTCGCAATCTACATGGCCGGAGATACCATCCCGGCTATATGTAGAGAGCTACAGAGGAGCATTGATAATATCGTCCGAGACGCTGGCTCGTGTGGTTTTCGCTTTTCAGAGACAAAGATGGCTTGTGTTCATTTTTGTCGTCTGAGAAAACCACACAGGGAGCCTAGTCTACAAATTAATGGTTCTGTTATTCAATGCGTCGACTCGTATAGATTTCTAGGACTAATATTTGACAGGTCTCTGTCGTTCCGTCCCCACATTGATGATCTCGCCGTAAGGTGTAAGAAGGCACTTAATTTAATTAGGTGCCTCTCTAACATTAATTGGGGTGCGAGCAGAGAGGTTTTACTGCGGCTGTATCAGGCGCTGGTTCTGTCCAGACTTGATTACGGGTGCGCAGTATATTCCGCTGCTCGTAAATCGTGGTTAAAAGTCCTAGACTCTATACATTATACAGGCATTCGATACGCTACAGGAGCTTATAGAACCACACCAGTAAAGAGTCTCTGCTGTGAGGCCGGGTTGCAACCTTTGAAATATAGGCGTCTTCGGTTCGCTTTGCGATACGAAGCGTCTATACGTAGCAACCCAAGGCATATTAACTACTCGCAATTTAGGAGAGCAGAGACTTATCGTAAATATGCCTTGAGACCGTCTGTCTCTAGGCCGGTGTGTGTTCGAGCGCGCGAGTTCCGCAAGAGTTCTAATTTCAATTTACCCGAAGTGTATCAGGTCGGAGTCGGAGAAATACCACCATGGTTGATTCCGACAACAAACCTGGTTTTAGACCTACTAAGGTTTCCGAAAACGGAAACCTCGACAACAATTCTTCGGGTAAATCTGAACGAAATTATTAACCGTTATGGGAACTCTTGCTGCATATATACGGATGGATCCAAAACTGAGAATGGAGTTGGAGCAGCCATTGCGGTTGATCAAATTCCACACTCTTGGACACTCGACCAACTAACCTCCGTATATACTGCCGAACTCTATGCAATCTATCAAGCGCTCAAGTACTGCGATCTTTCTAGCAGTAAAACATTCCTCATTTTATCCGATTCACTCTCATCCCTGCAAAGTATATCTGACCGCCTAAGTAATGATCCGCTAGTGCAGAATATTCTGTCGTCACTGTACCATCTGCATCTCTCCGAAAAATTTGTTGCCTTCATATGGGTGCCATCACATGTATTTATAGAAGGCAACGAGATTGCAGACAGAGCTGCCCGTCAGGCAGCTCTTGCGGATCATGTTGACTACGCCATGTGTCGGCCTGACGATGTCAAGGTCGGCGTTACGGCGTTAGTCAACAAAGCATGGCAAAGGGAATGGGAGAGCCTCGAGAGTAAGCTAAAAGCTGTAAAACTCTCTGTGACAGCATGGAAGTCACCGGTCGCTCTTAGTAGGAGAGAGGAGGTCGCTCTGACCCGCCTTAGAATGGGTCACACCAACTTGACCCATTCTCATCTCCTGACCGGTGACGATGCACCCACATGCAATACTTGTCACAGCCCTCTAACGGTGAGGCATATAATCGAGGAATGTGCAGCCTACACAGGTCAACGTGTACGGCTGAAGCTCCGTGGTAATGTAGCGTACGATTTGAGCAATTCTGTTTTGTCGGTAGAAACTGTCGTTGCTTTTCTGCAAGCGACAGAATTTCTACGCAGAATTTAGGGGTACTGTAAGGACCAGTTAACTGAGCTGAGCAGTTTTTTAATTTGTTGTGTATCGTCAATATCTGTTAATTTATTATTTCTGTTAATTTATTCTGTGAACGTCCGTCTCGCCTAGTTGGCCCTTTACACCAACTAGGTCGAGTGATTTTATCGTTTTCGTCTAGTATTGTTTTTGTTGTCGGGCACTTTACACCCGACAACGGTTTTACCGCTTTTATTTAGCTTTAAGTTTTTATCTTTGTGTCTAGGTTTAAGTTTTATTCTGTGTGTCGTCCCTCCACCATGTTGGCTTTTTACACCAACTTGGTGGAGTTGATTTTATCATTATTGCTTGTATCTTGTCCATCTCACCTAGTTGGCTTTTTACACCAACTAGGTCGAGTGATTTTATCATATTTATCTAGTCTTAAGTTTTATCGATATGTCTAGTTTTAAGTTTTAATCTGTGTGTCGTCCCTCCACCATGTTGGCCTTTTACACCAACTTGGTGGATATGTTTTGTCCGTCTCGCCTAGCTGGCCTAGGTCGAGTGATTTTAAACTTTTTGGTTTCTAGTCATTATTTTAATTTATATGTTAATTTATTTTGTGATTGTCCGTCTCGCCTTGTTGGCATTTTACACCAATTAGGTCGAGTGATTTTATTATTTTTGTTTGTATTGTCCCTCTGCTGTCGGACTATTTACACCCGACAGCGGTTTTATTTATATTTGTTAAATTATTCTGTGTTCGTCCGTCTCGCCTAGTTGGCATTTTACACCAACTAGGCGAGTATTATTATTATATAAAAAGAGAATAGCGGCTAATGGCCCTAGCAGTCGATGCCGCTCAAACAAAAAAAAAAAAAAAAAAAAACAAAACAATAACAATAACAATAACAATAACAATAACAATAACAATAACAATAACAATAACAATAACAATAACAATAACAATAACAATAACAATAACAATAACAATAACAATAACAATAACAATAACAATAACAATAACAATAACAATAACAATAACAATAACAATAACAATAACAATAACAATAACAATAACAATAACAATAACAATAACAATAACAATAACAATAACAATAACAATAACAATAACAATAACAATAACAATAACAATAACAATAACAATAACAATAACAATAACAATAACAATAACAATAACAATAACAATAACAATAACAATAACAATAACAATAACAATAACAATAACAATAACAATAACAATAACAATAACAATAACAATAACAATAACAATAACAATAACAATAACAATAACAATAACAATAACAATAACAATAACAATAACAATAACAATAACAATAACAATAACAATAACAATAACAATAACAATAACAATAACAATAACAATAACAATAACAATAACAATAACAATAACAATAACAATAACAATAACAATAACAATAACAATAACAATAACAATAACAATAACAATAACAATAACAATAACAATAACAATAACAATAACAATAACAATAACAATAACAATAACAATAACAATAACAATAACAATAACAATAACAATAACAATAACAATAACAATAACAATAACAATAACAATAACAATAACAATAACAATAACAATAACAATAACAATAACAATAACAATAACAATAACAATAACAATAACAATAACAATAACAATAACAATAACAATAACAATAACAATAACAATAACAATAACAATAACAATAACAATAACAATAACAATAACAATAACAATAACAATAACAATAACAATAACAATAACAATAACAATAACAATAACAATAACAATAACAATAACAATAACAATAACAATAACAATAACAATAACAATAACAATAACAATAACAATAACAATAACAATAACAATAACAATAACAATAACAATAACAATAACAATAACAATAACAATAACAATAACAATAACAATAACAATAACAATAACAATAACAATAACAATAACAATAACAATAACAATAACAATAACAATAACAATAACAATAACAATAACAATAACAATAACAATAACAATAACAATAACAATAACAATAACAATAACAATAACAATAACAATAACAATAACAATAACAATAACAATAACAATAACAATAACAATAACAATAACAATAACAATAACAATAACAATAACAATAACAATAACAATAACAATAACAATAACAATAACAATAACAATAACAATAACAATAACAATAACAATAACAATAACAATAACAATAACAAGAACAATAACAATAACAATAACAATAACAATAACAATAACAATAACAATAACAATAACAATAACAATAACAATAACAATAACAATAACAATAACAATAACAATAACAATAACAATAACAATAACAATAACAATAACAATAACAATAACAATAACAATAACAATAACAATAACAATAACAATAACAATAACAATAACAATAACAATAACAATAACAATAACAATAACAATAACAATAACAATAACAATAACAATAACAATAACAATAACAATAACAATAACAATAACAATAACAATAACAATAACAATAACAATAACAATAACAATAACAATAACAATAACAATAACAATAACAATAACAATAACAATAACAATAACAATAACAATAACAATAACAATAACAATAACAATAACAATAACAATAACAATAACAATAACAATAACAATAACAATAACAATAACAATAACAATAACAATAACAATAACAATAACAATAACAATAACAATAACAATAACAATAACAATAACAATAACAATAACAATAACAATAACAATAACAATAACAATAACAATAACAATAACAATAACAATAACAATAACAATAACAATAACAATAACAATAACAATAACAATAACAATAACAATAACAATAACAATAACAATAACAATAACAATAACAATAACAATAACAATAACAATAACAATAACAATAACAATAACAATAACAATAACAATAACAATAACAATAACAATAACAATAACAATAACAATAACAATAACAATAACAATAACAATAACAATAACAATAACAATAACAATAACAATAACAATAACAATAACAATAACAATAACAATAACAATAACAATAACAATAACAATAACAATAACAATAACAATAACAATAACAATAACAATAACAATAACAATAACAATAACAATAACAATAACAATAACAATAACAATAACAATAACAATAACAATAACAATAACAATAACAATAACAATAACAATAACAATAACAATAACAATAACAATAACAATAACAATAACAATAACAATAACAATAACAATAACAATAACAATAACAATAACAATAACAATAACAATAACAATAACAATAACAATAACAATAACAATAACAATAACAATAACAATAACAATAACAATAACAATAACAATAACAATAACAATAACAATAACAATAACAATAACAATAACAATAACAATAACAATAACAATAACAATAACAATAACAATAACAATAACAATAACAATAACAATAACAATAACAATAACAATAACAATAACAATAACAATAACAATAACAATAACAATAACAATAACAATAACAATAACAATAACAATAACAATAACAATAACAATAACAATAACAATAACAATAACAATAACAATAACAATAACAATAACAATAACAATAACAATAACAATAACAATAACAATAACAATAACAATAACAATAACAATAACAATAACAATAACAATAACAATAACAATAACAATAACAATAACAATAACAATAACAATAACAATAACAATAACAATAACAATAACAATAACAATAACAATAACAATAACAATAACAATAACAATAACAATAACAATAACAATAACAATAACAATAACAATAACAATAACAATAACAATAACAATAACAATAACAATAACAATAACAATAACAATAACAATAACAATAACAATAACAATAACAATAACAATAACAATAACAATAACAATAACAATAACAATAACAATAACAATAACAATAACAATAACAATAACAATAACAATAACAATAACAATAACAATAACAATAACAATAACAATAACAATAACAATAACAATAACAATAACAATAACAATAACAATAACAATAACAATAACAATAACAATAACAATAACAATAACAATAACAATAACAATAACAATAACAATAACAATAACAATAACAATAACAATAACAATAACAATAACAATAACAATAACAATAACAATAACAATAACAATAACAATAACAATAACAATAACAATAACAATAACAATAACAATAACAATAACAATAACAATAACAATAACAATAACAATAACAATAACAATAACAATAACAATAACAATAACAATAACAATAACAATAACAATAACAATAACAATAACAATAACAATAACAATAACAATAACAATAACAATAACAATAACAATAACAATAACAATAACAATAACAATAACAATAACAATAACAATAACAATAACAATAACAATAACAATAACAATAACAATAACAATAACAATAACAATAACAATAACAATAACAATAACAATAACAATAACAATAACAATAACAATAACAATAACAATAACAATAACAATAACAATAACAATAACAATAACAATAACAATAACAATAACAATAACAATAACAATAACAATAACAATAACAATAACAATAACAATAACAATAACAATAACAATAACAATAACAATAACAATAACAATAACAATAACAATAACAATAACAATAACAATAACAATAACAATAACAATAACAATAACAATAACAATAACAATAACAATAACAATAACAATAACAATAACAATAACAATAACAATAACAATAACAATAACAATAACAATAACAATAACAATAACAATAACAATAACAATAACAATAACAATAACAATAACAATAACAATAACAATAACAATAACAATAACAATAACAATAACAATAACAATAACAATAACAATAACAATAACAATAACAATAACAATAACAATAACAATAACAATAACAATAACAATAACAATAACAATAACAATAACAATAACAATAACAATAACAATAACAATAACAATAACAATAACAATAACAATAACAATAACAATAACAATAACAATAACAATAACAATAACAATAACAATAACAATAACAATAACAATAACAATAACAATAACAATAACAATAACAATAACAATAACAATAACAATAACAATAACAATAACAATAACAATAACAATAACAATAACAATAACAATAACAATAACAATAACAATAACAATAACAATAACAATAACAATAACAATAACAATAACAATAACAATAACAATAACAATAACAATAACAATAACAATAACAATAACAATAACAATAACAATAACAATAACAATAACAATAACAATAACAATAACAATAACAATAACAATAACAATAACAATAACAATAACAATAACAATAACAATAACAATAACAATAACAATAACAATAACAATAACAATAACAATAACAATAACAATAACAATAACAATAACAATAACAATAACAATAACAATAACAATAACAATAACAATAACAATAACAATAACAATAACAATAACAATAACAATAACAATAACAATAACAATAACAATAACAATAACAATAACAATAACAATAACAATAACAATAACAATAACAATAACAATAACAATAACAATAACAATAACAATAACAATAACAATAACAATAACAATAACAATAACAATAACAATAACAATAACAATAACAATAACAATAACAATAACAATAACAATAACAATAACAATAACAATAACAATAACAATAACAATAACAATAACAATAACAATAACAATAACAATAACAATAACAATAACAATAACAATAACAATAACAATAACAATAACAATAACAATAACAATAACAATAACAATAACAATAACAATAACAATAACAATAACAATAACAATAACAATAACAATAACAATAACAATAACAATAACAATAACAATAACAATAACAATAACAATAACAATAACAATAACAATAACAATAACAATAACAATAACAATAACAATAACAATAACAATAACAATAACAATAACAATAACAATAACAATAACAATAACAATAACAATAACAATAACAATAACAATAACAATAACAATAACAATAACAATAACAATAACAATAACAATAACAATAACAATAACAATAACAATAACAATAACAATAACAATAACAATAACAATAACAATAACAATAACAATAACAATAACAATAACAATAACAATAACAATAACAATAACAATAACAATAACAATAACAATAACAATAACAATAACAATAACAATAACAATAACAATAACAATAACAATAACAATAACAATAACAATAACAATAACAATAACAATAACAATAACAATAACAATAACAATAACAATAACAATAACAATAACAATAACAATAACAATAACAATAACAATAACAATAACAATAACAATAACAATAACAATAACAATAACAATAACAATAACAATAACAATAACAATAACAATAACAATAACAATAACAATAACAATAACAATAACAATAACAATAACAATAACAATAACAATAACAATAACAATAACAATAACAATAACAATAACAATAACAATAACAATAACAATAACAATAACAATAACAATAACAATAACAATAACAATAACAATAACAATAACAATAACAATAACAATAACAATAACAATAACAATAACAATAACAATAACAATAACAATAACAATAACAATAACAATAACAATAACAATAACAATAACAATAACAATAACAATAACAATAACAATAACAATAACAATAACAATAACAATAACAATAACAATAACAATAACAATAACAATAACAATAACAATAACAATAACAATAACAATAACAATAACAATAACAATAACAATAACAATAACAATAACAATAACAATAACAATAACAATAACAATAACAATAACAATAACAATAACAATAACAATAACAATAACAATAACAATAACAATAACAATAACAATAACAATAACAATAACAATAACAATAACAATAACAATAACAATAACAATAACAATAACAATAACAATAACAATAACAATAACAATAACAATAACAATAACAATAACAATAACAATAACAATAACAATAACAATAACAATAACAATAACAATAACAATAACAATAACAATAACAATAACAATAACAATAACAATAACAATAACAATAACAATAACAATAACAATAACAATAACAATAACAATAACAATAACAATAACAATAACAATAACAATAACAATAACAATAACAATAACAATAACAATAACAATAACAATAACAATAACAATAACAATAACAATAACAATAACAATAACAATAACAATAACAATAACAATAACAATAACAATAACAATAACAATAACAATAACAATAACAATAACAATAACAATAACAATAACAATAACAATAACAATAACAATAACAATAACAATAACAATAACAATAACAATAACAATAACAATAACAATAACAATAACAATAACAATAACAATAACAATAACAATAACAATAACAATAACAATAACAATAACAATAACAATAACAATAACAATAACAATAACAATAACAATAACAATAACAATAACAATAACAATAACAATAACAATAACAATAACAATAACAATAACAATAACAATAACAATAACAATAACAATAACAATAACAATAACAATAACAATAACAATAACAATAACAATAACAATAACAATAACAATAACAATAACAATAACAATAACAATAACAATAACAATAACAATAACAATAACAATAACAATAACAATAACAATAACAATAACAATAACAATAACAATAACAATAACAATAACAATAACAATAACAATAACAATAACAATAACAATAACAATAACAATAACAATAACAATAACAATAACAATAACAATAACAATAACAATAACAATAACAATAACAATAACAATAACAATAACAATAACAATAACAATAACAATAACAATAACAATAACAATAACAATAACAATAACAATAACAATAACAATAACAATAACAATAACAATAACAATAACAATAACAATAACAATAACAATAACAATAACAATAACAATAACAATAACAATAACAATAACAATAACAATAACAATAACAATAACAATAACAATAACAATAACAATAACAATAACAATAACAATAACAATAACAATAACAATAACAATAACAATAACAATAACAATAACAATAACAATAACAATAACAATAACAATAACAATAACAATAACAATAACAATAACAATAACAATGGGATCGAGTGGTTCTGTCCACAGGGGGGCGTGTAGCGTCTTATAGGTGCCCTAGCCGGGGTTAGCTTGCTAGCCCTGGTTAGGTGTCACCCTAGCTTCTCCGCCCCCAAGACCGGCATGCGTACCATCATTGGTATAACCTACCTGAGGTGATCCTGTTTCTGCAGAACATGCCGGATCTAGAGGAGTAAACCTCGACTAAAAATCCGTAATCCAAGGTGTCAATCGTACCGTGCCGAGGGATGGATGGCCACGCGTCAGTTGGTCTCATACGGTGTCCTCCGGATACCTGGCGAACTCCGGTTGCATTTAGCCTTGCTGCAGTATGGGAGCACTGCTGCAGTCGACTTTTATTTCTGCCCTACTCGTGGGACTCACATGGGAGCTTCAACTATTAAAAAATCTGAGGAGTCAACCTCACAAAAAAATGACGCGGCGTCTGGGGACACGCGAAGTCCCCAAACCATTAATGAAAAAGCGGGTTTACATCTACCCCGCTTCTTTATTGTTAAGAGGCGTGACGAGACAAATTTCGATAGGGTAAATCCATTTGCCATATCGAAATTCATACAACAGTTATTAGGAAAAGTGAATACAGTTAAAAAGATAAAGGATGGTTTAATGATCGAAGTTTTGTCTGATAAGCAGGCATTAAAAATGTTGAAATTAAATACATTTTTGGAATACGACGTTGAAGTGATCGTTCATAAAACATTGAATTACTCAAAAGGAATAATCTATTGTCGTGATTTGGTTTTATGTACAGATGAGGAAATATTAGAGGAACTTGGTAAATATAACGTAATTGAAATTCGTAGAATAAAAACTAAACGAGAAGGTCAACTAGTCAACACTCCATCAGTAGTGTTGACATTTAACTCAACAACGCTGCCAAAGAAAATCAATGTGGCTTTTTACCAGGTTGAGGTTAGGCAATATATTCCTAGCGTACTCCGATGTTTTAGATGTCAAAAGCTAGGACACACGTCGGCAAAATGTGAAAGTCCAGCAATTTGTTCATGTGGCAGGGTAGTCCATGAAGGAACAGATTGTGTCGAGCCCTTTACGTGTGTAAACTGCGGTGGAAATCACTCCGCACGATTCAGAGACTGTCCCTCGCTTCTCTTTGAGAAGGCTATTCAAGAGCTTAGAGTTAGGGAAAAAATTTCGTATTTTGAGGCAAAAAAGAGATTGTCACAACCTAAAACTCCGATTGAAAATGTCTCGTACGCCCAAGCCATAACAAAACCCAACAAAACTGATATAGTCTCAGAGCTCACACCAATAATTACAAAGTTGGTAAGTGAGGCAATCCAAAAATCACTAGGTGATATTCTAGGTAGTGCAAGTGGAAAACTAGAATGTAAGAATGTTCAATCAACTATCACTGCAGTCACAAGAACTGCAAAACAGGTGATTCTTCCACCTGCAGCTTCATCATCTGAAGCTATCTCACTCTTCTCCCATGTGGAGAAGAGACACTCTCTCCCGGCGTCCGACAATATGGACGCTGGAAATAAATTTAAGACCCCTTTGGAGGAAGGGAGAAGCCTTTCTTTCCATTAAAAGGCAACAATCACTCTCTGAGTCGGAGAGTGATAAACAAAGTATAGCCCACAAGGCCAAACGGCCTGTTGGATGGCCTAAAGGTAAGGCCAGAAAAGTCAAAGCTAATATCTCTGGTCCTGATAACTCAGAAGTGGATCCAGCGTCCGGTTCTCAACAACGGAAAATGTCTTTCTAAGTGTTTTGTGAAGTCTGTGTGACGTTTTTTAATTAAATTTTATCGATCTCTTTGTTGTCTCTGTCGTCATTTTTATTCATTTTTAAAGAGCTGGAACAAATTGTCCAGTGGAATTGCCGTGGTTGCATATCGCATATCGGCGAACTGAAGATCATTCTGCGCGAATACAATCCTTTCTGTGTATGCCTACAGGAAACCCTGTTTAGACCTGATCAAGAGTTTACTTTAAGGGGCTACAGCATCCTCAGGGAAGACGTAGCCCCACGCCAACGGTCAAGGGGGGGAGTAGGTATACTTATACGGGAAGGATGTATTTATACGCAATTAAATCTAAGAACGGATGTTCAGGCCATAGCCTGTGTGATCAAAGCGCCGATAGAAGCCACGATATGCAACGTTTACCTCCCAGATGGCAACTGGGAGAGTAACCAGATAGTCAATCTGATTAGGCAATTACCTGGACCATATCTATTGCTGGGAGACTTTAATGCACACAGTCCGTTATGGGGTTCCCACCGTCTCGATATTAGAGGATCGTATATCGAAGACGTGCTCGATATCACGGGAGGGATACTGTTAAATAACGGACTACCAACGCATTTCAACGTTTTTAGCGGTGCATTCTCAGCAATAGATTTAGCAATATCTTCGCCCACTCTCGCCACGCGTCTTCAGTGGCAGGCCCTCGAGGATCTACATGGAAGCGATCACTTCCCGATCGTCTTGTCCACAAACATTCCGAGGGCCATACAACGCAGACCCAGGCGCTGGCGCCTGGATCTAGCAGAGTGGGAAAAGTTTCGGAACGAGGTCACGTTTCCCGTAAACTCAGAAGATATTGGTTCCACTCTTTCAGGTATTAATCTCAGCATTACTCAAGCAGCAGAAAAGTCTATACCACGTACCTCTGGCTCGACTAGTAAATCCTCCGTTCCATGAGGTTAGTCGAGTTATCGCAGAGAAGAAACGGGCGTTTAACATCTATAAACGAAATCCTACGGAAGAAAATCTTATCGTTTTTAAACGAAAGCGGGCCGTCGCCCGCCGCAAGATTTTAGAGTCGAAAAACGACTCTTGGAAGAACTACGTGAATTCAATGAAGAGTGACACGTCAGTCACGGAAGTCTGGAGAAAGGTACAAGCTATCCGCGGACAAAGGCTACCGTCTATCATAGGCCTTTGTGATGGAGGCAACACAATCACGGAGCCTCGTGATGTAGCGGAGGCATTAGCTGTATATTTCTCCAGCGCCAGTAGTTCTTCCAATTATAATCCCGAATTCTTGCGTAGGAAAGGTGAACTAGAAGCTCCACTAGACTTTAACACAGATTCGGATCTTAATTACAATCATCCATTTTCAATGGATGAGTTCGAGGAGGCACTTAGGTTTAGCAATGACTCCTCTCCTGGCCCGGATAATATCCCCTACAAAATGATAGAAAATCTGCAACACGAATCAAAAACCCATATCCTGTCTTTGTTTAATTGGATATGGGAGAAAGGGGAATATCCGGAGCAATGGAGAGAAGCAATTATTGTGCCTCTTCTCAAGACTGGAAAAGATCCGAATCGTGCTTCTAGTTATCGCCCGGTTTCGTTGACTTGCTGCTTGAGTAAAATTCTTGAAAAAATGGTCAATAGCCGACTGGTATGGATTCTCGAGTCGCGAGAACTGATCGTACCCTACCAGTCAGGATTTAGGAAACGTCATTCCACTATTGACCATCTGGTCCGTTTAGAGAATGCCATTCAAAACGCTTTTCTAGAGAGAAAACACCTAGTCGCGGTGTTTTTCGTTCTAGAAAAAGCTTATGATATGACATGGCGTCATGGCATTCTTGGGAAGTTGCATCGGTGGGGACTGAGAGGCCGTCTGCCTTTATTCATCCAGTCCTTCTTATCGCACCGAAGTTTTCGAGTACGTGTAGGAGATTTTGTCTCCTCTCTCCACGTACAAGAAAACGGTATACCGCAGGGCTCTACCATTAGCGTAACCCTTTTCTCTATTGCGGTAAATGATATTGCAACTTCCGTTAGTACCCCAGTGAATACGTGCCTGTATGTCGACGACCTCGCAATCTACATGGCCGGAGATACCATCCCGGCTATATGTAGAGAGCTGCAGAGGAACATTGATAACATCGTTCGAGACGCTGGCTCGTGTGGTTTTCGGTTTTCAGAGACAAAGATGGCATGTGTCCATTTTTGTCGTCTGAGAAAGCCACACAGGGAGCCTAGTCTAAATATTAATGGTTCTGTTATTCAATGTGTCGACAGTTATCGATTTCTAGGACTAATTTTCGACAGGACTCTGTCATTCCGTCCCCACATTAATGACCTTGCTACAAGGTGTAAGAAGGCACTTAATCTAATTAGGTGCCTTTCTAACATTAATTGGGGTGCGAGCAGAGAGGTTTTGCTGCGGCTGTATCAGGCTCTGGTTCTGTCCAGGCTTGATTACGGGTGCGCAGTATATTCCGCTGCTCGTAATTCGTGGTTGCAAGTCCTAGATTCGATACATTATGCAGGCATTAGATACGCTACAGGAGCTTTTAGGACCACACCAGTGAATAGTCTCTGCTGTGATGCCGGGTTACTACCGCTAAGGTACAGACGTCTTCGGTTCGCTTTGCGATACGAAGCGTCTGTACGTAGTAACCCGAAACACATCAACTTTGAATCTTTTAACAAAGCAGAGACTTATCGTAAATACGCCTTGCGACCGTCAGTCACAAGGCCGGTGTGTGTCCGAGCGCGCGAGTTCCGCAAGAGTCTAGAGTTCCATTTGCCCGAAATACAGCCGGTGGGTGTGTGCGAGGTGTCGCCATGGTTGATCCCTGCACGACACATAGCCCTAGAGTTGCTTGAACACCAGAAGCAACAAGCGACGCCGGCAATTTTTCGGGTGAAATTATTGGAACTCTTGAATAAATACACAGACTCTTGCTGCATATATACGGATGGATCTAAGACCGACATTGGAGTAGGAGCAGCCTTTGTGGTTGACTCCACTCCGCACTCGTGGTCGTTGGATCCTCTGTCCTCCGTATATACTGCTGAACTATACGCAATACTGAAAGCGCTCCACTACTGCGATACGTCTAGCAGTAGTACATTCCTCGTTATCTCTGATTCACTCTCTTCCCTAGAAAGTATAGCCGATAGCCAAAGTATTGATCCGCTCGTACAGAACATACTTTCTGTTCTGTACAATCTGCATCTCAATGGCAAAAATGTTGTCTTCGTCTGGGTGCCATCTCATGTCGGCATTGAAGGCAACGAGATTGCAGACAGAGCTGCCCGTCAGGCAGCTCTCGCGGATCATGTTGACTACGCCATGTGTCGGCCTGACGATGTCAAGGTCGGCGTTACGGCGTTAGTCAACAAAGCGTGGCAAAGGGAATGGGAGAGCCTCGAGAGTAAGCTTAAAGCTGTAAAACTCTCTGTGACAGCATGGAAGTCACCGGTTAAACTCAACAGGAGACAGGAGGTCGCTCTGACCCGCCTTAGAATGGGTCACACTAACTTGACCCATTCTCATCTCCTAACCGGTGACGAAGCACCCACATGCGATACATGTCACAGCCCTCTAACGGTGAGGCATATAATCGAGGAATGTGCAGCCTACACAGGTCAACGTGTACGGCTGAAGCTCCAAGGAAATGTAGCGTACGATTTAAGCAATTCTGTTTTGTCGGTAGAAACTGTCGTTGCCTTTCTGCAAGCGACAGAACTTCTACGCAGAATTTAGGGGTACTGTAAGGACCAGTTTACTGTGCTGAGCAGTTTTTAATTTGTTGTGCATCGTCTTTTCACGTTAATTTATTATCTATGTTAATTTATTCTGTGAACGTCCGCCTCGCCTAGTTGGCCTTTTACACCAACTAGGTCGAGTGATTTTATCGTTTTTGTTTTGTATTGTTTTTGTTGTCGGGAGTAGGGGGAACTAGCCGATTCTAGAACCTCCTCTGACCTTGAGGGTCAGAGGAGGTTCTAGAATCGGCTAGTTCAAGGTCAGAGGATGCGCCTGACCTTGAACTTGATTGACCTTCACGTGACCTTGACTTTTAAACCTTGACATTGAAATGACCTTGACATTCAAATGACCTTGACATTCAAATGACCTTGACATTCAAATGACCTTGACATTCAAATGACCTTGACATTCAAATGACCTTGACATTCAAATGACCTTGACCTTCAAATGACCTTGACATTCAAATGACTTTGACCTTCAAACGACCTTGACATTCAAATGACCTTGACCTTCAAACGACCTTGACATTCAAATGACCTTGACCTTCAAACGACCTTGACATTCAAATGACCTTGACATTTATATGACCTTCAAGCGACCTTGACCTTTAAGTAACCTCGACCTTTAAAATACGTGTTATCCTTTTAAATTAGGAGAGAGGGGACGCTGGAATTAAATAAATTGAATTGTAATAGATATTCGAAATTAGTTTTGTAAAGTGTGTTATCCTTGTGTTATTTACAATTTGCAAAAAAAATGAATCCAGTGATGGTGCGAAGAGTAGGTAGAAGAGAACCTCTCAGCCTGCTGTATATAACTTTAAAAGTTATATGTCTCCAAATCTTGAAAAATAGATTCCAAATTCAGGAATTAGTAGTGAAGGGTCAGATCCCGAAGTCATTGGGATGCATTATGGAATATTGGTGGAAACACGTGAACTGGGTGTATTGTGACGAGAGACCTCAAAAGTTTTATGGAGAAAACCATCATCGGCTACCATTTAGATGTGGTGTTAGATTGAGTCGGTGTGTAGCAGTCGCCCTATTTGCCGAGAGTTTTGCCGCAGTCATGAATATTTGTTGGACTCGGAGATATATTGTAGTGGTGAAGAAAAAATTCTGGGTGGATAAAAATGGGGAGAGGTATTGCGTGCATTGTAGGGGGCTCGGTTACCGTCAGCCAAAACGTATTAAGTTTTTTAGAACTAGGTACTCTAAAACTGTTCTAATGAGTGGTGCTGACGTAGTACAATTCATTAGGCAGGAAAAAAGATACTGTGATTTCTGTTTTGCCATGCCACTGTTTGAGCTTGACGGCCAAGATTTATTTCCGAATATGTCTGACTCGGATTTATCAGACATTGATGATGATTGGCCGGTTTACTATGAGTTGTCAAGTATTTCTGAGTCAGATACAGACATGGAGGATACTGACGAAGATTAAATTGTTTTAAATTTAATTTTACTTGCAATGAAGGTTAACCTTGAGTGGAGTGATGTCACTCAAGGTTAACCAGTTAAAATCTGCTAATTTAAAGAGTGGACCCCTTTTCGTCTCTCAGTTCATTGTAAGCACTCAGTTCGACTTCATCGTTCTTCATCATATAGTGTTTAAGTAAAATTTGTTTATTTACTACCCAATAGCACCATGTTTCCCTGCCTAGATTGTGGTAAGACTTTTTCAAGAAAAGACAATGTAAGGCGTCACAAGATAAATTCTTGTGTAGGAAGTGCAAAAGTAGTTCAAGAAAATCCTAGTACCTCAAATGCTAAGAAGCGATCATTGTCCGACGTCGTAACATGTGAAATTTGCAACGTACCAGTAAAGAAGAAATGTATGTCTGGTCACCTAAAAAGTGCTGCTCATAAGAATAATGGATTTATAATAGTTGATGATGGTGTAGAAAAGTTGGCATCTGCATTTGGGCAGAAAAGCGAAACATTTAGAGTGTCTGAACGTGGACATCATGTTGATATGCTCGAGTTTGCACATGTAATAAGAGAAAAAGTTCTGACATTAATAGAAGCGAAACGCGAAATATTTGGTAGTGTTAAAGTAAATTTGGAATGTGGAGGATTGTACTTTTTATCCAATAAGGAAAATGTGGAGATGAAGACATTTAATACCAAAAATAAAGTGTTAACAGTGGGCAGTGATGTTTACGGAAAATATTACGAGTTTATAGATGAAATATTAAATAAAATGTCCGAATTTCAAGAACGTGATTCAGGTATGTATACAGGGTTATTCACGCTATACGGCACGGAATATTGAAGCCAAAATACGTGACTTTCAAAAAGTTTCACTTTGGGGATATATGGAAGTCTATTAGGGCTACTTTTTAAAATTATTTTCATAATATACAGGGTGTCCCAAAAACCCTAAAAGTATCAAAGTTGTGTTTTTTCTAATGAAACACCCTGTATTTTATTGCATTTATCCGTCTATAAAAATAAGTATGTGTTTTAATAAGGTTTTTATTACATAAACCTTAAGGTTTTTGAAATAATTTGAATTTTGTAAAAATGTAACCTAATTTTCATGTTTCAAATACTTAAAAAGTAATTAAGTTATGCATACCAAATTTACACTGAAATGTAACAATAGATCATATTTTATTTTCCAATTATAATAAATTTGACATCTTATACCGGGTGTAAAAAAATTGGAATTAAACAAATGAGAACTTTAAATGGCTATAACTTCATTTATTTAAATGGAACGCTATATTTATTAATTTATCAGCAAATGCACGTTTTAATTACCTATCGAATGATATGTAAATCTAAAGTGTTAAGTCTTCTCGTTTTTACAGAAAACGCCAAAATATTGTTTATTGCACCGTTTTAGTACTTTTAAAGTAAAAATTTGTATGTATCTAGTTTTCTATCGTATTTAAAAACGTCAGATAATTAATTTAGTCTGTTACTTTAGTTTAAAAAGGATGTCTTTTGTTATAGTTTTGTTATTTTACGTTTTTGTGTTAGATCGTTAGTAATCGTTATTGTTTGAACATGGTTGTTGTATGTCATTGTAAAAAATGAAAATTTACACAGATTTTCTTATACTGAGGTTTTTATAACTGACACTTCCAATTTCTTTAAACTGGTTTAATAGTCTCTCAAAAATAGCAGGCTTAGGGTGATCTCTTTCGGGAATCCTTTAAGTATAAACTCGACAAGCCAATAAACAATTTTGATGACATTCTCCAAGCATAAAAATAATGCCAATAACTCCTTCTTTTGAGTAAATCTTCATTTTTTACCAAAAAATACAACAGCGATGTTCAAACAATAACGATTACTAACGATCTAACACAAAAATGCAAAATAAGACAACTATAACAAAAGACAGACTTTTTAAACTAAAATGACAGACTAAATTAATTATCTGACGTTTTTAAATACCATAGAAAACTAGATACATACTAATTTTTACTTAAAAAGTACTAAAACCGTGCAATTAACAATATTTTGGCGTTTTCTGCAAAAACGAGAAGATTTAACATTTAAGATTTAAATACCATTCGAAAGGTAATTAAAACGTGCATTTGCTGATAAATTAATAAATATAGCATTCCATTTAAATAAATGAAGTTATAGCCATTTAAAGTTCTCATTTGTTTAATTCCATTTTTTTTACACCCGGCATAAGATGTCAAGTTTATTATACTTGGAAAATAAAATATGATCTATTGTTACATTTCAGCGTAAATTTGGTATGCATAACTTAATTATTTTTTAAGTATTTGAAACATGAAAATTAGGTTACATTTTTACAAAATTCAAATTATTTCAAAAACCTTAAGGTTTATGTAATAAAAACCTTATTAAAACACACACTTATTTTTATCGAAGGATCCAAAAATGCAATAAAATACAGGGTGTTTCATTAAAAAAAACACAACTTTGATACTTTTAGGGTTTTTGGGACACCCTGTATATTATGAAAATAATTTTAAAAAGTAGCCCTAATAGACCCCCATATATCCCCAAAGTGAAACTTTTTGAAAGTCACGTATTTTGGCCACAATATTCCGTGCCGTATAGCGTGAATAACCCTGTATATAATTTGAATTAATTTTATTTATTTCCTACAAATACGTGTTAAATATAATATGTAAAGATTTTTTATTATTTGATTTAATTTAGAAAGTAATGATGAATTGTTTCTATAGGGTGGACATTATTTGAAATTTTGTATATGGAGGTGACCATAAATAAGTACAATCCATTGAGGGCGTCTACATATATAAACCTTCCGACGTCCATACAATCGAAGAAGGCCGTAATAAATGTGCAAAACAACGATCAGGCATGTTTTGCTTGGGCAATAACTTCTGCTTTACGATCTCCGACTGGATTATCTAACCGGACATCATCATACCCCCACTACTCTACAGTGTGTGACTTTTCGGACTTGGAATTTCCTGTGAAAATAAGAGACATCAACAAGTTTGAAAATAAGAACAATATTTGCGTGAACGTGTACGGTCTCAATAAAGAGATTCGGGATAATAAGGTTAGTTACGAAGTAGTACCATTACAAATTTCAACGGGATTGTGGAACGTTACAGTAAACTTATTGTATATAACGAATGATGATGGTGGTAATAGTCACTACTGTTGGATTCGAAATTTGTCACGTTTAGTAGGAAATCAGTTATCGTTACATGGACACGAAAAATTTATTTGTGACGGATGTTTATTATACTTTAGTTCTATAGAAAAAGTTAGTAGGCATAGGGAAGAAGATTGCGGTAAAGTAAAAGCTGTTTTACCTGACACAAATTATCGCATAAATAGTCTGGGTGAAGAAGTACTGTCTAATATTTTACAATTTGAACATTACGAAAGGCAGCTGAAAGTTCCGTTTGTTGTCTATGCTGATTTTGAAGCATTATTATGTCCAGTGGATCAAGTAAAAAATAATATAATGGATAATGAATCATACACTATGAAGTGCTTTCGGCACGAACCATATGCTTTCGCATATTATATAAAATGTAGTTACGATGATTCATTATCCATTTTTAAAAAATATATCGGGAAAGATGCTGCTATTGAGTTTGTAAAGCAATTAGAAGAGGATATAAAGTACATTTATAATAATCACTTAGGAGTAGTGATACAAATGCTTCCCTTGACAAGTGCTGATCAGATAGAGTTTGAAAAAAATATTTGTCATATTTGTAAGAAAATAATTAGTAATGTAAAAGATAAAGTTCATGATCATGACCATTTAACTGGCTTGTTTCGAGGTCCTGCTCACTCGGTATGTAATGTCAACTATAAAATTCCAAAATTTATTCCGGTGTTTTTTCACAATTTATCAAATTATGATTCTCATATGTTTATAAAGAACATTGCGATGAATGGTGAAGATGTTGGAACTCCTTACAGACGTCGATATGTTTTTCTTTTTTAAAAGGGGGATTCGCGGGGGGCTTAGTATGTGTTCTCATCGTAAATCCGAAGCAAATAATAAATTTTTAAGTGAGTTCAATGATACGCAACCAATATCTTATATTGCATATTTAGATGCTACCAACCTGTACGGTTTTGCAATGCAATCAAAACTGCCTACAGGTAAATTTCGCTGGTTGAATGCTCGGGAATTAGAAAATTTTGATGTTTTACAGATTGATAATAATTCTAGTACCGGTTACGTTTTGGAAGTTGACTTGGATTATCCTCAATGTTTACATGATACACATAACGATTTGCCATTTTGCCCTGAATTGCGTAACCCTGAAAATTCTAAACATAAGAAATTAGTACCAACATTGTACGATAAGGAGAAGTACATTATACACTACATGAATTTAAAACAATGTTTAAATCATGGATTAATATTGAAACGCACCCATAGAATTCTCGAATTTGAACAGAGCAATTGGATGCAGTCATATATTGATTTTAATACGGAAAAGCGAAGACAGTCAAGTAACGCGTTTGAAAGGAATCATTACAAAGCCATGAATAACATTGTATTTGGAAAAACCATGGAAAATGTAGAAAACAGAGTTGACATTCGTTTATTGAGTCATTGGGAGACGCGTTATAGAAAACCAGGGGCGGAAGTATTTATCGCGAAACCAAATTTTAAATCTACCAAAATATTTTGTGAAAATTTAATAGCTGTGGAAATGTCTATTGTAAAAATACATTACAATAAACCATTGTACGTAGGTTTTAGTATATTAGAGTTAGCTAAAACTGTAGTTTATAAATTCTATTATGATTTTTTAAAACGTGAGTATGGCGATAATGTTCGTTTGCTGTACACAGACACGGATTCATTAATAATTGAAGTATTTACTGAAAATATTTACGATGATATCAAAAATAATATTGAGCACTTTGATACTTCCAATTATCCTGAAAATAATGTTCATAACATACCTCGAAACAAGTCAGTTATAGGTAAAATGAAGGATGAATTTGCCGGTAATATTATTACATCGTTTTTTGGTACAGGAGCTAAAGCATACTGCATCAATACACTTTCAGATTGCGTTAAGAAAGCAAAAGGTGTAAAAAAATATGTTATTAAAAAAGAATTGACTCTGTGTGATTATAAACGTATAGTGGAAGAGGGGGGAAAAATTTTCAAGAAAATGTATACATTCCGTTCTGATTACCATGTAGTTTTTACAGAACTAAAAAATAAAATTGCTTTGTCTGCTACTGACGATAAACGTTACATTTTACCAGATAAAATTGGCACATTGGCTTGGGGTCATAAACAAATTAAACAAATTCAAGAAGATGAATGTATAAATCAAATATTAAATGAAGAATACGATAGGTTATATAATTAATTTCATGTTTTTAAGTTTTGTATAAATTGTTACCTTATACTTGTTTTCTATGTATTACGTTTGATTTATGTATTGTATATGTAGTAAATAAGATTGTATAAATTGTTCATTACGTATTTATATTAAATTGTTAATGTATTGTATAGGTTGTAAATAAATTGTATATATTTTAAAAAAAGTTGTTTTATTTACTTAAAACGAATACACAGGCAATAAAGTTATATAACATAATTACAACACATTTTTCTTCGATATCCAGGAATTGTGTGAGCTATCCAATCCTAACCACTTGACGAGAACTTTATTTCCCTTACGTCTTATTACTTTCTCTACCAAATAAACATCAGGGTGTGCGACTTTCTTCAGTTCCACTTCATAGAATCCTCCAATAATATTTTCACCTTGTGCATCCTGCAGTAGATAGGTTCGCGGCATTGTATTTTGCACTTTAGAGATTTTAAATATTTCGTTTGACCAATTAGGTGTATAGTTTTTGGAGAAAGCTTGGCGGTGTTTACTTATTCTTACATGATCACCTACATTGAATTTCCGAGGTAGTGTATCAATCACTTTTAATGAACTATACACTGTATTCAAAAGATGCTTTGCATTGCGATTATTAACATCTTTCGGCTTCATTCCAATTGTTCTATGTACGCTATTATTGTAGTTGTTTATAATAATTGGTAGTAAGTCCAACCATTTATATGTACCTTGCAATGAAAACGCTTTCCACATCCTTTCCTTGATGGTTCTATTAAATCTTTCCACAATGGAACTCTTTAATGTTGAATAAGTACTGTAATGATTGATATTGTACTGTTTAAGAAATGTTTTGAAGTCTGCGTTGTAAAATTCTTTGCCATGATCTGTTTGAATGTTTTTCGGTATGAGTTTCTTTTTGTCCAGTATTGTTTGCATTGCTCGCGTCACTTCCTTCCCAGTCTTAGTCTTTAAAGGTACTGCCCATCCAAATTTAGAGAAAGCATTTATAACCATTAATATATACTTAAATCCCTTGTTCTCCTTTGAATACGGAATCATTTCAACTAAATCTGCTTGATATAAATCTTTTAGTCCCTTCAGAATAACACGACGCCTTTTAAAGTTTCTTCTAGCCGGTGCATGCAGTTCCTTCACTACGTCTTGCTTAATTTTAGACATTATCAGATTCAATTACTATATCAACGGCCGATGCTGATGCTGGTCTGTCTACAAATCGTCTAGTTATTTGAATTTTATCATTGAGTTTCAATGTTACAAGATTTTTTTTTAGTTCGGTCCTGTAGGGTTGACCATTAATTCTGACCCAAACGTTGTCTCCATACATAACTACCTTCACTACTTTACCACTGTACACCTCATTAACAAACGTTGAGGTTGCTGCTTTATTTGTAATTTGATAAATCCCAGGTTCTGCTTCGTGGCCAGTAGTCCACAATCCGATGACTTGTATTGATTTTCGCGTTGTCTGCTGCTTTACATCATCTTTCAACTTTTGAAAATGTCTATGTTTTGAAATGCTGTGTCCGTAAAGATGTTTACCAAATTTGTCTACAGACATGGTAGCACCGGTAAGATGTTCACCAAACTTATTAAGAGTCATATAAGTAAACTAACTGTATCCTGGCTGCACACTGAATGACGAGTATATTCAAAGAATATGTTTTTATACAATAATTTTTGCCTCTTTTAATTCTTCGATTATTGAAACAATTTCATTGTTGTGTGATGAATTTCCTGCATCCTGTGAAGCTATTAATAAACGTAACCTATCTACAAGTTCATTGGGGTCATCCCAATGTTTGTACTCGATAGTGGATCCTGGAATTAATTGCCTTTTCATTGTGTTTTTCTCCAGAGATCCTCCACTCTTCCATAATTTTGCCCACCAAACCTGGGGTCTGTCACCCATTAAAATTGGTTTTACTATTGACACATACTTGTACCCTCTGTTGGCTGCAATCGCTTTATTTGGATTATATTGTACACGCGCGGCATTAGTTCGTTGCAATATATCTCTGTAGTTTCGGCTATCCATTAAAGTAAATTTTGAAGGTTTTTTCTTAAATAAGAGTTCATACAGTCCTTTTGTTCCCGTATATATCTGATTATTTATCTTTATGTCTCGTCCTTCGAATTGTATTTCAGAATTTCCAACATATAAATTTCCGTCAACTTCATGTACGCCATATTTTTCGTCGCGGTCAGCTTTTGTATGTGTTTTGAAATATATGAGAAATTGTCTGGGTAATTCATCAAATTGTTGTAATATATTTTGCACTTCTGGGCTATTCAATTGTTCTCTAAAACTTTGCTGGGCATGATACATAGGAAGTGTTACTTCTCCTTCATCATCGTCATCACTATACGCATGTTCTTCTTCTTGTTGTTCAAAATCCGTCTTTGAATCATCATGCTTTTCTACAATTTGAGTTGAATTAAATGGGGCACTTTGTATCACTTCCTCATCATCTAAAAAACTAACATCTCCTTTCCGTTGAAGGTTTTCTGCAGTAGGTGTCATTAAGGTATCGTCGAGTAATTCTTTTTTCGGTTCGTGGTATATTTTCGAAAGTTTTCTTCTCCTTTTAATGTTAAAAGACTGTTTTGGAGATGGTGCGTAGGCTGGTTTAATTTGTGATACATCGAAGTCATTATCATCATCTTCTAGAAATTCACTGGGTTCTAGTCGATTAGCCTCAAGTTTACTTGCTATTTCTTTGAGTGGCTCACTGAGGGGTGAGAACGTAGCTTCAAGATGTTGTTTAGACTCAGCTATGTTTGATTTCAAGGTTCTAATTTTATCACGTAGAGAAGTGCGAGCTTCTGCAAGTTGTCTAGCGACATTTTTGTCCATTGTGTTATCGAAGTACACACTTATACTGAAAGGGTAAAGGAAGTTGTACCCAAATTTATACAATTATAAATTTGTCAAAACCCTTGCGGTATCTCCCTTCCTCTTTACCACAGTCTAAATCAATTACCAATACATCATGAGGATTGACCCAACACGTTTGACAAATGTCCTTAAATTCTTCAAAAGTCATGTCCCCCGTAAGGTGATCATCATATATATGTTTCAAATGCATTGCATCTTGTCGAAAAAGTATTAACAAATTGCTATTATCTCTAATCAGCTGCTTTGGAATTGCACTGTAACTCTGGCATAAGTAAAAACAGTCAATATTTTTATGTCGACCGTATGAAAAATAGTCTTTTATTGTATTGTGACCTGTGGGTGGCACATCATCAAATATTACAATGGAATATTCATTTATGCATGTCGGAACTTCTAGGCTTGCGATATCCGAATATTCATAATAACCACATTCTGGAATCGTTTTCATTAATTCACGTAGAAATGTATATTTCTCTTGGTACAATGAATTTGAACATAAATAAATATTTAAATATCTTAACCCATGCCTTGCAATAAGTAGTGTAAGAAGTATGTTGGTTTTTCCGCATGCACTCGGTCCTATAATTAAGCCTCTCTTACATTCACCTCCGAAAAGGTCACTGTGTTTTTTAAATCTCGGATGTTGTAATAATGCATTATCAAAATTTTGTATCGGTAATGATAATTCATGTGAAGTTACACTTACGGGATGCATGTCATCTCACCAAGAAGGTTTTTACTGAACTAAATATGGAATACAATAAACTGGACAATTTATGACCTCACCTAGATATTTTGATTGTGGAATGTAGCTGCTCATTATTAAGAAAGAAAAAAAAAACACTTTCAATTTCTTATTGTATATTTTAGCATACATATTAATGAACATGTTTGAATATATAAATACATTATTAAGTTGTTCGCCCGAAGCAGCGGTAAAAATTAATTCTGCGTTTTATAAATTATAGACTTCACCTACATATTATGATAATAAGGTTTTATTTTAGGATGAAGGAAAATATTCACACGTTTATTCTTAAACATTTATTTATTACTTGATGTACATATATTTGGTTATCCTAGCTGTTTTTTTATAACTTTGGTTTTTTTTTTCTAGGCGTATTATATTGTAATAGCTTTGATTTTTCTTTTTTCTAGCCGAGTGAAAATTATTTAAGGTTCAAATCAGCAGCGAATATCCGTGGTAACAGGTTAATTTTGTATCCCCACTCCTTTTTTCCCACTCCCATCCCCTCTGCATTGAAGGCGTGTTAAAAGGAGGAGACGTTGGTAAGGAGGAGTGGTCTGTAAAAAGAAATATTCTTCTCCTCTCCTTTTTTCCTCCTTTCTTTTTTCTTTCTTTTTTCCCTTCCTTTCCTTCCTTTCCTCCTTTTTCCTTTTTTCCTCCTTTTTTCCTTTTTTTTCTTTTGCTCCAATTGGAAAAAAGACCTCATTGGTCATTCAATTAACTTAATTAATAAATAAATTGTTTGAAAGAAATTTTAACAATAAAAATTAACACTTTCTTAAAATTGGGTTACAGGAATACAAATAAAACATTATTAATATACTACAATATCTTTATTAAAAAACGTTAGTTAATTTACACTTTTTGATTAATTTCTAAATGTTTAAAAATACATCCATGACAATCTTTTCTTGAAGGGGCAGGGCCATCGATATGAGTGCGAATGTTGTCTTGGTTATAATGCTGCAAACAAGGGAGCTTCTCCCTTAAATCTTGATTTGTTCGATAATGTGATGGCAATTGATGCCACAACATGGCGACGTTTTGAGCGGTCATCCTTTTCAGTATGTAGTTCAGGGGCAGAAACTCAAGATCTTCATCAGTAAGACTTGCAGTACCGAAATCCTTTTCGTACTTTTCTATAACTTCCCAAACTTTGTTTATAATCCATTGTCCATATGTTGAACGAATTATCCAATAACCCAGACTTGTCATCATGAACAACACAAATGCACTAGCAAAATTGTACAAGTTCACGGTTTATATATCTACACCTTTACATGATGACTCCTCCTCCTCCATATCATTTGATTTCAATAATTACGTATAAATGGAGTTAATTTGTATACATTGGTAAGTGCACACACACAATCACTTGATGTATGAAATGTACAATACGGTAGAGTTTTTTGTATGTTTGATATGTTATCACTCACTTCAATTACTGGTTTATCAATTACTTTGCTGATATGCATTGCTTTTTCGTGACCCTTTACATATATAGTACCTATATTACGAGTCAAACTTTGGAAAATTTCTTCAAAATTTTCCAATGGTACAAATCCGTCACTCCATTTTAAACAGTGATGATTTCTTGTCAACCAATCGACAGTCCTTTTATCTCTTCTACTTAAAAACGTATATTCATAGGGAGGTTTGAATATGAAGTGGCTTATGCATCCTTTACTATCACAACTTGCTACTTCTTTAGGTATAAAATGATTTTTTCTTACTTGAAATCCTTGTATATCAATAATAATATATTTTTTTACTTCCATTGCAAGCCACTTGCACTTCACTTACTAGACACTCTGCCTTCGATGATGATCTGCACTAAACTGATTATTACGTAAATATAATTGCAGTAGTATTCTTACAATAACTCCTTAACAACTTTCGTAAGAGGAGTGTAGTAATACGCTTTATCGTGTAAAATTAGGCAATAAGCTGATGTACCCGCTGGTACAGCCTCTTTTGTATTAAATTCCACTTTGATTTCTACGGCACTTTTATGAATAGTGTCCGCTTGATACATGCAGTCAATTCCTACTAGCGGTGCAACTGCTAAATATTCCTTAGGAGAAAACATTGGTTCACTTTCCTGTACATAGTAAGATTGTTGAAACCTTGCATACATGTCGTATAATATGGCATACTGATTTTTTGTATAATCAACATTAAGATTATCATAAGGGTAACGAATTCCGTTTAAGTATACATTCAAATTATTTAATTTTATATTATCAAACTTTGACATACTCTTTAATACGTTTCCCTTGCGCGCCTTTTGAAATCCAATTATTATAAATCTTGGTGTTTCCAGTTGTGATGAAGTTTTTATTGCCCAGGTGTGTTTCGTTGTTTCCGGTAGTGAAGGATACTCATGAATTTCCCAACTTCTGAATGGTATGTGGATGTCGACATTCTTCTCTGTTAGCTTTGTTAATGATAATTGCTCACGAAGGCCCACGGTAACATGAGGAACCCTCCATATCACTTTATCTATAATAAGTTTCACTTTCTCACCTTTAGATGCCTCAGGTTGAAGAATTACATCATTATCGTCGTTATTCCTTATTAATATTAGCTCTTGCCTCACATTCAAAACAACTTTTTTATAATCTTCTGCAAATCCTAATAGTGTTCGTAACGGTACACTAAGACTAAAGTGGCCGTTTTCATCTAATGCATCGCATGTCTCTGCATTTTCTGCCCAACCAGCATTTTCCAATTTTGTTATTTCATTTTTTGTAAACGAAAAGTATCCCTTCATAGTCGATGTGACGCCAAGATTCCTCACAGAGTCAATCTGAACTCCGTTCATTAAATATCGAATATCACTAAACATGAACGCTACTGGATTATTTACTAACTTTGCAGTCTTACTAGCTTCATTTTTATCCACTTTTCGAACACTCCCTTCTACATATAAATAGCTTTCACCAGGTATAGTATAATTGTCTATTTCCGGAACATTAATTCGTATTTCGTCATTATGATCAAAACTTGACGATCCAAAAGGTTGATGTGTATGATATTCGTAACTTACTATAGAGTTATTTGTTTTTATCTTCTCGGTCACATTTAATATATCCATTATATTTATTATTGCTTCAATAAAGTAAATCCCAAACTGCTAAGATATTTTCTATTTCGTTGTGTTAACGGTTTCACTTCTCTTCTTACACTGGAGGATACCTTACGACTGTCCTTCCATTTATACTTTCCTAATCTATCCATCGTTAATACAGAAGACTCTTTTTTTCTTTTCAATTTTCCGTATATTTTCATAGTGAAAAACGAATTCAACTATTCCACTCGCCTTAGATGTACGCTTACCGTTATTTCCTCACTTCTAAAATTTACTAAATTGTTCGACTGATCCAGTACTCGCACTTTCAATGAACTGATAATTTTTCCCGATACCGGTAAATATATACGTTCCTGTGGAGATTCAATTATTTTGAAGCCTGCCGGTACTTTTGGGAAAAAACACGTGAACAGGTTCTCCGTTATTATAAGATCCACTTACCACATTGCAATATATTTGAATTGCGTTTACTTTATTAATATCAACAATCTTATCAGATTCGCAATGTTCCTCTTGCATAACAATATCTCTTTTAAATCCGAGTAAAGATCCAATAGTATTCTTTTTTGAGAAATCAATCAGCACCGAAGTCTTTATACTCACTTTTTGCGTATTACTATTTCCTCGAATACTTACGAGTGCATTATATTTTTTATACTTATCTAACAGTTCTTTCTCTATGTACTCATTAATGTCCTCTATATCGTAAATTCCCATAGGTAATGTAATTACGTGCGATTTATTATCACTCGTCTTGAAATGAAATAAATTGTTTGTCTCGTCCACATTTGGTATTGAATTAAATGATTCAAAATTCATTAAAGCCATCTCATATTCTTCATCTTCATTTAAATATATTGCCGGATTGAAATCACAACTCAATTCCGAACTTTTACCACTTAACGTGAACGTATAAGCGTGCGATGTCTTCTCCATGGCTTTCGTTCTATAAGTAAATATAATAACTTGTTACACTTCCTTATTAATGGTTCAACAAGAATTTCAGACTAAGCTGTCCACAATTTGTGTCAGTATTTTTCTGATACTTTCTGTAATTGTAAGATATTTCATTGTTACCATTATTTGATAAGAAATATTTTTCTACCTCCTTAGGCGGTCGAAGATCTCCATAACTATCAAAATATTCGACAGATTTTCCACGTTTTTTATAAGCTACCCAATGAGTTCCTTGACCTTCCTCATTATCTAAATTGATGATGCCGCTTTCAAGCTTTCGAATTCTTTTCGGTAATGCATTCCTCATAAACACACCTCTGAAATAAGGTATGTGATGTTTCTTTGCATACTTAATAATATCAATATTAGTTAATGGTCTACGAGGGAACTCAGATCTTAGTTTTTTGAATTCAAACCCAAGTACAATCCACAACCCTTCTTATACGGTTTTATGTAAAATCCTGAACCAATTGCTTTAGCTTCCATTACCCTGTTATGTCTTGCCTCTTCCTTTTGTTGCTCATTAGCAGCCTTAGCATCATTTACTGCCTTCGCAATAGCTGCAGCACCGCCACCCAAGGATCCCAAAGCGCCCAATGCCGCAAATAATGGTATTAACGGTAGAAATCCTCCTTGTTTAGGAATAGGTATCACCCTACGTCTAGGTCTACCAATACCTCTTCTATTTCGTTTTAAAACATTATACGCAATTTTTACAGATCCCTGAAGACTTTTGTCGGGACTATGTTTAATCGCTCTCTTTGCAAGCTTCATTGCTTTGGCAAATGATAACGCACCACCTCTACTGATTCTTCTCCTTCTTTTTATCTTTTTAGTTTTTAGTTTTCTCCGTCCATGTCCCATACCCATAGCAGTTTTTGCCTTCATTACTCCAGCAACTGTTAGTGAAGCTGCTTTCTCACCTAAACTTGCACCACTACTTGTTATTCTACTCTTTGCAACTTTGTATAATTTTTTATCTGCCTCGTGTCGTTCTTTTAAGTTGTCAGATTTACTATAAGCAATATCGTGCACTTTACAGGCTTCATCCAATACGTTTATACCACTGTCGCCCTTTGCCAACCTCTTTTGCAATTTAGTTCCCGGACCGCAAAAATTATATCCAGGTAAATGTACTTCGAAGGGAAGTTTATTTATTAATTTGTTTAACAAACCACTACCTTTCCGCTTTGGTTCACGATTGTAACTAACCACGTTTTGACCAAGCATCACTTTTTATACGGGTTCAAACACACAATAAACAAAACGCAATTAAAATTTGACACAGTTTATTTTCTTAATTAATGCAGTACAAACATGTCTACTTCATCGTAATCCTTTCTATACTAAATAAAATACAACTCGCATTATCCTAATATACCTACTAACTATTCATAAATCTATTACAATATATTTTATTTCTATGGTTTTCACTCAAAACATTTTTTGATTCAATTTCAAATCTTTTAATACGTCTATTAAATCTACATCTATCCAACGCACAATTTATCCAATCACTTTTCCTTGCCTCTCTATAAGCGTACAACCAGACATAAAGGGCGTGAGTTTTGTTCTTACTTTCACAAAATGTTACGGTTTTTGTTTTCTCCATTATACGATGCATTTATGGCTTGATGTAAATCTAAATCGTACATTATTTTATCAATTCCAGAAGTCATCATTTCCTTAAAAATCGCCACTTGTTCAGAACAGCTCCCATTAAATACAGTTTCTAAGCGTTTTCTCAAATCACCTTCAAAATTTGGTAATAAATCCAAGCAACGGTAATAAAAGTCACCGAAATCTAAATTTTTTAATAACTCCAATCGGAATGTTACAACATCACTTAATTTCCAAACTTCACGAAGACTTTCATACGATAAATACACAGAGTCAGTTCCAACTGTTGCTTTCAAGACTTTGCGATAATTATCAACATAAATAAAAGACACACTTAATTTGTTTATATTTATATAATTATCTAGATTTTTTGTATTAATTGTTCTGTTAAGACAATCTTTAGCTTTATTAAAATCACTCCATGTTTCTGAATCTAGTGTTATGCCTTGACCTCGATTTCCCATTAATCGGATAACAGGTTCAAAATTTAAATCACTGTCCAAACCAACACATATCCACTTTGTTTTACTTTTATTCAAAAAATATGTTACTGGAGCTAGGAGAGGTTTCAAAACATTTTCTTTTTTTCTTTCTGGTGTATTATTAGTACACTGATCTCCATTTGCACATTTTTGATTATTACTTGCAATTAGTGGTTCGCGTTCTTCTTCGCCAAAATCATGAAACGAACAGATATTCAAATTTGGTAACTCCAATTCTGGTTCTTGTAAAAATTGTTCAAAAAACCCTTCCTCTTCTCCACCTTCTAGTCCATGAAGACTGCCCAACGGTTGTTGACTCGGCAATTTATTTTCATTACTCCGATTACGATTTGCATCTTTATTAGTCCAAGTTCTCATCGAATACGGCTGGTAGCGTTGCACTAGATGTAAATTACATAATTATATATTAGTGCTATTTACTTTTTAATATTAAGTCATGTACTACTTACTTGCTTTTTTGATATTGACGATGGAAACTTAAATGATGCACTGCGAAATATTTTCAAAATATCCTTACTTTTATACCTAAAATCCGACTCGGAAAATAAAAAACAATAATACACCATGACCTTCACCGACCGCGTGTTAATGTCAAGATACAAATAATCTAATACATATTCAAATCACTCCTCACCGGTCTTAAATATCACTCCGCACCGGTGTTCAATGACCCAACTCGTTTTCTCGCATCAGAAAAAAAACACGGCAAACATAATGCGGAGGCAAGTTTGCCCGTCTCTAAAACTTTGTGTGACCGTATGTTATCCCATTCGCGAAATACATTTTGTTTATAAAAATATTTGTTATTAATAAATAATTGTTATTAATTAATACATTATTATTAATAATTAATTGTTATTAATAAATTGTTATTAATAAATTATTACTAATAATTAATTGTTATTAATAAATTATTATTAATAATAAATTATTATTAATAAATAATTATTAATATAAAATTATTAACAATTAATATTAATATAAATGAGTTATATTTTATAAATTACCCAAATAAGATTATGCCGTCCATATGTATGCTCCCCTATCAAGTTTATTGTCTATATTAGAAGCTATTTACTCATTTAAGGTCATTCACCATTGGACCGTCGTAGGGGTAACATCACGCATCGCTCCTAGCTGATCTTCTAACATAACCTTAAATTATGGAACCGTACTATGAATGTCTAATAAGGTAGCCCTTTATTGGGATCAAGGTCGCAGTTCCAGGCCTCCGACACCAATAAAGGGCCCCCTTACTGGGGCCAAGGTCAAGGGAGGTACACTCAATTCTGGACCTCTGACCTTGACTCCGACCTTCACCTCCAGTCGATTCTGGGACCTCCTCTGACCTTCACTCTGACCTTGACCTCGACAGGGGTCAAGGTTGGGGTCAAGGTCAGAGGAGGTTCTAGAATCGGCTATCTCCCTCTACTACTGTCGGGCACTTTACACCCGACAACGGTTTTATCGATTTTATCTAGCTTTAAGTTTTATCTTAGGAACACTTGAAATGCGACATAAAATTAAACTGGAAACTTACGGAAAATTAAGGGTATTTCTCAAACGCAAATCTATCAGGCAAAAAAGGCAAAAATATTTACTCCAGAAGAAATAAATAATTTCATTACAAACATCAGTGATCACAAATATACAAAAGTAAGTAAATAATAATAATAATATACTTTTATTCGTGCTACAACAGAGTTTACACAGGTCATAAATTGGAGAAATCGATTAAATACATAATCGATATAAGAAATAAGTAATTAAAGATATAAATAACAACATAAATGTACACAATAAGATCTACAGATACCAGCTAGTCGCAGACATGAATATTCTATTTAATACAAAACTGTATAAAGATAAAAAGTAAAATCACTGTATAAATAAACACAATAAATAAAAATAGTCTAGGACTGAAAATTGGTATACAAATAAAATCAATAAAATTAGTAGGTACATGTAATAATTACAAAACATATTCCAGAATCTTCTTCTATTGCAGGTAGCTTTAGTTATGGGTATTATGGGTGCTTGTCGCTGTAATGAAATGAAAGAAATTAATGTTGAAGATCATCAACATTAAAATATACCGAAAACGAAAACTAAAGTAGTTCGCAAGTTTATAATAACCGAAAATTTCTATGAAATATTGAAAAAATATGTGTCTTCACGTCCACCTAACACTCATTCGTTGTTTTTGAATCAACAAAATGGTAAATGTACTTCTCAGAAAATAGGAATTAATAAGTTTTCTGCGATGGGGAAGCAAATTGATACTTAAAATTCTACACAAAATTGGAATGGCACATCATAAGGCTAAACTTGACCGTTTTGGAGATATCGAACTTTGAAAATCATATATGTTTTACTTAAACGTATCATTTTCGCGCGAAAATTATCCAATCAGAAGTAGTTTTGTGTGTAATGACGCAGCGTTTTTATGGAGATTTCTATCTTGCTATCTTGCACTATTTTCGTATAATTTATAAAAAAATGATTTTCAAAGTTCGATATCTTTAAAATGGTCAAGTTTAGCCTTATGATGTGCCATACCAATTTTGTATAGAATTTCGAGATGAGTTGAAATATGGAACAATATGTGGGGTGTTCCATTAAAGAAAAAGCAAGTTTGTTTCATCCTGACTTTTTAACTGATCCTGTATACTTAATTTATCTTACTACTACTATTCTGATAGTTTCTAAAAAACCCTAAAACTTTTGTGTTTTAACATTTTTCGATATCTCTCTTACTTTAGGAAATATTCAGCCGTTTCCATACATATCAGCGACTCTGTATACAACACACATACTATCGGTAATTATAACCTAAATTTTATATGTCCGTGTCAAAAATGAAATCGCACACACCTTTATAATTGATGTTATATGCAGTATCGGTTATTATAACCTAATTTTTATATGTCAGTGCCAAAAATGAAATCGCAAACACCTTTATAATTGATGTTATATGCAGTATGTGAAAAAATAGTGTGTACAACTCGTGGGAAATGCGCTTTTCCGCACTCGAGTAGGAACTAACTTGATGCACTCGCTCGCTTCGCTCGCTTATACACCAACATCCTACTCTCGTGCAGAAATGCGTAACATTTCCACACTTGTTGTACAAATAACTATTGTCGGACTTGATGAAATTCCTGTTAAATTGAATAAAATAATTTCGACCAATTCTCCAATTTTAGCATCAATAATTAATAAATCAATTGAAGAAGGTACCTTTCCATCGCTCTTTAAATGGGCAAAAATTATACCAATATTTAAAAAAGTAAATATAAATGACATCGCCAACTACCGGGCAGTATCTGTATTAAATATACTTTCTAAAATTATTGAAAAAGCAGTTTATTCACGTCTTATAGAATATTTAAATATAAGTAATATTGTGTAAACAACAACACGGTTTTAGGTCAGGTCGGTCTACGGAAACTTTTTGGTGTAATTAATATTGATTTTGTAGCAAAAAAGACGGAAACGGTAGGACTTCGTGGAATTATTAATGACTCTCCGGTTTCATTTCTCACTGATAGAAGATTCAATGTCCACTACAAATCAGAATTATCGCGTGAATTTTCTATTAGCAAGGGAACTCCGTAGGGTAGTGTATTGAGCAATCTAATATTTATTCTTTACATGAATGACGTTCCTCTGCATATTATAAGCATCCCGTTCTTTATAATTTATTCTATTGCCCCATTCTATTGTGTGCGGTTGTGGTTGTGTTAAATAATAATTGCCGATGGGTGACATTTAAAAGTTTAGACATATTTTTTTAAACTAAATTAGAACAAAAATCTCTACCTTGATGGGTTAGTATCAACGGGTTAGTATCAACTCAGACATTCCAAATTTACAAACACAATTTCTAATAGTAATATAAGAATTAGGAATTGCTTCATGATTCGTAATTGCATAAGTGTGCCAAAGAGGGGTTAATATGAATGTATTACCATTAGCAGTTAATCACAATGGACCTACAATATCAAAAGTCACTTTTTCTAATGGTTTCTTAGAAGTTGTGGTTATTTCTATAGGCCTTCGACGTACAAATAAGCTAAGCAGATGGCAACACCTTCAACGTGTGAGGCAGGACTTCTTTAAGTCTTGGGTCAAGGAGTACCGTGCTAGTCAGCAGGTCAAACCTAAGTGGCGGACCAATTCAGGTTTAAACCCTGAAATAGAACAACTGGCGCTAATCCACGAAGATAATAGACCGCCGATGAAATTGATAATGGGACGCATTGTCGAGGTGCACCCAGGTGAAGATGACGTTGTCCGAGTAGTCACCATTGAGACAACCACGGGCAGATTCATTTAATTGTGCGGGTAGTACGATAACCCACCAAAGTAAAGGGCGATAATAAGTTTTAAGTAGGAGCAAATGTGCTTCACATCGCGTCATCTTAACATTACAAGGCCACTTTCATATTTCTTTCTAGAAAAAATGCAAGACCCCTCTTAAGTTCTACATCTGGCAATTAGGCTTACATTTTTCCGAGAAGAAACGCCCTTCGGGTGCGGGCAAAAACTTGTAAATATTTTCTGTTAATTCTATATTTTTTTATTACCTTATTTTTCTCTCTTTTATTTCTTATACCTTTTTTTATTAATTTTAATGGAGGAGCAACAAGAAACTTCCATTAACATTTTCAAGTGCTCACTAGCTTCGAGGCCGAATTTCTAAATTCACTTATAACATATTCAGTTAGAAATATAATAATGTAGTCTCCACTTTAACTTCTCTTGACCTTGTAGTCAAGCTACCATAATTTCTTCCTTATGAAACATTAAAGGCAGAAGTCATTAAACGAACTACGTTGTCCGAAAAAAGATTACCACACTTGTTATTCTGAGAGGTATTATGAGATCAAACACCTTTACAACTTTTACGAAAATCCAACATTTGCACTGAAAAACATTCATTGATCGCAACCACCTCCTATAAATTTTTCTCAGCCGCTTGCCTTTCAATGTGCAAAAAATCTGAATCAGCAAAATCCACATTGCTGCCTAATTAGGCTGAAATGGCAGTCCAAATTTTTCAAATATCTTCATCTACTATAATTTGTTTAGTACCTTCCACATTAAAATGATATATCATGCTCTGATGAATCAGATATTAGACTACTTCAAAATCAAGTTTCAGAACTAACACAAAATTTAAAATCATTAACGAACACTTTAGACCAACGTTCATCAATTCCTCTTGAACACGGAAGTAGATATTTTTCAAAAAATCGACTCTTGAAAGGTCGTGATCTACAAAACCGAGCGAGTGGCGAAACGAGCAACAGCGGGGCTAATGTCGGCAAGTTTTGATTTTGTTATTTAATACATTTATAGTAAGTAAAATATCATATTGTGTATTAATATTCAGAAGAAATTTCTCAGGTATCTTTTGTTTGTAAAATAAGGCGTGTATTTGATATACCATATATTGAATTCATCTCCGAATTTGAATTAATCTCCATCCATAATCTTATTATCTTCACAAATATTTGCTATCTTTATAAATTGTTTCATAACCTGACGATATTAACTTTTTAAGTCGTTTTAAATTTCATGTACATCGAATTATCTCTAAATTCTTCAGAACGTTTGTTTATGATATACCTACTAACAATTATTATTCAAATTTCTTCTTTATTCAAATTTCAGTTTTGCGTTTGTCGCGATTTTATAATCAATACTCATATAATGTTGACATCTTTGCTTCATCATTTACGATATTTAAACACAATCTTAATGAATGTATTCAAGTGACATCCATGTTGTCTTAAGTAATTATCAATTTATTTTTCTTATTTTTTTGTATTGTATCAATATAATGTCTTAGTGATGTAGCCCTGTAATTGAACGTATACGTAACAGGTACCGAAAACTGAGTTGCTGATACATTATCGCGAGTCAAAATTAATTCCTTTAAAAATTCCAAACTAAATTGCAATCCAAAAATGATGAACTAAAATTTCTTTTGGAAAATGGCACTATTACATTTAATTTTGAGATATTCACTTCTCCAGGCCCAATACGCCTATTTACGTAGACATAACTGCCTTAACAAGACATCCCTATATTTCTATAATCCCGAATTCCAACATTTTAATATCTCTTCACGAGCTAACGCATCCCTGCGTTCGAGCGATGAAACGTCTAAGGCTTAATTCACACACTTCTTGGCGCCACAGACAAGCGCTACAAGTGACGAAGGCTATAAGTAAATGATGGTATCCACACGTAGCCACGCCACAAATAAAGTCGCGCTATTAACAATACTACTAGCAGTTCGTTTCACCGCGAGTGGCGGCTCGAAAAGTGGCGACTGGCAAAGTACAGAATCAAATGGATGCATTCACACATAGGTGTGTTTTTTAGTGGCAGCTTCAGAAGCGCATATTGGTTGCGTTCGTCTTTTTTTCTGTTTAGAACTTCCGGTAGGGAATTGAAAAGTTTTATTACCATTATTAATATTTCGTGTGTTATATATTCCTATTAAATAGTATATAGTCCAATATGTAGTATCCATAGCCTAATTGAAGTATTGAACATAATGCTTTTTTCTGCAGAGTTAATATATATCTTGCTGATGAAGTGGGTATACTGTTTTTACTATAGCTACTGTAAAATATCTCCTAATTTTACGAATACTTCAGATAATTGTACTTAGTTTTCTTCTCAGGTAATTGATGTGGAATACCTAAAAACTTTATATATTCTACTGTTTCTACAGTATCGGAATTTAATGTGATACTTTGCACACATTGCTTTTTGTTTGGGAATATCATTATGTTTATTTTATCTGTCTTTCTTATTAAATTATTATTTTTTTTTAAGTAATTTACATTTAGTGCAAGTGTATTTGCTTTTATATTAACATTAATAATGTCTTTACCTGAAATTAACAGATTGGTGCCATTATTACAATTTTTTCACAGTCATGGGAATTCACACTTACTAGGTCATTAATAAATATGATAAAGAGAGTCGGCGCTGTTAACCTACCTTGTGGTACGCCTAGCTTAATGGTTGAGTCTTTTAATGTTGTAAGCCAATTTTTATGAGAGATTTGTAATATTTAAAAAATCTGTACTTCGTTTTATCACTAGACATTCAAAAATTTTTGACAATGAATATCTGTCTTTTTAGTATCTAATCCTTTTATTTCAGTTATTATATTCAATGTGCATTTATTAGCATTACTTGGCTTATTAATTCTGTAGTTGTAAATGTCGGATCTTTTTTCACCAGTAGTTTATTGTACCTTTTTTTCTTTTATTATAAATAATGAGATAATTAATAATTAAGTTCATTTTTCACAAGTCTTCGAAAAATTGAATGTGTTTAATTTTTCCAGGTTAGCGAGGAAAATATTCACGCTCAGCAAAATGACTTGGGCCATAAACAGCTTCAAGCCATATAAATCCCCAGGAATAGACGGTATCTTCCCCGCGCTACTAAAGCGCGGCTTGGAAATAATTGCTCCAGGACTCAGGGAAATATATAAAGCAAGCTATGCACTAGGGTATATACCCCGGTTTTGGAGGGAGGCAAATGTGGTATTTATACCTAAGGCGGGCAATAAGCCTCTAAATGAAACTAAACCCATCAGCCTAAACTCTTTTCTCCTAAAGGTTACTAACACCCTTAAATGCCAAGTCGATGCTCTACATCACATCATCAAAGAGGCAGAACGAGCCATACATATACAAGGAAATAGCAATCGGAATATTTGTATACATAGAGGGGAGCTTTGACAACACCTTATTCTCTGCAATAAAACGAGCGGCTATAAATAAAGGACTATATCCTTCCACAATAAGATGGGTGGAGGCAATGCTTCAAAGCCGACTAGTAACGACTTCTCTAGCAGGATCCACAGTATCTATGACTGTAACAAAGGGGTGTCCTCAGGGGGGAGTTTTGTCCCCCACACTATGGTCAATAGTGGTGGATGGACTCTTGGATGAACTGCATGGAAAGGGCTTTATAACCCAACGCTACGCAGATGACATCGCCACAATAATCAGGGGCAAGCATGAGGGCATTCTTACAATCCTAATGCAAAAAGCACTGAATACCATCAATAACTTGTGTGTTCGGGAATGACTAAGTATCAGCTCGAATAAAATGATTATAGTTTCATTCACGCGTAGGAGGAAGCTGCATATAAGGGCTCCCTCGCTGAATGGAATAGAGATAAATCTCTCCAACGAAGTAAAGTAACTGGGTATAATTCTGAATATCAAACTGACTTGGAATCAGCATGTCGACAAAATCATGGCGAAGGCAACGATGTCGCATTGGGTCTGTCGGCGGCTTATGGGAAAAACCTGGGGCTTAAAGCCTAAGATCACGTATTGGCTGTATAGAACGGCGGTGATACCCATTGTCACCTATTTTGCCCTCGTGTGGTGGCCGAAGACCCAAAAACTAGACACGCAAAAGAAACTGAGTAGGCTTCAACGTTTAACATATCTAAGGAACATAGGGGCCATGCAAACGACCCCTACCGCGGGAATGGAGGCAATATTTGGTCTCAGAGCGCTCCATCTAGTGGTACAAAAAGAGGAAGTTGTAAAATACTGCAGCAAATCGACCCGGCCCTTCATCCCAAAACGGCGGACATTATGTCCAGGAAGCTCGAATTCCAATTACCGTTTAAGATGCCGATCGAGGACCCCAAAACGGCTTTGGAATTTGGACGAGGGATATCAGCCTGGTACACGGATAGTGCCAAGAATAGCAGAGGTACTGGAATAGGCATTTATGGCCCTAACCAAAATCACAGGAGGTTCATGGCTCTGGGCACGACGCCCACGAGTTTGCAAGCGGAAACGATTGCAATTGATACGTGCGCCAGAAAATGCTTGGATTGGCACCTAAATGGAGCGCTTATGTACATCTGCTCAGATTGCCAAGCCGCATTAAAGGCCGTTCGAGCCTATAGTCACGGCTCGCAACTGGCGAAGAACAACTTCTTGCCCCTCACGTGGGTCCCAGGGCACGGGAATATTAGAAGCAACGAAGTGGCCGATGAACTAGCAAAAAGAGGTGCAAATGCCACTCCTATAGGGCCAGAGCCGTTTTGTGGACTCCCCATAGTGCATAAAAGAGAGGTGGTGCAAAAATGGGAAGAGGACAAAAGACGTAAGCATTGGAACAAGGTCTACGTCAATCGAAACGACTCATGAAACTCGATCACAGCCACAAGGTGCTTGAACTCACAAGGAACGAGCTAAGAACTTTCACCGGACTCATGACAGGGCATTGTTCCCTCTAAAACCATTTGTGGAAAATGGGAAAAGAGGAAAGTGGAAATTGCAGATTATGTGATTCGGCAGATGAAACTACTACGAATCGCGACACAAGTGCATAGTATGTACTTGTGTCGCGATTGCTCACAAGCGTCTTTCACACTTCGGCAGGGACCGATTATCTCCCGAAGAAGTGAGCAGTATCACCCCCAAGATAGTTACCAGGTTACAAGGGTAGAACAATAGATCTGTTAGGTCGCAGCTCATGAGAGGATAGCACACCTCACTAAGACCCTCCTTAACCTATAAATTATAATTCTCTTGCAGTTTTGCCGTGATTCTCCATAAAAAACGATTAATTCAAGCGTTCTTCGGCCATAGATGTGGTTCCTGGAGACGATCCTCATTTTCCGCCGACACTGACACTTTGAATAACGATGTTTTGAGTTTATTTGTTCACATTTAACTTGTGGGAAATTTTTGATATACGAGTTTTTCAGTTGTCATATCCCAGGTTAGATGGTAAATATGGTAATGTGCCATTTTACTTACTGCTTTTACTTACTTTTTGTGATACTGAACTGATAATGAAATATATAAATAACAATAAACGTTATAATGCCATCAAAATATATGGAGTTTTATACATACATACTTATCGATCAATATTCAAGACAATAATACTTGTGTATATCTTAACATACAAGAAAGGTATCATTAATTTGAACTTCCTTTATATACTGAACTGAATTTGTTCAATTTAGGCTTAGAAATAAATGAGTTAAGTTAGTGAAGAAATTTTTAAATGTGAATAAATTGTGCAAATAAAAAATAATTTCGTTTTATTAAGTCAATCGGGAGAACTTCTGGAACTAGTTCATAATTTTAAAGTTTTAAGTATAGCAATAATTACATATTAGTAGAGATTATAGTAACTTGTAATTCTATACATATAGAAGTAAAATAATGTTATTGACTTTAGTTAGATAAAAGATTTAATAATTCAAAGATGAATTTGATTATCGCATATGGTTTTAAAGATACAAACCTGTACTAATATAAATGGCCTTTAATGTTAATACGAAACAGTAGCTTTAGTCAAACAACTGCCAATCAAAGGGAAATCGGGCAATGATATTTTTCTATTTCTATAATGAAATATCATAATTATAGGTTCGTTTTTGATTAGTACATTGTATGTTATGTATATATTCATTGTAATAGCAACCATTACAGCACTAGTGCTACAATAGTTAAACAGGCGAGGGATATTACAATAATATAGCATTAATAAGATTAATATTGAATCAGACTAAACGATTTTTATAATAATGTGAATTTTCTTAAATTCAAAAAAATAAAGTTTTTCAATTACACGCAAATATTATACGAACATTATAAAATTTATAACATACATTTGATTTTTGAGCTGATTTTTCTGACGTGAAATTACACGTCAAAATAAAATTGCGAATATGTTGAAATTTACGCAAAATAATGGTAAGTAGTAATAGTGAGAGTAGTTTTGTTAAAAAAATCAAACCCTACGGTAAATGTTCCATCATATACATGATCTCCAAGAACATTTCTTAACTGTATCAATATCACGTATATTTTTAATAGATATAAATTTTTTCAAGGTTAATAAGTAGAAATCTATATTTGTATTTTTTAATTCATATGTATTGTCGTAGAAAAAGTATAGTGTATAATTCGCATACAATGACCATTGCCCACTCGTATGAATTTCAAACTCGTGGGCAATGAGTAACATTGTATGTTCATTATACAATATACTATTATAATATTAATGAAAGACTGGATGTTGACAACTAGTGACATATGAGTGCGGGCTTTGTTACTTCAGTATTTTACCTTTATTCTATAGAATTTTGTAACCAACACTATACTAATGTGTATTCAATATATGCTACGGGCGTTTAAAGTGGACATTTGCATTTTATTGGAACATTTGCATGTACTGCGTTTATTGCGTGAGGTGTAGTAAAATGTGTACTCTGCAGCAGGACATTTATCACTCAACATATTAGTGTGCGGAAATAGGACGCAAAATAAAAGACATCAAAACTTGCAAATAGTTAATCTGTATACATAAATTAATTTGAAATGATTGACGAATCACTTAGTTGAAAATCCATATTATATCTAATTAGCAATGAGTGGTTGATTTTTATTTTTTTATTTAACTCACTACAATCGTTTCGGCTTCTTCGGGAATGTATATTTTTTACCTGAAGAAGCCACAGTGTGGCGAAACAATTGCAGTGAGTTAAATAAAATTTTTAAAATCAATCACTATTATTAATTAGATAAATTAATTTGGTAAAATGGAGCATCCCAATAATTTGACACCAAAGCAAAAAGACACAATTCGTTATACGTTATACAATACTTTTAAATGTTTATATTATATTTTCTAATATTCAATGACCTAAAATCTTAACAAAGGTCTAAGCTTATATAAAAATAAATAAATAATAAATAAAATCGATAAAATCTTAATGCAATGGTATGTATAATAAGAATAATACAAAAAGAATAAATATTTTTGTGATTTATATATAAATAGTATTTATATACAGATTTTTATACCTAATGGAATACATATAAGTTACCATCCACAATAATGATCCTATTGATTATAAACAGTAAAATCAGTGTACTGTTATATAAATAGAGAGCGGATTTGTAGCATTATGCTTATCCATAGTATTAATAGCATCGAAAAAAATTCTAAATATCTATACGAATCTTGAAGAATGTGATTACTTGGCGCTAAGTTTTTTTTGATTTTTTGCTTATTTTGACTTTTTGTGCTTATTTTGACTTTTTGTGCTTATTTTCATGCTATGCTTTTTTTAGATTCTGATGCTTATTTAGAGCATTTTCTTAAATATTTCAAAAATATTTAATAAAAATTTCACGCTGATATTAAATTAATGTGCTAATATAGATAATTTTCGTAAAATTCTGTATCCCATCATTTATAGATTATATTTGTATTACATATGTTCTTCGTGTCAAATACAACATAATTGTTTAAAATCTTCATAATATGATACAATAATTATAATGAATTTTATTATTAATAAATATTAGTATAAATTACCATTTTACAATGGATTCGTTTATAAATAAGTAGATATAATAGACCGTCTCATTATTCGGCAAAAATACGGATGGGACGACTGGCGCATCTTTATCGTTTTCGTTAATTTTCATATTCAAACTCGCATTCATAAACCGTACTATTGAAATGACATTCCAAAAACTTTGCTTATTTATCAAAAATTATTATATGCGTGAATCGTATTAATGTGGGGAATCACAGATAAATTATATTATATAATTCACATGTATATTTAACACATAATGCAAAAGGTGAAAACCACAATACAGGAATTAATTAGAGACTATCCAGAATTAACAAATAAAAATAATACATTATTTTGTAAGGCATGTTTAAAAATTGTAAGTTTTATTTTAGTTCCCAACTGTATCCTAACTAGTCAAGATTTGTATGTAAAACATGTTATAATAATACTACATCAAGAACGTTTGAAAAAGTTGAAAATACTAAGAAAATTACAAAATAATGCATTTAAATGTTTCTTGGAAAAATATTGTAAAATGCGCATTCCTGAGAAAAAAAAATATGTAGCTCTTGCGTACTATGAAACCATACAAAATATTAAAGATATTATTAACAATAATTATATGTGGTTTGGGGTGGATGAAACCACAGACGCTTGTTTAATTTAATAATAGGAGTTTAACATGAAGACATCCGACCAACAGTATTTTGATATATACAAAAGAATTGAAGAAAACTGATAATATCATTATAGCAAAATTTTACTAATAATGCATTTTGTACATTATACAAGTTTAGCACATGGATAGAAACGAATTTCTGAAACTATAAGAATGCAATTTCCATTTGTAGATTTAATTAAATATGGAAAAATAGTTCTTATATTCTTCTATGAGTGCAATTATTTAAAGAGACATTACCTGATATCTCACTGCCCCATAAACCAGTGCTAACAAAATGGAGAACTTGGCTATATGCTGCGATGTACTATGTGAACAATTTTGAAGAATTTAATAAGGTTATATACAACTTTCCCGAAACGACAAGCAAATCAATTAATAACTGTCAAACAGTTCTTAAGAAACAAGAGCTTCCTTCAAAACAATTTAGTTACACAAAATCGCGTTTAAATTTTATGAGCAAGACAATCAAATCTTTATAAAAGCAGATTCAAAATAATATCGAAAGAAGTATTCGGTGAAAACGAAGGATTTTGAATATTAATTAAATTAAACTTGATTTTGAATGGCAATTTTCAAATGGATCCAGCTATAATTTAAAATAAAGAGAAGCTTTTCCACTTAAAATTTAATTTTTAAATACTTACATAATGTTATATATTGCGTAAAGAAAGTATGTTTATTTTAGTTTTAAACAGAATTTCTATGTAAAGCATGTTGATAAACGTGTAATATATTAAGAAAATATAGTTTTCTTTTGTGCTTTTTTTCGTGTTTTTATGCCCTTTTCCTGTTTTTATACTTTTTTAATGCTTTTTTTTCTCTAAATTTTGTGCTTTTTTAAGTGCTTTTTTTCCACATTTTTAAGCTTTTTTATCCGCTCTCTACATATAAACAATCCTTTGTTTCTACTTATATGAATATTACCATTTTATTGCGTCTTAATTATATTTATGCTTAGCCCATCACCTATTTTGCCTAGTTTCTAAAAATTATATTATAAATACCCCGTATTTCTTTATTGTAATCGATTGTATAGTTAGAGCCCGTACTCTGTACATGTCCGTTGTATAAATAAATTGTTTTTAAAAACTCTGAAGTAAGTCCACGAACGTTAACAGGCGCAGTCGGTAGAATTGGTTGAAGTGCCCCTGAGCAAACACCATCGGTCACTTTTTGTCTACGAATTTCTCAACCTCAAAATCCACAACTTGGACCTCGAAGACACTGAAAATTGGCTCTTCAAACATCAAGAAACCAAACCCATGGTCGTATCAATTCCTCCACTCCTCGAGACAATTGCAATCTACATGGGCTGAATTTTTCTCATGTAAGTGCATTTATTATTCAGAGTCGGTAAATATTTTATGCGTCGTGTTACTACAGGGTCGAGTAAACTAGCTATTCAATTCACTACTGCATCACGCAGAGATTTAAGTAACTTAGAAATAGATAAATTACGTTTAAACTCACAAAAAATGGCTCAACAATGGAAACCGGAATATCTTGCCAAAATTCCTGATTTTTACGAAAATCCCGAAATACTTGCTAGGTTTTTATAACCGCGATGATCCAAATGATTTTCAAAATGAGTACTTAACGTCTACTATATTGTCAAAGATTAAACGCAATCATCTTAGCCAAAATGCAGAAATTACTAATCTTAAATAGTTGATCAGCGAATCTCCTTTGATTTTTATAATAGGCTAAATTAAATTTGCAAACCCATCCTAAAATATCCGGATTTTAACAAACCTTTTATTGTAACTACAGATGCAAGTAACTTTGCAATTGATGCAGTTTTATCACAAGGTAACATAGGCTCAGATTTACCGGTAGCGTACGCTAGCCGTACACTTAATGATTGAGTCGTTTCGAATTTATAAGGCGCCAAGTAATCTTTATTTTTTTGTCCCCCTGGGAATTTGTCGCAGGGAAAATTACTAAACCCGGTTGGAATTCAAAATAAAATTAAAAGCGTTCACAAGTGAAAATACAAAATATAAATTAAAAAAATTCGGTTACCACAAAATTACAATTAAATAAAGATAGTCGTAGAGCGGCTAGATCGATTACTTAAAATCACCAAATTTAGACTAGAAAATTGAATTCAAGCTTAAGCATTATAAACCGGAGGTTATCAGTGGCCACTGTTAAATTGCCGGAATAAATAAACAACGTATGCCAACCACCGGCGAAATGGCACGCTCTTCGAGATGACACAAATAAATATCTTAAGCCTAGTACGGTAATTAATAATGATTTGAACACAAATTAAATAATAATAACAACTAACTAACTATTCTCCTGCGTGTAGACTTAAATTCCAATCAACCCAAAAGTTTATAAAAATCCACAATGATTCTCTTAGACAGAGAATTATTGACAAACACGTGTAAATTGCACACGCTAAAGTACGGTGTAAAACCACAAAAATACAACCAAAATCTGGCCTTTTTGTTCCTCCTTGCTTCCCTCGTGGTGATCGTTGGAAATGAAAGGGACCCTCTGACTACACTGTGTTTCCGTCGTGGCAATGGTACTCGTTACGCAGCGTGACGGTCCGGGCTCCAACGGTGGCTCTGCAGTTTGAATTTCGCGCATTCTCCACAACCCAAGAAAAATTCGACGCTCGGCTCGAGTGTCGTACTCCACGTGCTTGGACTATTTGCACTTTGCACAATTTATTTTATTTCGTTAACAATTACTGGATATAATCAAAACTGGTCAAAACTGGCCACGCGCTGCCCGCCCGTCAATACCAATCCCCTCCGGCCGTCTTTTTTTTAAAACAATCTTTCCACGGCCCGCCGTGAATATCCACGGCCTACCATATTTCCCTATTGCCTCAATTAATTGCGCGCGAAATATAAATTGGAACGGCATGGAAATATGACCGTTACAGTATATTACAATTAATGAAAAGCTTGTAGAAAATGAAGAGAAAACAACAAAATAACAAAAAGAAGGCGAAACAAAAGAGGGCTAATCAACGGGCTAGGCACCGTAATAAAAACCATTACAGGAAATTTAGATTTTAATGACGGTACTCGAACATGTTAAATCACCTTAAGATTAACTAAAACCAAATTGAAAATTAAATCACATTCAATAACTCTCAATAACAAAATTATTAATAAATTCAACAAAACACTAAAAATATTGAACATAATGAACACTTATTAAAATCAAAAATTATGCAATTGCATGCTATTCTAAGAGAAATCGATCATCAACATGTACTCTTTATAGAATACATCTTTAATCAATTGATAATGTCATACACGACAATCCAAAATATAATTCAAACCATAGAAAATTCAATTATATTTTGCAAACTCCACGCGATATACCCTAGCATTATAAAGCCATCATCATCTCGGAATTCTACGGAAACCAATTATCTTATGACATTAGGTTAGACATCGTTTTAAATTTTGAATCTATATCTAAAGTAAATTGCTTAATAAAAGGAATGGTGATTCAGGATTTCATATCGATCCCAATTAATTTCGAAATAAATTTTGAACTTTATTATCTAAATACAAACAATAATAACAAATATAAATTACATTTTAAAATCGGAATAATGAATGTACAAAAATCAATCGTACTACCAATGGCCATTTCACTTGCCGCTGTCAATTTCGATAAAATGCGAAGAAAATATTATTAAATTCGGAAAAGTGGACGATTACCAATTCACAAAACTGGAAATCTTCGGTAATCACCTGGAGCATCTCCCTCACACTCAACAGTTCCTGCTAGTGTTCCCAAACAAGGACCAAATTAAAATTAAATATCAAAAACAAACAGAAATCAAGGAACTAAGTGGTGTCTACTTAATAAAACCAAACAAGTGTTTAGTTATCTATAAAAACAATGAACTGCATATACAAGACTCAAGTTAGGAAGGTCCTGTATTAATTAATAACGTTAATATAAACATTAATAAACCAGAAAATACACGCAACACCTGACAACAGATATAATAAACAAATACAACAACTTATCCACACATATAAAAACACTGAAATTAGTTCCGTTTAAACTTAAAATAAAAAACAACCTGATAAACAACAAAATCAAATAAGGAAACTAATCCAAAAAACACACCTAGGTGTCCTTCAGGAATCAGAAGATTTGTAGCATCATTTATTTGTATAAATGAATTATAAATTATCTCTGTAACTGTCAAAATAAAACACATTTAAAAGAAAAAAAACAAAACTTAACTGACTTTAGGATAAAGCTTCGCAGATACATCATCAGTTCAACCCCTTCCAACCATCCAAAACGATTGGGATTTCGTCAGGCCCAGTATGTGGACCATAGTAATCTACATGATTATATGTGGTAGCGCGCTGTTCCTATTATACACATGGAAAAGACGAAGAGGAACAATATAATACATGTAATTTATAAAATAAAATAAAATAAATTCTGATATAGTTGATCTTCTATTCAACGGCTATCGACCGGTGGTCTTTTAACCCTACTATATTTATTTACCTGTAATAGATACAATTTTGTTTTATTATTGTTATTATATTTTTGTATCGACTTGGAATATTGTTTCCTATTATTAAGATATGTAATATAACGTATGTCTCAGATGATCACGTATCATAGGGAACTTACATGTAAAATTTGTATTGTTAATTAATTGTTTGTGATGTTTGAATGCCCTAAAATATATATTGGTAAAACATCACAAACACTGCGCTCCAGAATAACGCAACATAAAAGTGATACTAACATAAAAAGGGAGCTTGTGCACTAGCCACTCATGCACAAACCACAAAGCATGTGATCAATCGTAGTGCAGTTGAGGTTCTGGATACTGAAAGACACCAAAAAAAATAAACTTTTCTTAGAAATGTGCTACATTAACCAGGAATCTGATGCCATGAATGCGAAAACAGATATAAAAGGCCCAAGTGCCATTTACACATATCATTACCACCAAGTTGTTAATAAATAACACAGTTTTTCTTTTCGCTTCTTTCCTTTAATAACTTAAAAATTATCAGTTGGCTATAGCACTAAATGATCTCCGTGACGTCTAAATGTCCATGTTTTAAGATGGGACTCTACTAGCCTCGTTTCTGTAAGTTTTAGTTATTGTTATTATAATTATAATGTTTATTGTATACCTTGTAGCGGCCTGAAGAAGGAAACAGAGTTTCCCGAAATATCGGCAAAGAATAAAGAGTATTTAGTGAATAATCTCACTTATTGACCGATTACCCAATACACTGATTTAATATATATATATATATATATATATATATATATATAAACAAGTTACTTATTGTTTTTTCTTGCCCTCATTTCTATGAATCCTTTTTTTTTTCAAATGAAAAGGTTTGTCAATTGACAACTCGTTTAAAAGATCACCTCACAAGGAATACAACACACTATTTATTTCTTAAATATTTCCAAAGCCCACGTAATAAAAAAAGAAAACCAATTTTATAACTTGAATACTATTAAATGCAACAAATGTTCAAAATGGATACCGTTTCTTTCTTAGCACAGTGTAAATCGATGATAACATGCATCTTTAATATTTTTTAACCTTTCTGGTGTGACTTGCCGTATTTCAGACCTAATACGTTGTCTAATGTCCTCTATGTCCTTCGGTTTTGTTACATAGATCTTATTCTTGATATATCTCCACAAAAAAGTGCGGGCTTAGTATAAGACTAAGATCCGGAGATCTCGCCGGCCACTCAATGTGATCTCTTCTTCTAATCCATCAATTGGGAAAAACTTCGTTTAAATATATACGAACGATCAC
>CAXAKX010000046.1:0-31020 GCA_963969525.1 Ontholestes murinus | reverse complement strand
AACAATAACAATAACAATAACAATAACAATAACAATAACAATAACAATAACAATAACAATAACAATAACAATAACAATAACAATAACAATAACAATAACAATAACAATAACAATAACAATAACAATAACAATAACAATAACAATAACAATAACAATAACAATAACAATAACAATAACAATAACAATAACAATAACAATAACAATAACAATAACAATAACAATAACAATAACAATAACAATAACAATAACAATAACAATAACAATAACAATAACAATAACAATAACAATAACAATAACAATAACAATAACAATAACAATAACAATAACAATAACAATAACAATAACAATAACAATAACAATAACAATAACAATAACAATAACAATAACAATAACAATAACAATAACAATAACAATAACAATAACAATAACAATAACAATAACAATAACAATAACAATAACAATAACAATAACAATAACAATAACAATAACAATAACAATAACAATAACAATAACAATAACAATAACAATAACAATAACAATAACAATAACAATAACAATAACAATAACAATAACAATAACAATAACAATAACAATAACAATAACAATAACAATAACAATAACAATAACAATAACAATAACAATAACAATAACAATAACAATAACAATAACAATAACAATAACAATAACAATAACAATAACAATAACAATAACAATAACAATAACAATAACAATAACAATAACAATAACAATAACAATAACAATAACAATAACAATAACAATAACAATAACAATAACAAAACAATAACAATAACAATAACAATAACAATAACAATAACAATAACAATAACAATAACAATAACAAAACAATAACAATAACAATAACAATAACAATAACAATAACAATAACAATAACAATAACAATAACAATAACAATAACAATAACAATAACAATAACAATAACAATAACAATAACAATAACAATAACAATAACAATAACAATAACAATAACAATAACAATAACAATAACAATAACAATAACAATAACAATAACAATAACAATAACAATAACAATAACAATAACAATAACAATAACAATAACAATAACAATAACAATAACAATAACAATAACAATAACAATAACAATAACAATAACAATAACAATAACAATAACAATAACAATAACAATAACAATAACAATAACAATAACAATAACAATAACAATAACAATAACAATAACAATAACAATAACAATAACAATAACAATAACAATAACAATAACAATAACAATAACAATAACAATAACAATAACAATAACAATAACAATAACAATAACAATAACAATAACAATAACAATAACAATAACAATAACAATAACAATAACAATAACAATAACAATAACAATAACAATAACAATAACAATAACAATAACAATAACAATAACAATAACAATAACAATAACAATAACAATAACAATAACAATAACAATAACAATAACAATAACAATAACAATAACAATAACAATAACAATAACAATAACAATAACAATAACAATAACAATAACAATAACAATAACAATAACAATAACAATAACAATAACAATAACAATAACAATAACAATAACAATAACAATAACAATAACAATAACAATAACAATAACAATAACAATAACAATAACAATAACAATAACAATAACAATAACAATAACAATAACAATAACAATAACAATAACAATAACAATAACAATAACAATAACAATAACAATAACAATAACAATAACAATAACAATAACAATAACAATAACAATAACAATAACAATAACAATAACAATAACAATAACAATAACAATAACAATAACAATAACAATAACAATAACAATAACAATAACAATAACAATAACAATAACAATAACAATAACAATAACAATAACAATAACAATAACAATAACAATAACAATAACAATAACAATAACAATAACAATAACAATAACAATAACAATAACAATAACAATAACAATAACAATAACAATAACAATAACAATAACAATAACAATAACAATAACAATAACAATAACAATAACAATAACAATAACAATAACAATAACAATAACAATAACAATAACAATAACAATAACAATAACAATAACAATAACAATAACAATAACAATAACAATAACAATAACAATAACAATAACAATAACAATAACAATAACAATAACAATAACAATAACAATAACAATAACAATAACAATAACAATAACAATAACAATAACAATAACAATAACAATAAACAATAACAATAACAATAACAATAACAATAACAATAACAATAACAATAACAATAACAATAACAATAACAATAACAATAACAATAACAATAACAATAACAATAACAATAACAATAACAATAACAATAACAATAACAATAACAATAACAATAACAATAACAATAACAATAACAATAACAATAACAATAACAATAACAATAACAATAACAATAACAATAACAATAACAATAACAATAACAATAACAATAACAATAACAATAACAATAACAATAACAATAACAATAACAATAACAATAACAATAACAATAACAATAACAATAACAATAACAATAACAATAACAATAACAATAACAATAACAATAACAATAACAATAACAATAACAATAACAATAACAATAACAATAACAATAACAATAACAATAACAATAACAATAACAATAACAATAACAATAACAATAACAATAACAATAACAATAACAATAACAATAACAATAACAATAACAATAACAATAACAATAACAATAACAATAACAATAACAATAACAATAACAATAACAATAACAATAACAATAACAATAACAATAACAATAACAATAACAATAACAATAACAATAACAATAACAATAACAATAACAATAACAATAACAATAACAATAACAATAACAATAACAATAACAATAACAATAACAATAACAATAACAATACAATAACAATAACAATAACAATAACAATAACAATAACAATAACAATAACAATAACAATAACAATAACAATAACAATAACAATAACAATAACAATAACAATAACAATAACAATAACAATAACAATAACAATAACAATAACAATAACAATAACAATAACAATAACAATAACAATAACAATAACAATAACAATAACAATAACAATAACAATAACAATAACAATAACAATAACAATAACAATAACAATAACAATAACAATAACAATAACAATAACAATAACAATAACAATAACAATAACAATAACAATAACAATAACAATAACAATAACAATAACAATAACAATAACAATAACAATAACAATAACAATAACAATAACAATAACAATAACAATAACAATAACAATAACAATAACAATAACAATAACAATAACAATAACAATAACAATAACAATAACAATAACAATAACAATAACAATAACAATAACAATAACAATAACAATAACAATAACAATAACAATAACAATAACAATAACAATAACAATAACAATAACAATAACAATAACAATAACAATAACAATAACAATAACAATAACAATAACAATAACAATAACAATAACAATAACAATAACAATAACAATAACAATAACAATAACAATAACAATAACAATAACAATAACAATAACAATAACAATAACAATAACAATAACAATAACAATAACAATAACAATAACAATAACAATAACAATAACAATAACAATAACAATAACAATAACAATAACAATAACAATAACAATAACAATAACAATAACAATAACAATAACAATAACAATAACAATAACAATAACAATAACAATAACAATAACAATAACAATAACAATAACAATAACAATAACAATAACAATAACAATAACAATAACAATAACAATAACAATAACAATAACAATAACAATAACAATAACAATAACAATAACAATAACAATAACAATAACAATAACAATAACAATAACAATAACAATAACAATAACAATAACAATAACAATAACAATAACAATAACAATAACAATAACAATAACAATAACAATAACAATAACATAACAATAACAATAACAATAACAATAACAATAACAATAACAATAACAATAACAATAACAATAACAATAACAATAACAATAACAATAACAATAACAATAACAATAACAATAACAATAACAATAACAATAACAATAACAATAACAATAACAATAACAATAACAATAACAATAACAATAACAATAACAATAACAATAACAATAACAATAACAATAACAATAACAATAACAATAACAATAACAATAACAATAACAATAACAATAACAATAACAATAACAATAACAATAACAATAACAATAACAATAACAATAACAATAACAATAACAATAACAATAACAATAACAATAACAATAACAATAACAATAACAATAACAATAACAATAACAATAACAATAACAATAACAATAACAATAACAATAACAATAACAATAACAATAACAATAACAATAACAATAACAATAACAATAACAATAACAATAACAATAACAATAACAATAACAATAACAATAACAATAACAATAACAATAACAATAACAATAACAATAACAATAACAATAACAATAACAATAACAATAACAATAACAATAACAATAACAATAACAATAACAATAACAATAACAATAACAATAACAATAACAATAACAATAACAATAACAATAACAATAACAATAACAATAACAATAACAATAACAATAACAATAACAATAACAATAACAATAACAATAACAATAACAATAACAATAACAATAACAATAACAATAACAATAACAATAACAATAACAATAACAATAACAATAACAATAACAATAACAATAACAATAACAATAACAATAACAATAACAATAACAATAACAATAACAATAACAATAACAATAACAATAACAATAACAATAACAATAACAATAACAATAACAATAACAATAACAATAACAATAACAATAACAATAACAATAACAATAACAATAACAATAACAATAACAATAACAATAACAATAACAATAACAATAACAATAACAATAACAATAACAATAACAATAACAATAACAATAACAATAACAATAACAATAACAATAACAATAACAATAACAATAACAATAACAATAACAATAACAATAACAATAACAATAACAATAACAATAACAATAACAATAACAATAACAATAACAATAACAATAACAATAACAATAACAATAACAATAACAATAACAATAACAATAACAATAACAATAACAATAACAATAACAATAACAATAACAATAACAATAACAATAACAATAACAATAACAATAACAATAACAATAACAATAACAATAACAATAACAATAACAATAACAATAACAATAACAATAACAATAACAATAACAATAACAATAACAATAACAATAACAATAACAATAACAATAACAATAACAATAACAATAACAATAACAATAACAATAACAATAACAATAACAATAACAATAACAATAACAATAACAATAACAATAACAATAACAATAACAATAACAATAACAATAACAATAACAATAACAATAACAATAACAATAACAATAACAATAACAATAACAATAACAATAACAATAACAATAACAATAACAATAACAATAACAATAACAATAACAATAACAATAACAATAACAATAACAATAACAATAACAATAACAATAACAATAACAATAACAATAACAATAACAATAACAATAACAATAACAATAACAATAACAATAACAATAACAATAACAATAACAATAACAATAACAATAACAATAACAATAACAATAACAATAACAATAACAATAACAATAACAATAACAATAACAATAACAATAACAATAACAATAACAATAACAATAACAATAACAATAACAATAACAATAACAATAACAATAACAATAACAATAACAATAACAATAACAATAACAATAACAATAACAATAACAATAACAATAACAATAACAATAACAATAACAATAACAATAACAATAACAATAACAATAACAATAACAATAACAATAACAATAACAATAACAATAACAATAACAATAACAATAACAATAACAATAACAATAACAATAACAATAACAATAACAATAACAATAACAATAACAATAACAATAACAATAACAATAACAATAACAATAACAATAACAATAACAATAACAATAACAATAACAATAAGAATAACAATAACAATAACAATAACAATAACAATAACAATAACAATAACAATAACAATAACAATAACAATAACAATAACAATAACAATAACAATAACAATAACAATAACAATAACAATAACAATAATGGGATCGAGTGGTTCTGTCCACAGGGGGGCGTGTAGCGTCTTATAGGTGCCCTAGCCGGGGCTAGCTTGCTAGCCCTGGTTAGATGTCACCCTAGCTTCTCCGCCCCCAAGACCGGCATGCGTACCATCATTGGTATAACCTACCTGAGGTGATCCTGTTTCTGCAGAACATGCCGGATCTAGAGGAGTAAACCTCGACTAAAAATCCGTAATCCAAGGTGTCAATCGTACCGTGCCGAGGGATGGATGGCCACGCGTCAGTTGGTCTCATACGGTGTCCTCCGGATACCTGGCGAACTCCGGTTGCATTTAGCCTTGCTGCAGTATGGGAGCACTGCTGCAGTCGACCTTTATTTCTGCCCTACTCGTGGGAACCACATGGGAACCGTAATCAAAAATAAATCAGAGGAGTCAACCTCTATAAAAAATGACGCGGCGTCTGGGAACGCGCAGAGTTCCCGAATTATTAATGAAAAAACGGCGGCACCTTTGCCACGTTTTTTTATTGTTAAAAGGAGTGACGGAGTTAATTTTGATAATGTGAGTCCTTTCGCGATATCAAAGTTCGTGCAGCAGTATTTAGGGAAGGTAGAATCAATGAGGAAAATTAGAGAAGGGCTTATGATCGAAGTTTCATCTGATAAACAATCAATTAAAATGTTAAAACTTGCTAAGTTCTTAGACTACGAGGTGAACGTATCTGTGCATAAGTCTCTAAATTATTCTAAAGGTATAATTTATTGCAGAGATCTTGTAAACTGCACAGATGAAGAAATATTAGAAAATTTAAGGGAACAAAATGTCATCGAAATACGCAGGATCAAAACGAAACGTGATGACCAACTTATTAACACTCCATCTGTGGTGTTAACTTTTAATTCATCGGTTCTGCCTAAAAAGGTAAATGTCGCTTTTTATCATTTGGAAGTTCGTCAGTATATTCCAAGTGTGATGCGGTGTTTCAGATGTCAAAGAATTGGACACACATCATCCAGGTGCGAAAACCCAGCGATATGTTCCTGCGGAAAACCCATCCACGAAGGCACAGAATGCGTTGAACCGTTTACGTGTGTTAACTGCGGTGGCAACCATTCTGCGAGGTATAGGGAATGTCCAGCAATTATACTAGAAAAATCCATACAAGAACTTCGTACAAAGGAAAAAATTAGTTACTTTGAAGCTAAAAGAAAGCTGACACCTCCAAAATCGCCTAAAGAAAATGTTTCTTTTGCACAAGCCACTATGAAACGCTCGAACGCAGAACAAGCTATTCACGACCTCACTCCTTTAATAGCAAAGCTAGTCGAGGAAACGATAAAGAAAACTCTAGGTAATCTGATTGGAAACAAAAGTGGAACCATGGATATAAAAAATACAGTTATCAACGCAGTTACAAAAACTGCAAAACAGGTAACACCTTCTCCTGTAGCTTTGTCAACCGAAGCTACATCTCTCTTCTCCAATGTGGAGAAGAGATACCCTATTCCAGCGCCCGAAAATGCGGACGCTGGAAACAAATTCAAGACTCCCTTGGAGGAAGGGAGAAGCCCGTCAATTAAAAGGCAACAATCACTCTCCGAGTCGGAGGGTGAAAAACAAGCTTTAACCCGACAGGCAAAGCGGCCTGTTGGATGGCCCAAAGGGAAGGCCAGAAAAGTCAAGGCTAATACCTCTGAGTCGGATAACAGACCAGAGAATTTGGACTCCGGTTCTCAACACCGGAAAATGTCATTCTAATTTATTTGTAAAATTTGTGTAATGTCTATTATTAAGTTTTGTTAATCGCATTGTTGTATTTGTACTAATTTTTATTCATTTTAAAAGAGTTGGAACAAATAGTCCAGTGGAATTGCCGTGGTTGCATATCGCATATCGGCGAACTGAAGATCATTCTGCGCAAATACAATCCTTTCTGTGTATGCCTACAGGAAACCCTCTTTAGACCTGACCAGGAGTTCTCATTACGGGGCTACAGCATCCTTAGGGAAGATGTAGCCCCACGCCATCGATCAAGGGGGGGAGTAGGTATACTAATACGGGAAGGATGTATTTATACGCAAATACCATTAAGAACGGATCTTCAGACCGTAGCATGTGTGATCAAATCGCCGATAGTTCTCACGATATGCAACGTTTACCTCCCAGATGGCAACTGGGAGCGTAACCAGATAGTCGATCTGATAAGGCAATTACCTGGACCATATCTATTGCAGGGAGACTTTAATGCACACAGTCCGTTATGGGGTTCCTCCCGTCTCGATATCAGAGGCTCGTATATCGAAGACGTGCTTGATATTACGGGAGGGATACTCTTAAATAACGGACTACCGACGCATTTTAACGTTTTTAATGGTGCATTCTCAGCAATAGATTTAGCAATATCTTCGCCCACTCTCGCCACGCGTCTTCAGTGGCAGGCCCTCGATGATTTACATGGAAGTGATCACTTTCCGATCATCTTGTCCACTAATATTCCGAGGGCCATACAACGCAGACCCAGGCGCTGGCGCCTGGATCTAGCAGAGTGGGAAAAGTTTCGGAACAAAGTCACGTTTCCCGTAAACTCAGAAGATATTAGTTCCACTCTTTCTAATATAAATCTCAGCATTACTCAAGCAGCAGAAAAGTCTATACCACGTACCTCTGGCTCGACTAGTAAATCCTCCGTCCCGTGGTGGAACGTTGAGGTTAGTCGAGTTATCGCAGAGAAGAAACGGGCGTTTAACATCTATAAACGAAATCCTACGCAAGAAAATCTTATCGTTTTTAAACGAAAGCGGGCCGTCGCCCGCCGCAAGATTTTAGAGTCGAAAAACGACTCTTGGAAGAACTACGTGAATTCAATGAAGAGTGACACGTCAGTCACGGAAGTCTGGAGAAAGGTACAAGCTATCCGCGGACAAAGGCTACCATCCATCATAGGCCTTTGTGATGGAGGCAACACAATCACGGAGCCTCGTGATGTAGCGGAGGCATTAGCTGTACATTTCTCCAGCGCCAGTAGTTCTTCCAATTATAATCCCGAATTCTTGCGTAGGAAAGGTGAACTAGAAGCTCCACTAGACTTGTTTATTGTTTATTGTTGCTATTAGTGTAGTGTACATTAGTGTTTACACAGGTCACTATTTACAAATATATATATATATACATATTAATTAAACCTTATAATATAAAGAGTATGTTATTAAAATACTAAAACTAGAACAGTTTAAAATACATATATTAATTTAATGCATGTAACATATAAAAACTTTAATTACAATAAAATTCATCTAAGCTATAAAAAGGATTGCTATGTAAAAATATTTTTATTGCACTTATAAATTGTTTTTTAGTTTGGTGTTGTTTAATATCGCCAGGAAGCTTATTATAAATTCTGGGGGCATGGTATAAATGTGATTTTGTATAGAGTTGGTTCTTATGAATATTAGGGCGAACAAATGTTGAACTTTGTCTAGTGTTGTGGTGATGCACATTTGACCCTATATTGTATTGATTTTTATTACAGTGGACAAAAACACTTGCCTGCAGAATGTACAAATTAATAACAGTAAGTATATTTAACCTCTTAAAATATTCTCGACATGATTCTTGTTTATTGAGTTTTAACATAGCACGAATTATTGTCTTTTGGATTAAAAGCAATTCTTTTATAATTGCTGGATTGCCCCAGTACAATAGTCCATAAGCAATTATAGAATGAAAATACGCAAAGTATACATCTCTAAGGGTTGAAAGTTTTAAGGAATCTCGAATTTGCCTAATTATATAAGTCGCAGTGTTAAGTTTACTTTTTATATAACTGAAATGTTCTGTCCACGACAAACAATTATCCAGAAAAATTCCCAAGAACTTGCAACTTGTACTTAATTCTATGGTTTCACCTTTAATTACAATTGAATCAATATTATCTAACCGCATATTTTTAAAAACTATTATATTCGTTTTGGATGCATTTGCGAGTAGCATATTTGAATTGAACCAAGAGATAATTTGATTATTGACTTGCTCGATGTTATTTAACAATTCATTTCTGTTTGATCCATATACGCACACACTTGTGTCATCGGCATACATAAAAACTGGATAGTTTATACATTTGGGTAGGTCGTTTATGTAAATGATGAACAAAATGGGCCCTAAAATTGATCCCTGCGGAATACCGATGTTTTTAACTAGTACTTCTGATTTAAAATGACCAGCTGCATGTTCTGAAATTGTGCGAATTTCTACTAATTGGGGACGATCTTTCAAATAATCCTTAAAAATATTTAATACAGAACCTCGGATGCCATAAAGCTCTAATTTATTTAATAATATTTCGTGGTCTACCATATCAAAAGCCATTGTAAGGTCGTAATTAAGACTTGCTATAAAATTACTATTATTAATTTGTTCGTGTATGACATGTAACATGGATTCAACGGCAGTAATTGTAGATTTAGATTTTCTGAATCCATGCTGCGAAGAACTAAATAAAGTGTTGTTCTCAAAAAAGTAAGTTATTTGATTTTTTAGGCAACTTTCCACAATTTTTGAGACACAATTTAATAAAGCAATTGGTCTATAGTTTTTAATTAGTGTTTTTTCCTCTTTTTTATACAAAGGTATAATCTTCGAAACCTTTAAACAATTTGGAAAACTTCCGTTGCTAAAATAATGATTAATAATTGTGGCCAGGGGTTCAGATAAGTAGTCTATGCCCAACTTAAGTATTTTTATTGATATTTCATCTGTTCCAGTAGCAGAAGAATGTTTTAATTGAGATATAATTTGTTTGATATCATCTTTATTAACAGGTTTTAGAAACATTGATTTATTAAAGAAAGGTATAGAATTGTCTGGTTTAATGATAACTTTTGGTATAGTTTCTCGTAGTTTATAAGGTGTATTTACGTAATGATTGTTGAACAAGTTGGCTATAGTTTTAGGATCGGTAATTTTATCATTATTATGTTTCAATATAATATTTTCTGTCTTCTTTATTTTATTCGTAGTAGTTTTTACTATACTCCAAGCGGTTTTTATCTTGTTGTTTGATTTATTTATTAAATTACTATTGTACATTTTTTTAGCCTCTTTTATCACTTGATTAAAAATTAATTTGTAATTGTTATAATGATTTAGCAAAACACTATTATTAGTTTGTTTAGATAATATGTACAAATTTCTTTTATTTTCACTTGATACTTTAATTCCCTTTGTTATCCACGGTTTGCTTTTAAAAATTTGCTTTCTTTTAATTGGAAACGCCGAGTCCATTGCACGTTTAACTATTTGAGTAAATTTTGTCATTGGATCTGATTCATTATAAACTTCTTGTTCCCAGTTAGTATTGCTTAAAATTGTAATGAAGTTATCAATATTTGCATTAGAAAATATTCTTACATACTTGTATGCCTTTTCGCGTGTTTTATAATTTGGCAGCGCTGATGCTACACAAAGTACATTATGGTCACTGAAGTCTACAGTAAAACATAATCTAGAAGCCAATGCAACTTTACTAAAAATATTATCTAGGCATGTTTCACTACTTGCTGTAATCCTTGTTGGCTCATTGAAGTTGATTATTAAATTATGTTGCTCTAGTAACATTTGAAATTTTGATTTATTATTTGATGCACCTAATAAATTAATATTAAAATCGCCGCAAATATATAAGTCCTTTGTATTTTTGAATTTACATAAAAAGCTGTCAAGATTATCAATAAACAAATTTATGTCACCCAGTGGGGGTCTGTATATAGAAGATATAATTTGATTTTCGCCTACGATGCGGATTGCGCACATCTCAATAGTCTTTTCGATTGAATCACATTTTATCTCCTCAAAAACAATGTTATTTCTAATAAGTATAAGAGATCCACCATGCTTATCATCACGTCTCGCGAAGAATGTGGCAACTTGAAAATCACGTATATATAAATGATTTAACTGTTCTTTCGACAGCCAGTGTTCTTGAATGCACACAACGTTTATTGCAGCATATTTACTTAATAATAACTCTAGATAATCTACTTTATTAAAAATACTACATATATTTAGATTCATAATGGCTAGTTGTTTGTCCTTAAGCCTAAAAAATTATTTTCATTGTGGACATGAGTACCAGAATTGAAAGGTTCACTTTCCGGAGTATCATTCCTTACAGTAGTAATATTTGTTGTTACATAGGTATTATTTCTCAAATATAACTTATTAGTTTTAGAAATAATTATTGAAATCCTATGAGCTAAACTTATCTTAAGCGCATTTAATGATTTACATTTTAAAAATCGTTCATTGTTTAGGTCAATTACACCGACATTTTTATTACAACTTTGTTTAATTAAATTTAATAATTGTACATTTATTTTATAAATAAAATGGTTCAAAATGTGTCTGTTGGGTTTATATAATGTTGACAAAAATATTAAGTTCGTGTGTTTCGTAGACATAAGTAAGTTATTCATAACTAGATTGGATATATTTTTACCGAGTACCGCGTTCGAAAACCCGCCACTAATAATTACGAAGTCTTCAGATGTGTAAGATGAAACCAATTGTGGAATATTTTCAACCACTCCTTCAAACGTAGCATTAGGCTTGAAAATAACTTGACACTTGTATTCCTGCGGAAGGGCATGTTTCAATATTGTCGAGAGTCCTCTTCCAAATTCATCGGCAACAACAAGGCATTTCTTGTTGGTATTGACATTCTTACAATCTTCTTTATTATATACCGGTGCAATGGATTGAGGGGATTTTTTGTCGTTGTTTATATTTGATGTCGTGCATTTTTTATGCCTATTTATTGTGGAACTATTCGTTGATTTAATGTTTAAAACTTTCCGTAGTTTAGTCATTTGAGCACTCAGAAAAGATATTGTTTTTTTTAAGTCATTAATTTTATTAAGTAATTGCAGTGTATTCTGCTTCTTCTTAGGCTTTGTATTTTGTATACGTATTTCTTCATTTAAAACACTTGAATTCAGCTGCGATTTCAATCTCGTTATTAATACATTTTTATTTCCATATGACGGAATCCCGCGTTTTTGTAGTTCACTTTTAATGTCTTTCGCCTTCATATCCCGTATTCTAATCATATTTTATTTATTATCTTCGAGTTCGATGCACTTTAGGCTAGATTAGTATAAATCAGATTAAACAAAAAGTTTTAATCGATCCGAAATGAATTTTTCTACACGTATCCTTTAACGTATAATTTATATACACATACACGAGCACATGGATTAAAAGTTATTTAGTTTTCTGACAAAATATAGACATATAGTGTCATAACACATATTTATTATATGCACACTACTATTAGGCGTTGAACGATTCTCACTTGTGTTAATTCACTTATAATAAATTACGCAATAAGGAACATAATGGTGTAGATTATTTCTTAATATATTTATGTATTTTTGGCGATACAAAAAAAAATACTTTAACACAGATTCGGATCTTAATTACAATCATCCATTTTCAATGGATGAGTTCGAGGAGGCACTTAGGTTTAGCAATGACTCCTCTCCTGGCCCGGATAATATCCCCTACAAAATGATAGAAAATCTGCCACACGAATCAAAAACCCATACCTGTCTCTGTTTAATTGGATATGGGAGAAAGGGGAATATCCGGAGCAATGGAGAGAAGCAATTATTGTGCCTCTTCTCAAAACTGGAAAAGATCCGAATCGTGCTTCTAGTTATCGCCCGGTTTCGTTGACTTGTTGCTTGAGTAAAATTCTTGAAAAAATGGTCAATAGCCGACTGGTATGGATTCTCGAGTCGCGAGAACTGATCGTACCCTACCAGTCTGGATTTAGGAAACGTCATTCCACTATTGACCATCTGGTCCGTTTAGAGAATGCCATTCAAAACGCTTTTCTGGAGAGAAAACACCTAGTCGCGGTGTTTTTCGATCTGGAAAAAGCCTATGATATGACATGGCGTCATGGCATTCTGAGGAAGTTGCATCGGTGGGGACTGAGAGGCCGTCTGCCTTTAGTCATCCAGTCCTTCTTGTCACACCGAAGTTTTCGAGTACGTGTAGGAGATTCTCTCTCCTCTCTCTACGTACAAGAAAACGGTATACCGCAGGGCTCTACGATCAGCGTAACCCTATTTTCTATAGCGGTAAACCATATTGCAACTTCCGTTAGTACCCCCGTAAATACGTGCCTGTATGTCGACGACCTAGCAATCTACATGGCCGGAGATACCATCCCGGCTATATGTAGAGAGCTGCAGAGGAGCATTGATGACATCGTGCGAGACGCTGGCTCGTGTGGTTTTCGTTTTTCAGAGACAAAGATGGCATGTGTCCATTTTTGTCGTCTGAGAAAGCCACACAGGGAGCCTAGTCTACATATCAATGGTTCTGTCATTCAATGTGTCGACAGTTATCGTTTTCTAGGACTAATATTCGACAGGACTCTGTCATTCCGTCCCCATATTAATGACCTTGCTACAAGGTGTAAGAAGGCACTTAATCTTATTAGGTGCCTTTCTAACATTAATTGGGGTGCGAGCAGAGAGGTTTTGCTGCGGCTGTATCAGGCTCTGGTTCTGTCCAGGCTTGACTACGGGTGCGCAGTATATTCCGCTGCTCGTAATTCGTGGTTGCAAGTCCTAGATTCGATACATTATGCAGGCATTAGATACGCTACAGGAGCTTTTAGGACCACACCAGTAAATAGTCTCTGCTGTGATGCCGGGTTACTACCGCTGATGTACAGACGTCTTCGGTTCGCTGTGCGATACGAAGCGTCTGTACGTAGTAACCCGAAACACATCAACTTTGAATCTTTTAACAAAGCAGAGACTTATCGTAAATACGCCTTGCGACCGTCAGTCACAAGGCCGGTGTGTGTCCGAGCGCGCGAGTTCCGCAAGAGTCTTGAGTTCCATTTACCCGAAATACAGCCGGTGGGTGTGTGCGAGGTACCGCCATGGGCGATACCTGCACCACACATAATTATGACGTTGCTAGAAGACCAGAAGCAGGAAACGGCACCGGCAATTTTTCGGGTGAAACTAATGGAACTCGTTAACCAATACACAGACTCTTGCTGCATATATACGGATGGATCGAAAACCGACACTGGGGTGGGATCGGCTATTGTAGCTGATTCTACATCCCAGTCATGGTCGCTAGATCCAATGTCCACCGTGTATACTGCCGAACTATACGCAATATTGAAAGCGCTCCACTACTGCGATATGTCTAGCAGTAGTTCATTCCTCGTTCTGTCTGATTCACTCTCTTCCCTAGAAGGTATAGCCGACAGCCAAAGTAATGATCCGCTCGTACAGAACATCCTTTCTGTTCTGTACAATCTGCATCTCTCTGGCAAGAATGTTGTCTTCATCTGGGTGCCATCTCATGTCGGCATTGAAGGCAACGAGATTGCAGACAGAGCTGCCCGTCAGGCAGCTCTCGCGGATCATGTTGACTATGCCATGTGCCGGCCTGACGATGTCAAGGTCGGCGTTACGGCATTAGTCAACAAAGCATGGCAAAGGGAATGGGAGAGCCTCGAGAGTAAGCTGAAAGCTGTAAAACTCTCTGTGACAGCATGGAAGTCACCGGTCGCGCTTAGTAGGAGACAGGAGGTCGCTCTGACCCGCCTACGAATGGGTCATACCAACTTGACCCATTCTCATCTCCTGACCGGTGACGAAGCACCCACATGCGACACTTGTCACAGCCCTCTAACGGTGAGGCATATAATCGAGGAATGTGCAGCCTACACAGGTCAACGTGTACGGCTGAAGCTCCGAGGTAATGTAGCGTACGATTTGAGCAATTCTGTTTTGTCGGTAGAAACTGTCGTTGCTTTTCTGCAAGCGACAGATCTTCTACGCAGAATTTAGGGGTACTATAAGGACCAGTTTACTGTGCTGAGCAGTTTTTAATTTGTTGTGCATCGTCTTTTTATGTTAATTTATTATCTTTGTTAATTTATTCCGTGAACGTCCGTCTCGTCTAGTTGGCCCTTTACACCAACTAGGTCGAGTGATTTTATCGTTTTCGTTTTGTATTGTTTTTGTTGTCGGGCACTTTACACCCGACAACGGTTTTATCGATTTTATCTAGCTTTAAGTTTTTATCTTAGTGTTTAATTATAAGTTTTTACCTGTGTGTCGTCCCTTCACCATGTTGGCTTTTTACACCAACTTGGTGGAGTTGTTTTTATCATTGATTTTATCGCATTCGTTTGTATTGTTTTTGTTGTCGGGCACTTTACACCCGGCAACGGTTTTATCGCTTTTATCTAGTTTTAAGTTTTATCTATATGTCTAGTTTTAAGTTTTATTCTGTGTGTCGTCCCTCCACCATGTTGGCCTTTTACACCAACTTGGTGGATGTGTTCTGTACGTCTCGCCTAGCTGGCCTAGGTCGAGTGATTTTAAGCTTTTTGTCTCTAGTCATAATTTTAATTTATATGTTAATTTATTTTGTGAATGTCCGTCTCGCCTAGTTGGCATTTTACACCAACTAGGTCGAGTGATTTTATTATTTTTGTTTGTATTGTCCCTCTGTTGTCGGGCTATTTACACCCGACAGCGGTTTTATTTATATATGTTAATTTATTCTGTGTCAGTCCGTCTCGCCTAGTTGGCTTTTTACACCAACTGCGGGTATTATTATTATTGAGAAGCTAAATAAAAAAAGAGAGAAATAGCGGCTAATGGCCCTAGCAGTCGATGCCGCTCAAAAAAAAAAAAAAAAAAAAAAAAAAATAACAATAACAATAACAATAACAATAACAATAACAATAACAATAACAATAACAATAACAATAACAATAACAATAACAATAACAATAACAATAACAATAACAATAACAATAACAATAACAATAACAATAACAATAACAATAACAATAACAATAACAATAACAATAACAATAACAATAACAATAACAATAACAATAACAATAACAATAACAATAACAATAACAATAACAATAACAATAACAATAACAATAACAATAACAATAACAATAACAATAACAATAACAATAACAATAACAATAACAATAACAATAACAATAACAATAAACAATAACAATAAACAATAACAATAACAATAACAATAACAATAACAATAACAATAAACAATAACAATAACAATAACAATAACAATAACAATAACAATAACAATAACAATAACAATAACAATAACAATAACAATAACAATAACAATAACAATAACAATAACAATAACAATAACAATAACAATAACAATTAACAATAACAATAACAATAACAATAACAATAACAATAACAATAACAATAACAATTAACAATAACAATAACAATAACAATAACAATAACAATAACAATAACAATAACAATAACAATAACAATAACAATAACAATAACAATAACAATAACAATAACATTAACAATAACAATAACAAATAACAATAACAATAACAATAACAATAACAAATAACAATAACAATAAACAATAACAATAACAATAACAATAACAATAACAATAACAATAACAATAACAATATCAATAACAATAACAATAACAATAACAATAACAATAACAATAACAATAACAATAACAATAACAATAACAAATAACAATAACAATAACAATAACAATAACAAATAACAATAACAATAACAATAACAATAACAATAACATAACAATAACAATAACAATAACAATAACAATAACAATAACAATAACAATTAACAATAACAATAACAATAACAATAACAATAACAATAACAATAACAATAACAATAACAATAACAATAACAATAACAATAACAATAAAAATAACAATAACAATAACAATAACAATAACAATAACAATAACAATAACAATATCAATAACAATAACAAATAACAATAACAATAACAATAACAATAACAATAACAATAACAATAACAATAACAATAACAATAACAATAACAATAACAATAACAATAACAATAACAATAACAATAACAATAACAATAACAATAACAATAACAATAACAATAACAATAACAATAACAATAACAATAACAATAACAATAACAATAACAATAACAATAACAATAACAATAACAAATAACAATAACAATAACAATAACAATAACAAATAACAATAACAATAACAATAACAATAACAATAACAATAACAATAACAATAACAATTAACAATAACAATAACAAATAACAATAACAATAACAATAACAAGAACAATAACAATAACAATAACAATAACAATAACAATAACAATAACAATAACAATAACAATAACAATAACAATAACAATAACAATAACAATAACAATAACAATAACAATAACAATAACAATAACAATAACAATAACAATAACAATAACAAATAACAATAACAATAACAATAACAATAACAATAACAATAACAATAACAATAACAATAACAATAACAATAACAATAACAATAACAATAACAATAACAATAACAATAACAATAACAATAACAATAACAATAACAAAAACAATAACAATAACAATAACAATAACAATAACAATTAAAAAAAAACAACAATAAATAACAATAACAATAACAATAACAATAACAATAACAATAACAATAACAATAACAATAACATTAACAATAACAATAACAATAACAATAACAATAACAATAACAATAACAAATAACAATAACAATAACAATAACAATAACAATAACAATAACAATAACAATAACAATAACAAGAACAATAACAATAACAATAACAATAACAATAACAATAACAATAACAATAACAATAACAATAACAATAACAATAACAATAACAATAACAATAACAATAACAATAACAATAACAATAATCATAACAATAACAATAACAATAAACAATAACAATAACAAAAACAATAACAATAACAATAACAATAACAATAACAATAACAATAACAATAACAATAACAATAAACAATAACAATAACAAAAACAATAACAATAACAATAACAATAACAATAACAATAACAATAACAATAACAATAACAATAACTAATAACAATAACAATAACAATAACAATAACAATAACAATAACAATAACAATAACAATAACAATAACAATAACAATAACAATAACAATAACAATAACAATAACAATAACAATAACAATAACAATAACAATAACAATAACAATAACAATAACAATAACAATAACAATAACAATAACAATAACAATAACAATAACAATTAACAATAACAATAACAATAACAAATAACAATAAACAATAACAATAACAATAACAATAACAATAACAATAACAATTAACAATAACAAATAACAATAACAATAACAATAACAATAACAATAACAATAACAATAACAAGAACAATAACAATAACAATAACAATAACAATAACAATAACAATAACAATAAAAATAACAATAACAATAACAATAACAATAACAATAACAATAACAATAACAATAACAATAACAATAACAATAACAATTAACAATAACAATAACAATAACAATAACAATAACAATAACAATAACAATAACAATAACAATAACAATAACAATAACAATAACAATAACAATAACAATAACAATAACAATAACAATTAACAATAACAATAACAATAACAATAACAATAACAATAACAATAACAATAACAATAACAATAACAATAACAATAACAATAACAATAACAATAACAATAACAATAACAATAACATAAACAATAACAATAACAATAACAATAACTATAACAATAACAATAACAAAAACAATAACAATAACAATAACAATAACAATAACAATAACAATAACAATAACAATAACAATAACAATAAACAATAACAATAACAATAACAATAACAATAACAATAACAATAACAATAACAATAACAATAACAATAACAATAACATAACAATAAATAACAATAACAATAACAATAACAATAAACAATAACAATAACAATAACAATAACAATAACAAGACAATAACAATAACAATAACAATAACAATAACAATAACATTAACAATAACAATAACATTAACAATAACAATAACAATAACAATAACAATAACAATAACAATAACAATAACAATAACAATAACAATAACAATAACAATAACAATAACAATAACAATAACAATAACAATAACAATAACAATAACAATAACAATAACAATAACAATAACAATTACAATAAAACAATAACGATAACAATAACAATAACAATAACAATAACAATAACAATAACAATAACAATAACAATAACAATAACAATAACAATAACAATAACAATAACAATAACAATAACATAACAATAACAATAACAAAACAATAACAATAACAATACCAATAACAATAACAATAACAATAACAATAACAATAACAATAACAATAACAATAACAATAACAATAACAATAACAATAACAATAACAATAACAATAACAATAACAATAACAATAACAATAACAATAACAATAACAATAACAATAACAATAACAATAACAATAACAATAACAATAACAATAACAATAACAATAACAATAACAATAACAATAACAATAACAATAACAATAACAATAACAATAACAATAACAATAACAATAACAATAACAATAACAATAACAATAACAATAACAATAACAATAACAATAACAATAACAATAACAATAACAATAACAATAACAATAACAATAACAATAACAATAACAATAACAATAACAATAACAATAACAATAACAATAACAATAACAATAACAATAACAATAACAATAACAATAACAATAACAATAACAATAACAATAACAATAACAATAACAATAACAATAACAATAACAATAACAATAACAATAACAATAACAATAACAATAACAATAACAATAACAATAACAATAACAATAACAATAACAATAACAATAACAATAACAATAACAATAACAATAACAATAACAATAACAATAACAATAACAATAACAATAACAATAACAATAACAATAACAATAACAATAACAATAACAATAACAATAACAATAACAATAACAATAACAATAACAATAACAATAACAATAACAATAACAATAACAATAACAATAACAATAACAATAACAATAACAATAACAATAACAATAACAATAACAATAACAATAACAATAACAATAACAATAACAATAACAATAACAATAACAATAACAATAACAATAACAATAACAATAACAATAACAATAACAATAACAATAACAATAACAATAACAATAACAATAACAATAACAATAACAATAACAATAACAATAACAATAACAATAACAATAACAATAACAATAACAATAACAATAACAATAACAATAACAATAACAATAACAATAACAATAACAATAACAATAACAATAACAATAACAATAACAATAACAATAACAATAACAATAACAATAACAATAACAATAACAATAACAATAACAATAACAATAACAATAACAATAACAATAACAATAACAATAACAATAACAATAACAATAACAATAACAATAACAATAACAATAACAATAACAATAACAATAACAATAACAATAACAATAACAATAACAATAACAATAACAATAACAATAACAATAACAATAACAATAACAATAACAATAACAATAACAATAACAATAACAATAACAATAACAATAACAATAACAATAACAATAACAATAACAATAACAATAACAATAACAATAACAATAACAATAACAATAACAATAACAATAACAATAACAATAACAATAACAATAACAATAACAATAACAATAACAATAACAATAACAATAACAATAACAATAACAATAACAATAACAATAACAATAACAATAACAATAACAATAACAATAACAATAACAATAACAATAACAATAACAATAACAATAACAATAACAATAACAATAACAATAACAATAACAATAACAATAACAATAACAATTAACAATAACAATAACAATAACAATAACAATAACAATAACAATAACAATAACAATAACAATAACAATAACAATAACAATAACAATAACAATAACAATAACAATAACAATAACAATAACAATAACAATAACAATAACAATAACAATAACAATAACAATAACAATAACAATAACAATAACAATAACAATAACAATAACAATAACAATAACAATAACAATAACAATAACAATAACAATAACAATAACAATAACAATAACAATAACAATAACAATAACAATAACAATAACAATAACAATAACAATAACAATAACAATAACAATAACAATAACAATAACAATAACAATAACAATAACAATAACAATAACAATAACAATAACAATAACAATAACAATAACAATAACAATAACAATAACAATAACAATAACAATAACAATAACAATAACAATAACAATAACAATAACAATAACAATAACAATAACAATAACAATAACAATAACAATAACAATAACAATAACAATAACAATAACAATAACAATAACAATAACAATAACAATAACAATAACAATAACAATAACAATAACAATAACAATAACAATAACAATAACAATAACAATAACAATAACAATAACAATAACAATAACAATAACAATAACAATAACAATAACAATAACAATAACAATAACAATAACAATAACAATAACAATAACAATAACAATAACAATAACAATAACAATAACAATAACAATAACAATAACAATAACAATAACAATAACAATAACAATAACAATAACAATAACAATAACAATAACAATAACAATAACAATAACAATAACAATAACAATAACAATAACAATAACAATAACAATAACAATAACAATAACAATAACAATAACAATAACAATAACAATAACAATAACAATAACAATAACAATAACAATAACAATAACAATAACAATAACAATAACAATAACAATAACAATAACAATAACAATAACAATAACAATAACAATAACAATAACAATAACAATAACAATAACAATAACAATAACAATAACAATAACAATAACAATAACAATAACAATAACAATAACAATAACAATAACAATAACAATAACAATAACAATAACAATAACAATAACAATAACAATAACAATAACAATAACAATAACAATAACAATAACAATAACAATAACAATAACAATAACAATAACAATAACAATAACAATAACAATAACAATAACAATAACAATAACAATAACAATAACAATAACAATAACAATAACAATAACAATAACAATAACAATAACAATAACAATAACAATAACAATAACAATAACAATAACAATAACAATAACAATAACAATAACAATAACAATAACAATAACAATAACAATAACAATAACAATAACAATAACAATAACAATAACAATAACAATAACAATAACAATAACAATAACAATAACAATAACAATAACAATAACAATAACAATAACAATAACAATAACAATAACAATAACAATAACAATAACAATAACAATAACAATAACAATAACAATAACAATAACAATAACAATAACAATAACAATAACAATAACAATAACAATAACAATAACAATAACAATAACAATAACAATAACAATAACAATAACAATAACAATAACAATAACAATAACAATAACAATAACAATAACAATAACAATAACAATAACAATAACAATAACAATAACAATAACAATAACAATAACAATAACAATAACAATAACAATAACAATAACAATAACAATAACAATAACAATAACAATAACAATAACAATAACAATAACAATAACAATAACAATAACAATAACAATAACAATAACAATAACAATAACAATAACAATAACAATAACAATAACAATAACAATAACAATAACAATAACAATAACAATAACAATAACAATAACAATAACAATAACAATAACAATAACAATAACAATAACAATAACAATAACAATAACAATAACAATAACAATAACAATAACAATAACAATAACAATAACAATAACAATAACAATAACAATAACAATAACAATAACAATAACAATAACAATAACAATAACAATAACAATAACAATAACAATAACAATAACAATAACAATAACAATAACAATAACAATAACAATAACAATAACAATAACAATAACAATAACAATAACAATAACAATAACAATAACAATAACAATAACAATAACAATAACAATAACAATAACAATAACAATAACAATAACAATAACAATAACAATAACAATAACAATAACAATAACAATAACAATAACAATAACAATAACAATAACAATAACAATAACAATAACAATAACAATAACAATAACAATAACAATAACAATAACAATAACAATAACAATAACAATAACAATAACAATAACAATAACAATAACAATAACAATAACAATAACAATAACAATAACAATAACAATAACAATAACAATAACAATAACAATAACAATAACAATAACAATAACAATAACAATAACAATAACAATAACAATAACAATAACAATAACAATAACAATAACAATAACAATAACAATAACAATAACAATAACAATAACAATAACAATAACAATAACAATAACAATAACATTCCCTGTGCGCGGGGCTTAGAATACGTGCATAGTAACTCCTGCTTGTCGTAAGAGGCGACTAAAAGGAGCCCTGTCCCGGGTCCTAACCTTCATATCCCATAAACTCATGCCCAACAACCCTCACCAGCCCTACTCCCTATCCTATACACTCTCATTTTCTCATCTATGGCTGGCAATAGCCTTAAAATGCAATAAATGACGGATATTAGTAACACACAAGTACCCCAGGTGGGTAGAAGCAATGCTTCAGAATCCCACCCCGCAGCAGCGGGCTGCCCCTCGGATTCTGGGGGGGGCACCTTTTATCCAAGTTCCGGCGAACCTCAACATCTCGCCGACGAAACTCCTTTCAGAAGGAGTTCAATGATTTGTAGATCTCCCATAAGGTCGAGATCCAAATATGATGAATTAGAAAAGACTCCATCGAGAGATGTCGAGGCTGAAATATTTGAAGAGCGAGACATAAACGATCCTAGAAGCCAAAAAGGCATAAATGATACAAACCAGCAATGTGAAGCACATGATATTGAAAATGAACTTGAAGAAACGATTACTGAGAATAACAAAGAGGACTCAGAGAACGAAAAACAAAAACGAAGACGGCATAGAAGACATGGCAGATCTCAAAAAACCCAAGATATAGAACCATATGTAGCGGAAGTAAACCATATTCTTGAAATTGATGCTACCGAGTTTTCTTCAATGTCTCCTTTTATGATTCATAAAAAAATAATCGAAACAGTTGGAAGGGAAGTCCCAATTAAAAAAATTGGACCAGGTCTACTGAACATTAAAATAAGAACGCAAGAAGAACTTGAAAAATTAAAGGCCCTAGAAAATATCATGGGAAGAAAAACAAAAATAAAACCCAATGACAGACTCAATCAGTCAGTTGGGGTCATTACTACCTCAGACCTAAATATGTGTAGCAATAAAGAAATAACAGAGGAACTACAACAACACGGAGTAATAGATGCACAGAGAATTCTAAGAAAAGTCGGAGATGAACTAAAACCCACATCGTCAATTAAACTTACCTTTAATAGGAGCAAACCACCAGAAAATGTCAAAGCAGCCTGGCTGTTCCTAAAAGTAAGACCCTATATCCCTAAACCACAAAGATGTTTCAACTGCCTAAAATTCGGCCACCCCGCGAAATTTTGCAAAGCAGAACAGATGTGTGAATGTGGTAAAATGAAACATCTGGAGGAAGTAAAGTGCCTTACACCACCTAAATGTGTCAACTGTGGAAATAACCACTCGAGTAGATCGCCACAATGTGAAGCTTTTCTCAAGGAGAGAGAGGTGTGCAAAATTAAAGCCACCCAAAACTGTACATACAAGGAGGCCCGCCAACTTGTATTTAGTAAATACCGTGTACAAGCAGACACAACTTTTGCTGAACAAACTAAATTCAGAAAACCCGACCCTCCACTGAAACTAGCAGTAAGAACGCTACCAAGGATAAATGATAGGTACAAAACCTATCCCGGCAAAGACATTGCAGACTGGACACTCTCAGACACAACTACAAAAGACAGTGAAGCAGACGAAGAGTCTCTAACGCAGGAAGAAGAAGCCTCCTTCGTACAAACACCCAAAAAACGGAAAAAGGGGTGGCCTCCTGGAAAACCCCGGATAAATTTAAGAAAAGACCCCAACATAACATGTTACGTACCTAAAGAAAAAACATAAAAATAACAAAAAAAGAATACAATACAATACAATAAAAAAAAAATAAAAAAATACCTTATTGTAAGTTAGTAAGTATCCATTTCATCTACCGATACAATAACCCAAACCTGTCAAGTCAAATTTATGTCCTACAAGAGCTAATGATACAGTGGAACTGTCGAGGCATTAAAAACAAATACTATGAACTGAGATACCTAATTAACACTTACCAACCAGTTGTAATCTGCATACAGGAAAGCCATTTAAAACCAGCGGAAACGCTTAATATCAAAAATTACACTACTTTCCGCAAGGATGTCGTACCCTCCCAAGAAGGTCGGGCACACGGTGGTGTTCTTATAGCCGTACGAAAGGATATCCCATCAAAACTTATACCGTCAAATTCAAACCTGCAAACGTTACTAATTGAAATAAAATTAACATTTAAATTACATATCCGAAATATATACCTACCTGATCAAAGATGGGAACGCGAAGATGTTGAGCAGTTATTTAGAGCAACTCCTCACCCTGGAATCATAATGGGAGATATCAACTGCCATAGCTCCTGGTGGGGCCCGATTCCTACAGACAAAAAAGGTTCACAGATGGAACAAATCATAATAGAGTCCGATTTTGCCCTGTTAAATGATGGATCCCCTACCCACTTGACTACAGCTACAGGTGTTATGAGCGCAATAGACCTAACACTATGCTCTGCTAACATTGCCACTCGTGCTGATTGGAATGTTCTTTCCGACCCCCAACACAGCGATCACTTTCCAATATGCTTAGACATAGGCATCCCTCACTACAAATACGAAAATCCTCCAAAATGGAATACAAAAAAGGGAAATTGGAAACTCTACCAAGAGAGCCTTACATCATCAAAGCCTAATCAAGACACGGAAAAAGCTGTAGAAAAGTTCGTAACGGAAATTAAAATGGCAGCCGACAAGGCAATACCTAAAACTATGGGTAAACCAGGACGTGCACCAGTCCCGTGGTGGAACAACGAGATAGCCCAAATTAACACAAAAAAGAAGAAGCTCCTAAACCAACTCAAGAAGAAGAACACCCTTGAAACATTGATAGAATTTAAGAAGACCAGAGCTCTAGAGAGAAAAATGAAACGAGAAGCACAAAAGGTATCGTGGCATAACTATGTATCATCAATAAACCACAGAACCAACCCATCAGAAATGTGGAACAAAATTAAATCAATAACAGGCAAGAGCTCTTCACCAAAACTTCCGATAATAGAAGCAGACGAACTCTCCACCGTGAACCTTCAGTAACAGCAGATATCATTGGGACATATTTAGAGGAAGTCTTTGGAGGAACGACGTACTCAGAACCGTTCAAACGGGAAAAAATGGCGAAGGAAGAAATTGATTTAATTTTCGAGAATGGACCATCTGAAATCTATAACCAACCACTGACAATGAACGAACTTGAAAAAGCGCTATCCTTGACAAAGGAGTCAGCACCAGGCCACGACGAGATAACTTATAATATGATAAAAAAATTACCAGATGAAGCCAAAATCAACCTGCTAGAATTATATAATAATATACTCATGTCTGGCAGATATCCTGATAGATGGAAGGAAAGCATAATAGTTCCTATTCCCAAAGAGGGTAAAGACCCAACAAAACCCGAAAATTATAGGCCAATCTCCTTAACCTGCTGCTTAGGAAAACTCTTTGAGATTATGGTCAACCGCCGCTTAACTTGGTTCCTAGAATCAAACAAACTGCTGAGCACTTACCAGGCAGGCTTCCGAAAAGGATACTCCACCATAGATCATATCGTTGAGCTCGACTCCGCCATTAGAGAATCTTTTGCCAACCAAGAACACCTAATCGCAGTATTCTTTGACATGACGAAAGCCTACGATACCATCTGGCGAAGAGGAATCATTAACCGACTAAACGAATGGGGTGTAAAAGGTAACCTAATAAAAATCTTAGACGACTTCCTGAAGCTCAGACAGTTTAGAGTAAGAATAGGTAAAACTACCTCAAAGTCTTTTATCCAAGAGAATGGGATACCTCAAGGTTCAGTCCTTAGTGTAACCCTTTTCGCCGTTGGAATAAATGGAATCGCCGATAACCTTGAGAGTCAAGTCAAGAAACTACTGTACGTCGATGACCTGACAATTTACATCTCGCACAACCCTACGGATGACATTGGCAAAATGCTACAAGATAATATAAACAAGCTTTGGAAAGAAGCAGACAGCCGAGGTCTTTCAATATCCCAATCCAAAACGACTGTAATGCATTTTTGTCGTCTACGGTCACCACATGAACCACCGATACTCACCCTAAACGGCACTGCAATCCCTGTCGTTGCCAAGCAGAAATTCCTAGGAATGATCTTCGACAACAAACTCAGATATCATCATCATGTAGAATACCTGCAACAGAAGGTTAAAAAATTAATAAACTATATAAAAGTAATCAGTAATCATACCTGGGGAGCTGACAAGGACACATTGATGGGAATAATAAATTCCTTGATCAGAACACGAATCGAATATGGTGCCCAAGCTTATGCACTTACAGCATCCAAGTCCACCATCAGACCCATAAAAAACCTGTGGAATAACGCACTCAGATTAGCAACAGGAGCATACCGCACATCACCGATACTAAGCCTCAATATAGAAGCAAACGCGATACCAATTGATCTTCGTTTGGAACAAATATGTAGCCAATATGCCATTAAAAAAATATCAAATACTGATCACCCGATCGGCAAACAGATAAAAGCTCCAAATATGCGACGAGAATATGATTGGACGCAGACAAAATCGATACCCAGCACTGTCCTATTACACAATCTCGTATGCAAACATGAAGTTGAAGACACACCTATATTCACAGACTGCTTACTTACACCTTGGACCTTGGAAAAGATAAATATCAACAGAACCATACTTAACATAATAAATTCAGACAACCGCCAATATGAACAATCACTGCAATCAATCGAAGATCAATATCGGGACTGGCAACACCTATTCACAGACGGATCTGTAAACACTAACGGGGCTGGATGTGCTGTTGTATATGCACAATTCCAAAAGTCATGGAAAGTACACAAACAAGCCTCAGTACTAACAACGGAACTTATAGCCATACTGAAAGCTCTTGAATTGACTAGAGACCTTTATTTAACAAAAGCAGTTATTTTCACAGACTCTGCTGCAGCCCTACAAACCATCGATACAGTATACCCCCATAATGAACTTGGCAACAATATACTGCAGCTTTACAACGAACTTGTCAACCTGGGCCACCTAATAGAGCTTGTATGGATACCGTCTCATAGGGAAATTCAGGGAAATGACCTCGCAGATGAACTCGCCAAAGAAGCAGCGACAAACTCTCCAACGGAAACAGAAATTTTACCCATACTATTGAAAGATGTGGTCGCACACATAAAGCAAAATATCTCAAGTCAATGGAACGCCGTATGGCAAGAGTATGAAGGTGAACTGAAACAAATCAGACCTAATAGTAAGACGGTAATAGACAACCCAGACATGTGCCGTAAAAGTAAAATAATACTAACTAGATTACGCATAGGGCATACCAAGCTCACCCATAACTACTTAGTAAGAAACAGGCGTGCACCGCGATGTCCACAGTGTAATAACCCATTGACCATAAAACATATATTAGAAGAATGCCCAGAATTACAAGGGTATAGAGAATACCACAACTTACACAACCAGAACTATATAACGATTTTAAAAACAGAAACAAAACAGAACAGCATAATTGAGTACCTAAAACATATAAAAATATATAACGAATTATAATTAAGAGCAACATAACCAAAATCTCAGACTTTCCTACCGAAACGCATACCCCCTCCTCAAAATCAAATAAATAGGTGACAACATCAAACCTATAACTTAGTCACGAAAAAGCCAATGATCGTAGCAATCGACGCTTTTTCTTGTTGGCGAAGAAAATGAAAAGAGGGTTAAAAAAAAAAATAAAAAAAAAAAAAAATAACAATAACAATAACAATAACAATAACAATAACAATAACAATAACAATAACAATAACAATAACAATAACAATAACAATAACAATAACAATAACAATAACAATAACAATAACAATAACAATAACAATAACAATAACAATAACAATAACAATAACAATAACAATAACAATAACAATAACAATAACAATAACAATAACAATAACAATAACAATAACAATAACAATAACAATAACAATAACAATAACAATAACAATAACAATAACAATAACAATAACAATAACAATAACAATAACAATAACAATAACAATAACAATAACAATAACAATAACAATAACAATAACAATAACAATAACAATAACAATAACA
>CAXAKX010000045.1:0-13946 GCA_963969525.1 Ontholestes murinus | reverse complement strand
CACGTGTTTCGATCTCTCGATCTCTTCAGATCGAAACACGTGTCTGCAGATGGTTATAAATTGAGTATTGAATTATTTAATTGCTTTTGCTAATTTATTTTTAATTACATCAACCTAAATTAATTTCTTGTTCCTAATTTATCGTAATATAGTCACTCACAAATTATTTAACGTACAGTCAATCATTTTTAATTCATTTTACAGAAAGAAATACGTTCAAACTAGTGTTGCTTTGATAGCCTTGCTATTTTGTAACACGCAAATTACTTTTGTATTATTCAATGTCTGTCGAAGTATTAGCTAGAGAAGTAGTTGTTTCAAAAGTGGTTTGTTCTTGTAGTCTTAATAAGACTCATTTGTTGTAGATTTTACGAAATATTTTCGTGTTTTTTCTAATTATAAAAGTAAACTATAGACAAGTCTTATTTCTTTTAATCGAGAAAACATACCACATTAGCTTTCGAGGTATGCTGCTCAAATTCAAACCATATTAAATCAACCACATATTCATTGAAATTATCTTCTTTATATCTGTCTTTATATTAAAATTTGATTTCAATTTTCATAATTAGAAATAACATGAAACATTTTGTAAATCTACGACAAATGAGTCTTATTAAGACTACAAAACAAATTACTTATTGAAACAACTACTTCTTTAGCTAATAACTCGACAGACATTGAATGATACAAAAGCAACACTAGTTTGAACGTATTCATTTCTGCAAAATAAACTAAAATTTTATAAACTATTTAACGTACATTCAACTATTTTTAGTTTATTTTGTAGAAATAAATGCGTTCAACCTATTATTGCTTTGATAGCCTTGCTATTTGTAACACGCAAATTACTTTTGTATCATTCAGTGTCTGTCGAGGTATTAGACAGAGCAGTAGTTGTTTCAAAAGTGATTTGTTTTGTAGTCTTAATAAGACTCATTTGTTGTAAATTTACGAAATGTTTTCGTGTTATTTCTAATTATTAGTTATTTTTTTACAACGTAAGGGTCTTTATTACATTATTATTATTTAATTTTCATGTTTATCCAATAAGTAGCTCCTTGAAGATTGCTCTTAAGTCTAGGATTTCGTATATATAATCTATAATATTAAGAACAGAAGATGTATTTGCCGGAATATCCAAAATTGCAGCTGTATCGCTTTCTAATTTACTATAATTGCCTAAATATCTGAAATTATACATGGTTATATTAAGTCTTGAAGTACCCTTAATTCAGTTATTAATATCTCAAAACTATAAAAATACTTTCTTCTCAATTTGTATTCACTTGATAATGACTTTAACACATCAATTAAGTGGTGAATTTTTCTTTGGATTTGTGTAACAAATTTACTTTTAAATTAAGCACACGAATGTTATCATTTGCGGAATACGTTTAGATATTGGATATTTAACTAATAGTCCCTAGAAAATGCTGGTTAAATATAACACTAAATTAAATAAGAAAAAAAAGTGACATGTCTCCTAATGTAACTTTTTTATATAATAACTATACATATGGTAATTTTATTAATTCAACAATTATTGACAATTGACTATTAATCTGATTTTGTTTTTCAAAATATGTACCCGATTAAGAATCATTAAAATTTAGGATGATAACTTTCTGGAAGTTTTTAGTTTATGTGATTACTAGAAATTTTTGGTCTTAATTAGGTCTAACTTTGAAATTCCTTACCTAATTAAACATATATTTAGTAAATTAGTATAAAATAATTTTTCATTCATAAATATAAAATATATCAATTGAACAGGTAAATCAAAATGACTCGTTTTGATTAATAAAATAGATATTTCCACTTGTAAAAATTAGCCTTCTATGACAACGTCTATAAATAATAAATAAATACGTTAACGGTAGAGGCTTCTAGTTCGTTATACAAAATTCTACACAAATAAATTTTTTTTTAACTTTGTTTGTATAACACTTTATTTAGTGACTATAGTTTCGACAATTTAAATTGTCATTTTTTAATGATTGTTGAGTTACGTGAAGATGTACTGTACTATAAATGAAAGATTGAGTCTCCTTTCTTCACAAAATTTATTGATCGCAAATGTACATTTCGGTCACGATGTGACTAATGCTAAACTTTAGCATTGAAAATGGACACATCGTGACCGAAATGTACATTTGCGATCAATAAATTTTGTGCAGTTGGCAACTAAAGCAGGATGAAAACAATCTTCCTTGACAAGCGGAAAGCTACATCGATTAACAGAACAGTTAATTTTATCACTACAAATAAATAAATCTAATAATTTACCTTGGTTATTGGGGATATTATTTGTTTATATTGCAGAATTAAAGTTAATAAAATTTGTTATTGTGTTCGATTTAGTACAATTTGTTTAATTCTTTCTGTTGGATTTGTATGAGTTTTTTTAGTTCTCTATACGAGGAAGTCCGTTATAATATTTCAGTATTATGTCTTCACCATTCTCTTTGCGTACTTTAAAATCATTTATGATTCGGTTCTTTAGTTCATTTTCACGTGGTGTAAGTCTCTGTTTATATAAATACCAGAACAGTCATTGATTTTTCTTAAATTCTTTGCATTATGTAGAATTTGTTGTGCAGTATGTGTACAATTAAATTATATGGCAGACAAATGTAAGTTGACTGTCAAACCACACCCCAAGATCTCTCATCTCATAAGCTTATATAACAAAATACCATCCACGTTATAACAAAAATTAAAATAAGAACGTTTACGAGTATATGTAACAACAGAGCACTTCGTTATATTTAATTTTAACATATTTATCATACACCAATTAGTAATCATGTCTAAATTATCCTGAAGTAAATGTGCGTCACTCAAATTATTAGTAGTGGCAAATATATTAAAATCATCAGCATAAGCCAGCACATTACAGGTTAAAGAATTAATTAAGTCATTAATGTATAATATGAATAATAGAGTAGTATAATATAATTACATAACCCAAATGTTTCCAGCTTACTCAATAAAATTTTGTGATCAATTGTATCAAATGCACGGGAAAATCCGTGTAAATGACGTCTAATTGACCACGACTGTCTAAGACTTCACTTATACGCTGTGTGATAACTGCCAACTTCGTAACTGTTGATCGACCAGTCATAAAACCGTGCTAATGTTCAGAGATCATGCCCTTAACTTGACAGTAAAACTCACAATAGATGATATGTTCAAATACCTTAGCAAAGTTACAAAGTATAGGAACAAGACGATAATTATGTATGTTATTCCTATAACATTTTCTGTGCACAGGGATTATACGTGCGCGCTTCCAGATATTCGGAAATTAGTTGGTATGTACTGCTAAATTAAAAATAATTAATAAAAACTTACAATCTTTGATCAAAAAACTTGTCACTTGATCGTCACCACAGCTAACATTGTTTTTTTAATTTGTTGATGCTTTTGAGCACATCGTTTTCACTAATCACAACACTATTAAATGTGACAGCATTAATTGACTTATCGCTTCTTTCTTCAACAGGTGGTGGGAGAGCGTCAGAAGAAAACAGCTTTGCAAATGCTGAAACAATATCTTCTGGTACATTATACACAACATCATCATCTTGAAGTTGAGACGGAATCCTAGTATTACCAGACTTACTGCGCATGAAGTTCCAAATTTTCGTAGGTTCAGTAATGATTTTACGTTCCGTATTACTCACCCAGTTCTTTCATTTATGGTAAATTGTCATTATGAAACTAGAAGTGGAGAAAAGAACTTCTAGTTTGATAATGACAATTTAAAATTGTCGGAACTATAGTCACTAAATAAAGTCAGTATTATACAAAGTTAAAAAGTTTCTTATTTGCGAAATAAATACGTTCTATATTTCTCTCTTAACTTAAAAATATTAATATATAAGAAAGTGCGTCACACATAAAAGAAAAATAAAATATAACCGTTATTTATTGCTAACTGCTTGATGGTGTGTATTTCTTGTTCTAACGAAGAGACGGATAAGGGAAGTGATTCATTACACCCGCTAAAATACAAACAAGCAGCATTAAATTCAATGATTCACCGTGCACCATCACTTCCCTTATCCGTCTCTTCATTAGAACAAGAAATACACACCATCAAGCAGTTAGCAATAAATAACGGTTATACAACAAAAATGATAGACAATATTTTAGACAATAAACAAAAATCAAAATTAAAATCAATGCTTTATCACGGGGTATCTGCTAGAGAGAAAAAACCGTTTGTCACATTAACTTTCTTTGGAAAACCGAGTTACAGAATAAAAAGAATTTTGGAAAAACATGATATTCAAGTTGCATTTAAAACACATAAAAAACTCAATAACATCTTATTTAATGCAAAACAGAAGACCGCAAAAATGAAACGATCTGGTGTATATAAACTTAAATGTGGATCTTGTAAGGGTATATATATTGGTCAGTCTGGTCGAAATTTTGACATTCGCCTAAAAGAGCATATGAGATCTTTTTATAATAATAAAACAAACTCCACCTTTGCGAATCACTTAATTGAAAATAATCACGTTCCAGAAACTAATCCCTTGGAAATACTACATTTTTCAGAAAAAGGTCCGAAACTTGACCTGCTTGAATCCTTAGAAATACATAAACACAAACGTAATCCGGAAAACCCCATAATTAACGACCAGACCGACTTAATATACTCACCCATTTTCAAAGCGATTGTGTAAATCTTATTACCGTTTATCACCATGTACCCCCATTTTTAATCCGCCTTGTTTTTGTATAAATACCGCCTAAGTAAAGTTTGTAATTTATTGTACGTTTGATAATGGCCTTTTAAAGGTTGAAACTATAGTCACGTAATAAAATCCTGTGTGTGATATCAACGAAGTGTATTTTCATTTAAAATTCTTAATAAGACTCATTTGTTGTAGATTTTACGAAATATTTTCGTGTTTTTTCTAATTATTAGTTAATTTTCTACAACGTAATGGACTTATATATTTTGTTTACTTTTATGTTTGCATAAAATCCTTATTTTAGTTTGTATGTAATAATACTCTAGTTCTTCTTCCGTGGCATATTTTGGGATTGATTTATATATCTTAATAATGCATAATGCATAAATTTTAAGATTTTTTTAGGGTCTACATGTAGGAAAGTTTGTATTTTTATGAATGGTGTTTTATCTCTGTACACATTAGGGAAGTACTACTATATTACTAAGGAGTCTTTTAGAATATGTAAGATAAGAATTTAATTGATAGTATATATTGGTATATTAGTATTGATATGTATTTATTGATCCAATGTGTGAACATAACGGTTTTGAATAAGTTACAAATAATTCAATAAATATATACAAACTTTTCAACTCTACATGGAAATGTTGTTCACGTTCACATGAACTTCCATTCACGCCTAATCCTTTTTTGATGGCTCTGTAAAGAACTTTTTGACAAGTTTTTATAACCAAATTTACTCATATATGACTTATTTATTTCCAGAATGGAAACTGGGAGTTTAATTTATTCAAGAAGAATATATAGTTTTGTATGGGAACTATACCACAAGTACTGGTAAAGATTTTAAGCTCAAACTTTAAATTAAAAGTTGTATTCTCTGTTGGAAGGGTTGAAGATATTCTACTAAAATTTAATTTACCTAATATGGATGTGTAATCAAAGTTATTGTTAATTTTTAATATTTTCTTTAAATAGTTCGGAAAATTTCTAAACAAATATCAACAATATAAAAAGTTTAAGGTAATTATTACTACAATAAAACAAACAAAAAATTAAATTTGAAAAGAAAACTAAAAATTAAAACAGTCACAAAAAAATTGTATGAAATAATTGTAGGTAATAATAGATTTTGTAGTTTGCAGTAGTTTTTTAGGACACAGAAACAGTTCGTGAAAAATATGATGACCACATCCTTTCACTAAGTCCGCCTAATGCTAATTATCAAATTCATCAAAATTTATGCAAAGGAACATTTGATTTATGAACAGTTTATCCACAGAATGGTATAGTGGCAATTTTAGTTCTAAAGTAAGATCAAGAGTGCCCGTCTATCCTCCATTTTTCTTAAGGCGATCTTTTATGGTATGTATTTTAAGGGCTTTATAGGCGCATCAAATCTCTAAGGTTTTCAAATAAAGCTTTACTTGTAAAATCTTTTATTGTTAGATTTGGTCTTAACTCATGTGTTGAACCAGAAAAATGCAAAAAAAAAGTATCTAGTTGTACTTCGTTGATAGTACGCACGTTCTAAGAGATCTCTATTTCTGTTACATTCATTTGAGGTTCTCAAGAGCATTTAATATAAAATACCTGAAAATTGAGCATACGAATTTTACAGTGCGTGTTGTTCCTAATGCTCTGTAGAAAGCTCCTGTTATTAATTTAAGAATTTATACCTTGGAAAAGGACTATTAGACAAATGTGTGGTACATGAAGATTGTAACAGTTGTACAAAAATTTAAATTTAAATATGATTTATACTACGGACCATGACTTTGAATGGATGTAAAAAGTACAATCGGTCTAGTTAGATTTGCATTACCCAAGAAGAACCTAGCAGTGGACATCATTTAGACACTTCGTTAGATCCAAAAGCTCATACCACTATCACGCGTATTTTAGCCCACTTCCTGGATTTATTAGAAGAATTTTAGAGTTTCTTAGTAGTTTGTCAGTTTTTTAAAACTTAAGCTTCTGTGCGAGGCTATTTACTAAATGATTTTGTACAGTTTTCTAGTTGCTCTTAATACAAATAAAGTACAAAATATTATTAATGTAGCATCTTGAATTTTCGAAATATCATAATCGTGTAATGTATACGTGAGTCAAGTAAGTACACAATGTATGAAATCTATTTGTTTGTATTGTTGGCATACTCGACAAATTTCCTGCATGATTACCTCATGTAGTGTATTATAAATACACTAATGGAGATGGACGCAAGAGATACTTTTGTGGAACTATTTATTGAATAAGAATGAAACGAGTAAGGGGTTTTAAATATTTACATGAGTACATTTGGATATAAGAATAAGATTATACTAATAATAATACGTTAAAGAAATGAAACACACGTCGGGTTTAGATATTGCATATAAAAACTTGACCTCAGGGAGAGACCAGGTTTAAACGATGTCTAAAGGAAACAAAGCTTGTATTTCGATATATGCTATCTAGTAGCTTGACGTGATGATTCAAAAATTTCAGGCGGTGGTGTATTGTTAACGGAATCAGACTTGATATGTAAGATATTTGTGGCAGACGTTTTTCAGAATGTTCTTTTTTTGATGACTCATGAAAACATGTGATAATACCCTGATTTTACTTCTGTGGTACGTTTTAGGTCTGAAAAATAGGTCTGTATTATTATACATAATAATTTAATAACCACTGTTATAATAGAAAGAAGTTTTACATACTAGGAAAATTGTCATAGTTTGTTTGGAGTATGTGTAGTATGGATTTTATTAAACAATTTATAACAGGAGTTCAATTTAATGAAAAATTTAATTTGCAAAAGTTTCTGCCCTGATTTGGTTATTGATGATTCAATTTAAGTCAGAAATCTTCTAGTCTTTTCCTGGTCTATGTATCAAAAATATTGTAATCAAAAATGTAACAAATGTCGTATCAAATAGCGCTGTAGATTTTGAATTCAAACTATTAACTTATAGTATTAGTCTCGAGCTATATACTTCTTTCATTATTTTTATTATTTGATATGAATAAATGAAAAGAAAATAAACATAAACAATAACAAATTCAAAGAAACTTAAAATTGTCTATACTTCTATTTTTGAGCAGTACTCTATTTTAATTTTATAGTCCTTTTTGTATTTTACTATAAAACTATAATATATAACATAGTATATAGTAACATGAAAATTAGATACGAAATAATTGTATATTATTATACAAGTTTGAATTTATAATCTTGCAGATCTTACCTTTTAGAACTTAAATTGGATTTTAATGACATTAAGTTCATAAGAGTTATGTTAACTTAACATAGCAAAAATTTCAAAAAAGAGTTATAAGTACAGGAGAGTAGTATGAAAAACATTTTTTAATTTAGTTTATTCGGCAGAATCTATTTGTTTCTGCAAGCTTGTATTAGTCTTTAACTATTCCCTAAAATTAGTGTTTTGATGTACATGATGGTACCCTTAAATAAGACCATTAATATACTCCTGTTACACTTATATGTACCAGAACTTAAATGATATTGCTACATGATGGTAATAAGTATTGAAAGAATTTTTTTAATTAACAATGTATGCATTTAACAAATTAATAAATGAGGTATAATTAATTATATTGTTGACAGTTTAAACGAATAGTATCGTTAGTGACCATATTTGTGCTTATAACCATGGCCACCATATCCAGAACCGTGTCCACAAAAGCCAGCAGCGGCTCTACCAGCATCTCCAAATCCTCCATCGCTGCCAGATGAACCTACAATATTAACTTGACCAGCAGAAGAACCGATTATATTAGCACGTCCAGCAGATGGTCCGACTACAGTAGCTTGTCCGCCACGTGCTCCTACAACTGTAGCACTTCCTCCGCTAGGACCCACAACTGAAGCATCCCCTCCACTTGGTCCGACTAATGAAGAATGCCCTCCTTGGGAACCTAGAATTCATGCGGGCCTATGAGTGATGAATCTCCTCCATGTGGCCCTTGAACTGAAGATGCACTACCATGTGGTCCAAGAATGTTAGAATGTCCAGCCGAAGGCCCGGCGATAGAAGCATGTCCTCCTACACTACCACCCAATTGTCCACCACTATGACCTCCTAAATGACCGCTATGTCCCCAGCTATATGCACTGGCAAAGATAGCAAAAACAACGATCTAAAACAAAAATATCATTATTTAAAAAAATCATAAATGTTAATCTACTTTAAATGTATGCAAATTATGTTCTTAAATATTCTACTTTGGAAGAGTGTATTATTTTAAATGTTTCTAGAACAGAAGTAATGAAAAATTACGCAATATTTTTATATTTGTATATTGAATTTAGATTTCAGTATTAATGATAATAATAAAACATACCAAATTGTTCATTGTAGTAAGTGTAATTTTAAACTAATATAGAGGTGGTTCCTCCAGTCTTTTATATACTAAATACCGGCGTTTAATAATGCATAAGAATTGGAAATTAAGATACGGTCAATGGTTGTAATGTTAGGAATGCATTGAATAATTTGATAATAACCTAATGTTTCCATTTTTATATACCTCTAATACATGACACCCCAGCATAAGTTAATATATTTTACAGAAAATTCTTGCAATTTTTTTCAGGTATCTATAGTCTACATTGATCATTGCAGTCGCTTATAAGAGATTTAAATATTTTTAATCTATATATTCGACTAATTTATATTTACATATACGTTTAGAACAAAGTTAATATATAAAAATATTTAAGGTATATTTTCGAAAATTTTAAATTGTTTTCATACATTTTTGTTAAATTTATATAAAATATATATACAAAAAGTGAAATCATTAAATAATTATCCAATCAACCAATGCATTCTTAAAATTGCAACCATCCACCGTATCTTAATTTCTAATTCAAATGCATTATTTAAGGCCGCGATTTAGTATAAATATGGACTCAACAAAATTTCAGTATAGTAGTCCCATACTAACATTACTACAATGAACGGATTGGTACGTAACTTATAATAATTATTAATATGAAATAATTATTTTATAAAATAATGCTTATTTCACCTAATTTTGTAAAAAAATATATCAAGTATACTCTAAAGTGAAATGTATATTTTATATAGAAGTAAACAATTAAAATAATTATTGATTAGCTACAAATATATTTTTTGTTATTATTATTATATTTGTATATTAACCTGTATTATAATTGACATACTTAAACAAAAGCATTTTTCTTTTAGATCATCGCCTTATTTGCCATCTTGGCCAGTGTGTATAGCTGGGGACATGGAGGTCATTCAGGAGGTCATAGTGGTGGACATTCTGGAGGATTCTCTGGTGGTGTTCAAGGACATGCTTCTATCGCTGGACCTTCAGCTGGACATTCTAACGTTCTGGGGCCACATGGTGGTGACTCTTCTGTTCAAGGCCCCCATGGAGGAGATTCGTCTCTTGTAGGACCACATGAAGGAGACGCATCGGTTGTTGGTCCACAAGGAGGGCATGCTTCATTGGTTGGGCCAAGTGGAGGAGACGCTTCAGTTGTAGGACCTAGTGGTGGAAGTGCCACGGTTGTAGGGTCACGCGGTGGACAAGCAACAGTTGTTGGACCATCTGCTGGGCGTGCTAATATTATCGGACCTTCTGCTGGTCAAGTTAATATAGTAGGTTCGTCTGGCGGCGATGGCGGATTTGGAGGTGCTGGAGGAGCTGGAGGAGCTGGTTCTGGTTTCGGTGGACATGGCTCCAGGGGCCATGGTTATGGACACAAATATGGGCATTAATGCGATTATCGTTTAAATTGTTAACATTATAACTCTTCTGTTAATCATTTCATTTTTTATTATTTGTACCCATATTGTGCTAATAAATATCTTTAAAGTTTAGTGCTGCTGATATATTTTCTAACCTTACAAGTCATAAGTCTGATACGTAGACTCCTGTGTTACTATAAATATTTTTTCTATTTCTTAAAGTGCTCATATATATTCCAGATTAGTGATCTAATTGTATATATATTCTAAGTATTTTAAGAGAGACAAACATCTTTATTTATTATTTGTTACGTAGTCTTATTAATAATAATTGTATTTGGTATTATTGCTATTACTAAAATAAGTTATAAAATAAAATAAAACTTATACACGCAAAAGCTTATATTTTTCAAATTAAATTATTAAATATTCATTATCTTTTTGATTTCCGAAGCCAAACAAATTTCTCATTAATTTATTTAATAAGGTTATGGATAAATCTGTGATTTTCAAAAAAGTGTGTTTATTTTCATAACAATTGTTTGGCAAATTTATTGCTTCATCAGGTGAATTAAAATTTAAAACAAATATATTGTTCGTTTAAAAATATTCAAAATGGAAAAAAGTTTCTATGTGGTTATTACATAATATTAATATGCAAAGAAAACAGTACAGAAGACAGTGAGAGAATGCATACGGAATAGAAGGAAAGAAATGTTGATGCGGTAGCTAGGATGAAGTCTAATGCTATATGTGAAATGAAGTAGATGCATCACGTAGAAATAACAAGTATACAAATACAAAACAAACGAGAATGGTGTTATATTTTTAAAAGATATTGTTTCAAAAGTGCATAAACTGTATAGAAACAGTAATGGTCCAAAATGTTGGATATAAAAAGCATTTTAAAAAGCAAAACGATAGGTAACAGTAATAGTTGGACTGAACGCTGAGACGTGTAAAATAATACAAAAGGGAATGAACTATGTGAGCTATTTAATCAAAAATAGATAGAAAAGCCGAATATATGGGCATCATGGAGAGTCGGTTTTATATAAAAAACATTGTCTTTGTTCGTGATGTTTTCTCAGTTTATACGATAATATAAGTACTGTACAAAATTACCATGACTATGTAGAAATTCTACCAGAAAAAGAAAGTTAGTCCATTTTTACTAGAGACTAAGAGGACATTTAGGAAAATTTGAGAAACCAGAGATTACATTTTTATACTGTCCAGAGTAACACATAGATTTATATAAGGGAGGTAAAGTGTATATGCAATATTGGACTTAAGGCAATGTACAATACGGTTCTAGGTAGTATATTGGTAAAAGTCAGGGATTAAAAGTTTGTTAAAAGTAGGTTATAGCGAATTTAGGAATTTTTGTATAAGGTGAATTAAGATATGGGTTTGAATGAGGCAGGAATGCCGTTAAGTACTTTGCTATTCTATTTTTATACTATTGAAGTAGAAGAAGTTATATGAAAAGGACAAATGAGTAGGATAGTAATTAAAAAAGGTAAAGTGTGGATGTTGGCATATGCGGACTATATGGTTTCAATTGCGAGAATATGTGAATATAGAAAGAAAGGATATTTTGAAGAGGGTGGGGTGGTATATACATAACCTATTAACTGCTTGTAAATGTAAGAAAACAAAATAGATAGAAATTTAAAAAGAAAGAATTTAAAAACTAGAATGAACAGTTGAAGTAATCGGGAGGGTTGTCGTGTTTAGGTATTTGAAATTTATTTTTAAGTGTTCGGGTTGATACGAGAAACATGTGAAGTGAATACAAGAAAATCCGAGGAGAGCATGCAATTGAGTGGATGCAAATTGTTAACCAACAATTACGGTGGGAGTGTTGTTTTAAGGAACGTGTATGAGGTCAATTTTTATGTATAGTGTAAATATCGACAATAATTTTTATATGAGTTTTATAGAAACACAGACGCAGTTACTGAAAAATAAGCAAAGTGAGGCAAGTTAGAAAATGAAGATTTGTGAGTTAGCGTAGGAGATACCTGTGAAAAATTAATTCGTGGGTGTAGGGAAATCTAATTGGAAAAAAGAGCGAAAATATGTACTTATGTTTGTAGTATCAGTGTACATAGGGAAGGAATGTTTTGGCAAAATATTTGGAAATGGATAAAATATAAGCGACAAAAAGTATGTGAGTACCAGTAAACTAAGTTAGAAGGAAAAGTTCACTACAGTAAGAGCCAGAAGATAGAGCGAAAAGTAGCTAGATAGATATATATATATATATATATATATATATATATATATATATATATAAGTATAAGCGGTGTGTATTATTATAAGGATAGTTGCAACCATTAAACTTTAAACAAATATATAAGTGTACACAGATATAACATACTTTTTAGTAGTAAAACATGTTTTATTTTAGTATTTAATATGTATGATGTGTGGTGGGTAGAATACTACAAGTACTTTTAAAATTTTGGCAAAAAAGTGGATGGAAATAAACATAAGAATTAATGCAAGGACGAAAGGGGATGGAGTAATAACTTTAACGACAATAGAATGGCGAAGAAATTCATAAGAAAGGAAAGGTTAAAAATTAACGTGTAGTCTAATCTATAAAATTATGCAAATTAATCTATTGTAAAGCATTTCTTGGAGACAAATAAATAGCTTTATCATTATGGTATTATTAAATCAAATTTAAGATGACAACATTGTAATATTAAACATCTGCGAAAATAATTAATAGATAAATAAGAATTTTTTTTAACTTTGTTTGTAATTGGTTTGTATATAAATATACTGACTTTATTTAGTAAGTTAAAATTGTCGAAACTATAGTCAGTGTTATACAAAGTTAAAAAAGTTTTTACTTTTGAAGAATAATATATAACGAAGTAGAAGCCTCCACCGTTAACAATTAATAAATACATCAGATATTTACAAATTGCTAATTTTCAAATTAATAATAATAAATATAGTAAATATTTAAATAATTATTTATACATACTCTGACAATAAAGTTCGGTGAATAGTCCTATAACATTAACGTAGATGAAATATTAATGAAAGTTACTTTACTGATCTTCGAAGTAGTTACTTTCCATAACTATGCAACGCTGGGATCTGCTATACATGTCCTGGAAACTTTTCAAGAACGTTTCGGTTGATGTCAAATCTCTTTCCTTTCAATGCTAAAAGTGACTAAATTCATGAAACGTCTACGCAGTGTACGACCCCAGTACGCAAAACAAGGTTCATGTTTTTTTGTTCATAACAATACTTGCTCATATACAGCCAATATCGTCAAACAGTTCCTCGCAAAAAAGGGGGTGGTGCAAATTGAACACAGTCACCATATTCACAAGATCTTAATCCTTCAGACTTTTTCTTATTACTATGAATCAAACTCGCTTTGAAAGGAAAGAGATTTAACGACATTTCTGACATCCAACGAAGCGTGACGAGGCTTTTGAAAGAAGCCTTCGTAAGGTAACAACCTCAC
>CAXAKX010000044.1:0-12451 GCA_963969525.1 Ontholestes murinus | reverse complement strand
CTATTTTTTATAGCAGATTCTGATAGAGGGTTAAAAAGTATGTAAGTTTTATCCGAAACATTTTTTTTATTGGTCGAGAGATGGCGCTGCAAATGTAAAAGTTAGGTTTTTTGTCAATTAAATTGCGAAAATCGTCACGTAATTAACTGTTATTATTACTTAAGACTTACTCACAACCTTACAAGGTTGTTTTTTTCTCAGCCTGCCCAAATACTACTCGACTCAATCGAGAAATCGGAAATTTTAGATTCTGCGATAACTTGGCGCGAAGTAATGATTTTTTAAATGTAAATTGTTTTTAATGAGGAGACAGAAACAATTTGTGTTTTTTGTGAATTTGGTATCGCGTTAACGTGCACTCGTTACCGGAAAATTGTGTAAATTGTCAAGAGTCAAAGATTCATCCGAGTTACCAACCAATTAAAAAGAGTGTATTTTTGTGGATTTTCCGAGGGCGCCTATTAGATTTTACCAAGTTTAGGCTATGTGGGGGGCCAGGTCAAACACTGTTTGAAAAAAAATGACATTCTTTTTTGAATTATTTTACCATTATTTAATTTGAAAAAGAAGTACTCAATCGCTATTTTTGAGTACTTTACGTCTTTGTAGGGGGGGCGGGGGCAGTATTTGGGCAGGCTGAGAAAAAAACAACCTTGTAAGGTTGTGAGTAAGTCTTAAGTAATAATAACAGTTAATTACGTGACGATTTTTGCAATTTAATTGACAAAAAACCTAACTTTTACATCTGCAGCGCCATCTCTCGACCAATAAAAAAAATGTTTCGGATAAAACTTACATACTTTTTAACCCTCTATCAGAATCTGCAATAAAAAATAGAGGTTTCCATTTAAGATTTTAAAGTTGCCCCCTGTTCCCGCCCCCCTTGGGGGGCTGGGGGGCAAAGTCTACGGCATCAGATGTCCCCCTCAGAACCATTAACTTTTCATTTGAAACACTTTTTGATTCAATGCAATGTTTCAGAATTATCGCTACTGGCGGATTAAAATGGGACACCTTGTATATTGGATATCCAAAATGATATAATTTATATTTGAAAATGGATTTATGCTCATTCATAATATGTCATAAGGCGATGTACAGGAGTCTGAATTTATATTCTAGTTAAACATTATGCTTAAAATCAAACACTATCAATAATTACAGCTATTTGTTAATGTAACAAAACGGTGTCTCGTAATTTTTCTACTTAATATATTTTTATTTCACAATACTATAGTCTGTTCGTTGGATCTAACAAATAATGGCGGAAGTTCAAATACACTCGCTAAACGATAAAGATGTATATTACAAGTGCTGTAATGATAAATTGTGCAAAAGTGTTATATGCTCAGCATGTGGAAGTTTCTATCACCGAGGATGTATAAAAAGGTACAGCAAATTGCAGATAATTGATGAAAATCGAGTTGTTTGCTGCCAAGTTGAACCTAACCTAAATTATGAAGCGGTTCGTAAAGAAAATAGTGCCTTGAAGATTGAAATTGAACTGCTGAGGAAAATTATAGCGGAGAAGGATGAAAAGGATGAACTGCAACGGGTAAATATTAAACTACTAACAGAAAAAGTAATGGTTTTAGAATCAAGACAAAAACCTTTAATGCCTACTGAACCGATTTCAAAAGTGATCACAGGTGACATCTATCAAAGAGAAGCAGAACCTAAACATCCATACAAACTCAGATCCCTGTCGTCCAACGAAACGGAAAAAGGCCTCAAAATAATTAAAAACAAACGCGAAGATACGAATACAACTAAAAATCTTACACAAGAACAAATTAGAGAACCGCAGATATCCAGAAACAATATACTTACAGATGTAGAAAATTCTGAGGAATATACCAAAAATTCTCAACGAATGTCGAGGGGTAACAGAAGAGCAATCATGGGAAATGCCACAGGATCAGATTTGGAAATGGAAAGGAAAGCGATACTTCACGTCTGCAAACTTAACCCAACAGCAACAGAACTGCAGCTAAAAAAATATTTAACAGAGAAGGGAATAAAAAATGTAAATTGTGAGTTAATCAGCTCAAAAACTCCGACAGAATACTCGAGTTTCAAGATATCAGCTCCGATAGATCAACTGGATGCACTAAGGGATGCAAACAATTGGCCAAAGGGAGCACGAATTTCTAGGTTTTTTCAGAGATTCATGAAGCAACAAATCACAACTTAATGATTACTAAATCATTAGTGAAATTAAATAAACAATCAAAAAACAAAATTACAATATCGTTAATTCATTTAAATGTACGGTCAATTACACAAAACACATTAAAATTAGAAGATCTACTTAAAAACCAACAACAGTGCATTTTTTTGGCATTAACTGAACACTGGCAAACAGAAGACCGAAACATCACACTAGGGAAACTGCATACGGCGGATCGGCAATATATGTGCGGGAAAATATTAACATTACCGAAAGAACAGACATTAAAAAGTTAAGTGAATGTGATGTTTTTGAATGTTCAGCTATCGAGTGGAAAAGTGAAATTAATATAAAACATGTGTGCGTAGTAATCTACAGAGCGCCAAATAATGAAAACATTGAGACATTTTTTTTTAAACTAGATAAACTATTTGAAATATTAACAAAAGAAAAATCCATTTACTTAGTATCAGGTGATTTTAATATCGACATCGGTAGTAATTCACCAGAGTCATTTGAATTTATAAGTTTGTTAGTTTGTTTGTTTGAGAATTTGGCTTAAAATGTATGAAATGAAGGATATAAATGCATGCTGGAATGATTTTATGAATATACTCAAATGGGCTTTAGATATTTCTTGTCCAAAGATAAAAATAAATACAAATAAAAAGAAATCGCAAATAAATAAAATAAACAGCTCTCCCGAAATTATTTCTTGTAGACATTTGTTAAACAATTTATATGTATTAAAACATTTTAGCGACCAAGCGAAAGTGCAGTATAAAATAGTGAATAAAAGATACAACGACTTACTAAAACTTGAGAAAGGAATGGAAATTCAAAACAAAATTCTGCAGAGTGATAATAAAAATAAAGTAAATAACAGGCAAGAGGAAATGAATCACTTTTTATGAACCTAGTTTCTAATTCAATAAACAAGAGCTCACATCACTACCTAATCGACATCCCAGATTGTGCCCACAAAAATAAATATACCATTTTCTTAAGGCCCACCACACCAACAGAAATATATAACATGATACATTCTTTAAAAAATAAACACAGTACAGGCTACGATGATTTTAATAGCAAGATTATAAAAATGGCAGCGGATGAGTTAGTAATTCCATTAACGTATCTATTAAATAAAACACTATCAGAGGGAATATTTCCCACATGCCTAAAAAGAGGTATCATAATCCCTGTATTTAAAAAAGGGGACCCCAACGATCTGACAAATTACAGACCGGTGACGTTACTTAGTCTGTTTTCAAAAATTTTGGAAAAAATTATTTCAACACGTTTGCTGGATTTTTTTAATAAATATAACTTATTTGATAAATCACAGCATGGATTCCTTAAAAATAAATCCACAACAACAGCAATTTTCGATTATCTAGAACATATGACAAATGCCTTAGAGAGAGGGGATGTAGCACTTGGTATTTTTCTTGACCTGTCTAAGGCATTTGACAGCATGGACCATGGAATTTTACTCCAAAAGCTAGAAGGTTACGGAATAAGAGGTAAATGTTTAAATCTCATAAATACATTTTTAACGAATAGAACACAACAAGTATCCATAAACGATAAAAAATCAGCAGTAGGAAAAGTAAACATCGGTGTACCGCAGGGAAGTATTCTGGGACCAGTGCTATTCTTAATTTATGTTAATGATCTGCCAAACCTAATAAGACAAAATAACGGTCTAATACAAGTTTATGCAGATGATTCCAACCTTCTAATAACTGGTTCGAATGTAGAAGAATTAATGAACAAAACTGAAAAAATTATAAAAGATTCCAAGCAATGGCTAGATAAAAACAAATTTTAAATGACTCAAAATCAAAAGCAATCGAATTTCATACAAGAAGCCCAAAACTAACGGTCAAAAGCCTAAATATAAATAAAAACATAAATATTGAAATTGTAGAACAGACGAAGTTTTTAGGATTGATAATAGACAACAAAATCAACTGGAAAGCACATTGCAATGAATTAATTACTAAATTAAATTCAATTTGTTATTCTCTACGTATCTTAAAAAATATTGTGGATAACAAAGCACTGATTACACTATATAAAGCCAATTTTGAATCAATAATAAGATATGGTATTATATTATATGGCCACAGTGTCTATGCACAAAAAATATTTGTAATTCAAAAAAAAGCTTTACGTATAATCTTTGATTTAAATTATGGAGAGAGTTGTAAAGGATACTTCAAAAAAGCAGAAGCTTTAACTTTCTTTGGATTATTTATTTACGAAATGCTAATATTCAATTTTAAATATAAGGATAAATTCGAGAAATACGATCACAAACACAACCATAATACGAGAAATATAAATCTATATGCATATCCTGTTCACAAATTAGCACTATCGGAAAAAATGCCCGTATATAATGGTCTTAAATTATTTAATAAACTCCCAATATCCCTAAGATCCATTACAAACCTAAATTATTTTAAAAAGAAATTATTTAAATATATCCACGATAAGGAATTGTATACTATAAATGACTTTCTCACTTAGAATTTGCTGTTTTTTTTTTTACTTTATTTAATAAATATTGATATATTAATAATACAAATTATGTTTATACAAATATATTGTTTTGTGACACTATTCTTTATAATGTATTAGTGGTGGAGGTATGCATTATTTTTTGAATAAAGAATATTATTATTATTATTATCTTTGGTCGTACGTCACAAATTATCGCTTCGAGAAACGACGCAAAAACATTCAGTCTGATAAAGTAAACCAAATGCGTTAGAAAAAGAACGCACTGTAAAACTTTCGTCGTTTTTTGAAGCGATAGTTTGTGACGTACGAAGATCCAACGAACAGACAAATCGGCAAACTATTATTTTATTTTAATATATTCATTAAAATGCCACGAGCAGGGTTTTTGCTTATTGTGATATCCTTAAGAAAATAAAACATCGGTATTAATTGAATGTTGTTGAAATTAATTTATTCTCGTACATGCCTGGAAAAGACATGCATAATTTCCGACATAGCTGCACTGAGAAACTTTGCTACAGTAACACACGTGAGGATTACCATTCCAAAACAAATTTGCTGACACAATTAAAAAACGATAACAGATCCAAAAACGTTATCTTAGGCTGATTGTTATTTTAGCCTGTGATGTCAGCTATTAATTAATCATGTAATTGAATACTTGGCATTGCTTTAGTACGACTCAAATGGGAGGGTTTTTAACTAGTTTGTCTAGAACTTTAAGTAAGGTAAGCTGATGGGAGGGTCGCAAGTTTTGGAAATTGAATCTGTTATGATTTTTTGTTCATTTGACATAATTTAATTATTCATAATGTTCAAGCGTATTGACCCTTGGTAACCAAATTCAATGTCTTATTTTAGTAATAGTAGTAGTATTATTTGGCTATCGACCATGTGGTTCTTCCGCCGTGTGATTTGTGTGTGTAAATGAGCTTGTTACTAAGGATCGCCCCGTCACTTTAAATTAATTGTACCCCAATGGTGAATAGTATCAATGCTGTACGTCAGTTCGGGGCCGTGATCGAATGAGGCACCACCAGCGCGCGAATTTAGTAATATTATTTAAACAATGTTAATTTAGACAATAGATTATTAGGTGAAGTAGCTATTTATTATCGGCTTAGAAAGGGACTATTCATCTTATTTACTATCTTAATACGTTTATCCCACATAAATAATATCTCAAATACGTCAGTAAATATGTGTTGTGGCGTGATCCGATTTGATCATTAATTAATAACAGATTTTTATTAAAAATATTCACATAAATTCGCCAAGAAAAATTAAAAAATGGCGAAATATTTTCTTATTAAATTTTTGATTTTTAAATTCCAATAGACGCATCCTCTAGCAAGATATACTAAGAATACTAATTACTTACATTTATATTTCTAGAAGGAATACATACAAGCTTACAACTGCAAACAAAATTGATTTTAAAAAAGTTTCTAGGGGCTTATGAAACTGTTTTGTATAAATATAATAATTTTAAAGTAAATATGTTGATGAATAGAGTAGCCAACGAACTATTTATTTAAATATGAATTATCATTACGTCTCTAATTCAATTAAATTTACTACTGTTTAGGTGGTGTTATAGTAAAAATTAGATTAATTATTAATGAGTATCCAACCTAATTTAACACATAAATATATTGTACTAATTTAATTTAATGTTATAATTGTTTGAAACTTATTTATAAGACAAAACGATTTGTTAATAATATTGTAGATAATAAATAATTTCCATATGATTAATTCAAAATATATGTCTTTATTAAACTAGAGATTGTATATGCATTTTAAAAATTTTCATAGAGAAAAAAGTTTAGTATACAGTATAATTATGTTAAAATGTGCATCGATTAAAAAATAATATCAATATTGTTCCAATATTGAAACTATTATTTAAAAAATGTCGGAATTAGATATAATTTTATTATGTTGCAATAATTGTAATTGACAACTAATACCTCTAATTGAAATTAATTAAACGGCATTAGGGTGACAAACCTATTTGTTATTATAGATAACTAACTGCCTGATAATCTCATAATCTACCTTATGTTTTATTATGTCTCGAGTTTCGTTCCTAGAAATATGCAATCTAACAACTTGGTAAGTTGATTTAAAGTTCATTATTTTTATTAGAAAAATGTATTAAAAAATATTTTATCGCCAACCGTCAGTAAAATCATGCATTACCATAGTGATTTCCAGAAGTAAACAAACACTTTATTTAACTGTACAATAAAGTAAGTACCTGCCGCTAATTTTATATAACTGTAAAATAAAGTATTTTACCTGCCGCAAATGTTTATCGACATAATAATAATAATAATAATAATAATAATAATAAACTTTATTTCACAATGACAAACTACAATATTGTATATTCGTACATGTAAAAGCGTCAGAAAAAAAAACTATACATTAGTTATAGAATGGCTCTATAAAAGAACAGGGATTTGATATTTCTATTATTATTAAATTATATTAATTCCAGTTTGTTGCATAAAATTCTGTCATATTGTATGGTTCCAGGTCACAGATTAATGCAAATAATTTCTTTTTTAAAGCAAACAAATTTGACATATTTTTATTGCTAGATGGAAGATGGTTAAATATTTTTAAAATGGAGTAATGACAACCTCGTGCAAATTTTACCAGTCTGTGTTTTGGCAACGCATAAACTTGACCGTGCCTAGTATCATGAAAAGATATCATTCTGTCATCATTTAACATCTCTTTATGTTTCAACAGAAAAATCACACATTCATATATATACAGCCCGTAAAGTGTTAGGATTTTAGATTTTTAAAAAATGCCTCTACAGCTGTCTGTGCGGTTTAATTTAAACATTATACGGACAGCTTTTTTCTGTAAAAGAAACACTCGATCCGCAGTTGAGCTATTTCCCCAAAACAATAGCCCGAAACACAGATGTGAGTGTACATTAGCGAAGTAAAATAATCTCGCTATATTTAAATTTGTTGATTTAATTAACACCCTTAAGCCGTAACATGCTTTACTTATTATAGCCATGACTATATGACATTGACAGAAATGGTGCGTTTCGCTGTCTCAGCTCTAACAGTGAAAATTTAATCGAGAATTATTTATTAAAAAATAATGGAAGAAATCAAAAAGGAAGATTTTTACCAAGTGCACCGGATGAAATCTACTTGATGATGAAGGTAATTTATGCAAACTTTTCAAAACAAACTTGATATGAATGTTTACATTTAGTTTATTTTGAAATAATAAAAATGACAAGTTTGATATGTTAATTTTTTAAAATTATAAATGTTTACGGTTGGCGATAAAAGTTTGAATGCACCACGCCAGTAAAGTGTCTTTATTGAACTCGCCTGTTACTCGCCTCGTTCGCTTCGCTCACTCGGCTCATAATCTCAATAAAGTATCACTTTACTGACTAGGTACATAAATAACTATAAAACCTACAATATAAAGCAAATACACCATAATAATTCTAAGGTACGCTTTTGCACCTTTAATTAAGTTTAATACACAAAAGTAATATCTGAAACTAAACGAACTAAAACGAATTTTGTGTAGAAATAACATAAAAATTTTAAAATTTTTTAACGGAAATTTTTGTTTTCCTAAATACCAAAAAATTCTGCTTTTTGAAAAAAAAAAATTGTAGAGAATAGTAAAATGAGTAATGTGTTGCGTCTGGCCTATCTCAGCAAAAAAAAACATGAAGCAAGTCGGATTTGAATAGTAGTCAGGCAGCGCAAGGTCTGGTGAGCATGATCCATCAAATTCCAACCAAGCTCCAGCAACTTCTGGCGGGTCACTGTGTGTGGTCTCGCGTTCGCGTTGTACAGGTGGTACACAACATCCTTACGATTTGCCGCTTCAGGCCGTTTTTCGTCGTTGGTCTCATTCAAATTTGTTCAGTAAGTGACAGTAAACAGCCGTATTGACGGCTTGGTTCTGTGGTAGCAGTTCAAAACACACGACGCCTTTCTAAACCAACTAAATTGAGAGCATAACCTTCTTTTGATGGACATTTTCATTTTATTCAAAAGCTTGTCGCAGACGTAAACGCGCTTTATTAAATGATTTTATTTAGTTCATATGGAACCCAAATATTAAGTTTACTAACTTATCCCAGCTTGTGGAAATGCCTTTCTACGCCTGTTTGAGAAAAAAAGTATTTTCGATTTGTTACCTTCTAATCAGTTCTAAAACTCTCATGAACCAGTTCACGATTTCCCTAGATACATGTTAGTTTTATCTGATTAGTGTAAAATATAAAATCCTAAACGCAATCCAATGGCATCGTTGTCCGGGTCAGCAATTGGATGAGTGACGGGTACCATTGGGATACAATTAATGGCGCTTGTGAGTGAGGCCATCCTTTAAAGTAATAAGCTCATTCACACAAAGATAAATACACAAAGCAGGTAAAAGGGCCGCGAAGTCTATACATAAACACTACTACTACTACTATAAAATCATAGAATTATTCTTAACAAATATCAGCAATTCTACAAAAATTTCGTGTAAAATATCCACAAATATTTCAGCAATATTAAAAACCAATTTTGGGTTGACTTCTTTTTAAGAATATTGTATTTCATAAAATTCCACGAATTTATGATGAAGTTCCACTCGCGACCAAGTTGCCTAGCTGTTAGTAATCGGTTATTAATTAATTTATTACTATGGTTCACCCTGCTACAACAGTGGCTAAGATAAAGTCCAAGAAAGTAGCAAGCGGAAGAGGGACCGACCCAAAAAGACTGATAATGAACAAGAATCAAAAAACCATCCTCGCCTGCACGCGAGTCCGACAGCAGCTTCGACATAGACACCTCACTAAGTAACACCACGCTCAATATTCCCAAACTCACATCATCAAAGACAACACCAATTACATCATCTACAACCATATTTACACCACACATATAACAATATAACAACACATACAACTTCATCACTATCACCGAATACACCAGACTACAAATGGTTCAATATGGGTTATCAATGTTAACGATAGAGACCATAATTATCAAAACTAAAGTAGGATTCATAGTTAAATCTATCCGCAATAGAGCCACGTGTGAAAATAACCTAAACATTCTCCAAGGTAAAAACATCAAACGTTCTTTCGCGGTGTCAACTGCCGCGGCTCGTGAGCGAAATCCCGCTCGACGTCGTACTCGTGCGTAATCCGATAGCTTGAGCCCGAGATAGAAGACGCGGCTATAAGCGCGCATTTAAATTCGGCCGGCATCGAACATAGGTTCTGCCGTACAATAATTTCTACAGCAACCGGACTAAAAACCAGAATGGTGCGAATAATAACTGCGTATACAAAACTTCTCTAACAACAGTTCAAATATATGTGCAAAGTATACCTGGTTGAAGAAAGTATGGCACCACAACCCCTGCCTGCGCCCTGCTCAAAATGCTCAAAATTCGACCACACAACAGCCGATTGAAAAAATAAAATTCGCTGCGACAAATGCACTGGTGAACATTTTACCCCCGCCTGCCCGACACAACTCCCGGCCAAATGCAGTTCATGCGGAAAAGATGATCATGAAGTGTAAATGAACCAAGTGACCCAATCGCCCCTTCCAGCCCATAGAAGGAATCCCAAATGTCAAGATTAATTGCACAAATAAAACATTATCAGACATTGACGACGAATAAGGAACGACATCACGCATACACAAATCATTTAAACTTCATGATCATATTCTGGACACATACAGGGTGTTCCGTTAATGAGGGGAATATGTGGATTTAACCCAACATATCTATATCCAAAAGTTGACGTTTAACCGGAATATGTCTTTAAACTTATAAAAATTTTGATTGATTGTTGAGGCATTTAAGTGTTGAAAATCCATATTCATTATTTAGGTAACAAAACTGTTTGATTTTCAAATTGGTTTGATTGTAAACACTACATATGTTTCGCCACACTGTGGCTTCTTCAGGTGAAGAAAATATTTATAAAAATTTTATTTCTTTTGTTTATAACAATTGAACGCAAATTAATACATTAACATCTCATTCATTATTCATCCTTTCAATGTAAACATGTACAAAATTTGTTAATAAATATATGTTACTATGATTTTTAATTTTTAATTTGTATTTTCTTTGTATGGACTTAAAATATCCATTTCAGTGTATAATTAAAAAATAATTTATCCAGATCTGTGTACCTTTCACTTGTAAATATTAGTAACTGTACCTATGCATATAATGCTGATCATTTAAAAAACAGTTCTAATAAATCGTGTGTAGACTTTACGAAAAATAAACAAGTGCAATTCATTGTGTGTTTCTATAGCTCCACTTGTACAAATAATTTATTTATTCTTCCACTTTTAAATAGAAAATGTATTTTAGAAACATCACTTTTTGAAAATTTTGATAACGGTAGCCGTTTTTGAGTTAAAAGCAAAAGTATTAGTCTCTGATTTTAATCGTAACATACAAAAAAACAAAAATTTAGATTTACGAGCAAACAAAAAAAATTCACCCTCTATAGCATGGTGCCTACGGTCCGATCGAAGTGACAACATGCTGAAGAAATTTACTTGATGTGTTAAAACTGTAATGGCCTGTACCTTGGTCATTTTAATACTTTTATAATATTTGTTTACGAATTGTATTTATTATTATTATATATATTATTTATTATATATATATTAGAAAAATATAATATTCGACAGAGATCAATCCTTTTAAAGATTAAATATTATAGTTTGTCAATAAATGTGAAGGGAAATAAATTATATTTAGTAAATTTCAAAATTTTAACCCTCATTTTATCTAATACTCTGTGAATACTGTATCTGATACAAACTTTAGAATTTAACAAATCTACTTTTTTTTCACAAAATTATTCAGATCGGCGAGGAATGTCAAAATGTAATAGTGCTATTTTGAATGGTACTGTTTTGAAGCTACTATATTGATTTTGGTTTTCCTTTGTTGAATATTATATTAGGACCAAATTTTTAATGAATTAAAAAAGTGTATTTATATTAACACACCTATTAAAAATAATAATTTTGTATTGTTATATGTTTAATATGTATATTTCTATGCATGTGGGAGTGTTAAAAATAAATATAATATGTTTTGAACAAAAGCAATTAATTCTAGAAAATTATTATAATTTGTTTGTAAATTATTATTATATTTCTAATACAAGCCTCGTCAGAAAAATAAATAAAGCAATATTTAATAATTTTATTTATATTATAGATCAATATATATATATATATGTTGGTGCGGATAGTTTCGCGAAGATTATTTTTGTACATTGTCAATGTTCGGCTTTAATCTTCGAATTTGCAAGTTTTGATGGTTCTGAAAAGAACCGATTTGCAACGTTTCGATCAAGTCGCATTGGTCTTCTTCAGGCGGTGTTCGATGGGGAACTGCGATCGTGCTAAGTGGAACTGCGCTATTTATACCTGCGGTGTTGGCGGTTGACGTTTGGCGGCGCGTGTGCGGCTTCTTGTAATAGGGCCGGTCGGATTAACCGGGATTGCGTTGGTGGTACCTGTGGGGATTGAAATCTGTGGAGCGGGTGAAGAGATATGCATTTTGCATAAAATGGATTTCCAAGTGGGGGGTAGTCGTTGGGCGTCGTCGCGTTTGTTGAGATTATCGGTGTGTTTTTCTATTTCAATTGCCTCGCGGATAATCCTCTTTGTGAAATGGTCTAATGCTGCGATGGAAGTCGTG
>CAXAKX010000043.1:0-62361 GCA_963969525.1 Ontholestes murinus | reverse complement strand
GATGTGTTCTATATTTGGCTCGAAAAGTGCTCGTATGTTTTCACCAATTAGGAAGTGGCCAGGGGTTAGGAATGATAAATCATTAGGATCATTAGATAGAGAACATAAAGGTCTTGAGTTTAGGATTGATTCGATCTGTGTAAGAAGTGTAACGAATTCCTCAAACCTTAAATTTGCACCGCTAGCCATTTTATATAAGATGCGTTTTGTGGATTTAATTCCTGCTTCCCACAAACCCCCACAATGGGGTGTCCGAGAGGGAATAAAATGCTATTGTACTCAAAAGTGCCTTCAATTCATTTTGTTGTTCTTGTAAGAATGAGTGTGTAACCACTCATTGCTGCCCTACTATCTGTGAGGATTTGGATGTTCATATCACGGATGTCACGGTGTAGGATTTCTTTTGCCCCATGGATGATACCAACGACCTCTTCTTGCAGAGTAGTTGTGTGTTTCTCTAGGGACAAATGGACATATCACTAGCTATAGTGATATGTCCATTTGTTGCAAGTAAATACCTGCCCCAGATCCTCTTTTGGTTTTAGAACCATCGGTGTAAATTCGCAGGGTTATGCCACCTTCTACACTCCCGGTTCCTCCTTTGATTCCCGCAAATCAAAAATTAAATTGCGAAGCCAACGTTTTTCAACGCTTGAAGAAGCGGTTGATGCGTTCAAAATAGATGTTTTGGAGGTACCTCAATCAGATTGGAAAAAGTGTTACGAGTAGTTCAAACGCAAGCAAAAGTGTATTCACCTCCATATATAAATATAAAAATCATTAAATCTGTTACGAACCGTCTATTATTACGTTTTTAAATTTTGTATTTTTATGTTATTAAGTGCATTTAGATATGTTTCAAGTAATTTTAAGAAAATGAGCAATAACCATAAAACAACTTAAAGTGTAAATCCATGGGGGTTGTTAGAGCATTCAAACAATTATCCAGACTCCTTTGTTAGGTCACGTCCTGACCATCGCTACAATTAACAAAATGTCTTTGATAGGTCACGTACTGGCCGCTGGTCTGGGTACCGGTCAATTCGCGGAAGACGCTACCACCACTTTCACCTACCAACAAGGGTAGCCCGGCCCACCAACCCCTCCGGATAACGAAAACCAATTAGATTCATTTTCACCCTCACGTATTTTCACATTTTAGCTGTTTTGACAAATTTGAAGCAGACACTTTTAAACGAACAGTAAACATCAAAATTTTAATATTCTAAACTTAAACCTTTATACATTTAAATTTAAACTTAAAAGTAAACTAAAACTGTTGAATTTGTACATACATTGTAAATAATTTTGTTTTATTACGGTGAATATATACAGTAAAGAACATTTAATATTTTATTTCACAATTCACCCGCACCAAAACTAGTGACGTCATCTTACCAGTGAGAAATCAACGGCGTCATATCCTAACAAAATCAATTTACCGCTAGTTTATTGTTTCTTTTTACATCAATGTACTATAAATAATATTTTTAACATATGAATAATTATTAGCTAGTAAATAAAGTTGACCTAGTTGTATATGAAATATTTTCTGTATTAAATAATTTTATATCTTGTTTTAGATATCGACGAATCTGTTATAAAAACTGAAATATTTGCAAAATATATTACAATTGATATTGAACGGAATGATAACTACTGTTCCAACAATTATTATACTGTAAATTACGAGCTAAATAAACATCTTCCATTAAATATATCGACAAATATTTTAAATTTAAAACCATACACTGATTATGAAATTACTATACTACGATCGACGAAACATATTTATTCAAAAGTGGTTAAAACAAAAGAAGCAGGTAAAAATATACAAATTTAATTTTTTTATAACAATTTTCAATTAAATAATTGAACTCGATATCATGTATTTCTGTTAAACCTATTTCTACGATATTTCAGCTCCAACCGCACCTACGAATTTGTCCACTGTAGACGACCTTATCATTTGGAATACACCTAAGGCACCAAATGGCTTACTTAAAAAATTTAATATTTTTAGCAATCAAACTTACATTGGTGAAGTTCCATATAATAATTCAATTGATATGTACTCGTACAAGGTATGGTTATATTTTGATTTACTAAAATGCTAGTTTTGTTTTACTATTAAATTTAAGACATTGACGAAATTCGCTAAAATTATTATCATAAGAATGATTGCTACAGTTACTACATTTTAATTCATGATAAACACTAAAGCTTTTAATTTATACCACTTGAAGAATTTTGATTATCCTTAAGATTTTGTATAATTGTTACTCTAACATTACATAATTTAGAAGCTTTAAAAGTCTTAGAGTTGTTTTATTTTTAAAATATTAAAAAACAATACTTGCTCATTTGTTATTAACATTGTTTAGATTCTAAAATATTAGTTCTTTGATAGTTCTCTAGTAGCTTCTTATAGTTGGTGTTACAATTAAAGATAACTTTTAGAGGGTTTATAAAACTTAAATCATTTGTATAGCTTATATAATAACCCTTTAACTTTTCTATAAGCACAATAGTTTTGTGATCATGATTCTTTTTATCCGAAAATACATGTTTCAAGTCCTCTAAGTATTTGATTAATGCTTAAATGTGTTTATGAAATGTATCGTAAGGTCCGCTAATAATCTCCAACATTAACTTTTAACTTAAGCTTGTATGCTTTGTTTGAAAGAAAGATAAAAATCTTTTAGTAAAACTTCATATTGTTTTGTATATTCGATTAGATTAGACGGAGTTGTTTTGACAGACAGCCTTACGGAACTGCGACCTGGTTGGATGTTTTGTACAAATACCCTACTACTAGTATGTTCCCAGGAAGTCAATTTTGTTCCAGGGATTTCTACACTCCATTACATGTATCTATGTGACCTCCATGACGAACTTAAGCTGCTGATGGTCCAACAAAGAGGGTTCTTTCACAACTCTCCAATTTTGAATTGTAATTACTGTGAAGGCATCAGCTAGAGTGATGTGCAACATTCCCTACCTGATTGCATTCACGAAGGGAGGTTCGCTATTATTAGTGATATCTAAATTGATTTTTGTTACGAAGTTTCTTAACTCTATAATCAGTGCCTGTGCTGCTACATACCATGTTGTGGGAATTGATATCACAGCTCAAGAGAAGGCCTTTTCTGAACCACTCCGCGAATCACTTACTTCCTCTGATGGAGATTTGCTTTGATCTCCTGAAAAGTAGGCAGATGCCTCTGCCTTTCATCACGGAATGAATATTTTTACTTTAGAACACACCCACTACAGGTAGGAATAGTTTGTAATCCCAGTCTGTTCAGGTGCGATCTTAAATTGCAGGGTCCTATTACCAACCCTACAACCATTCGTAGGTTTTCTTTGGAGAGTTTCATACTTGGCCGCTTTGGTGTTCATTGCGATAAAGTTTTTTGAGACCCTACAGCCAGGTGTATAATCCCATCGCTCCGTGTGCAGTGTTCAGTAGGGTAATCAAGTATAGCAGAGAGAGCGGCAACCATCTACTGTTCTGTTTCCTCTGCTGTTGTTGTATTCTTTTAACCAGAATAAGATCCCTTTGTTGTCACGAGCCACTTCTTCCAAGGCTTCGCAACATTCCAGCGTTAATTCTGGGGTAATTTTACAGCTGACCATTATGATGTATATATTTTTTCCTTTGATCTTGTCAGAGATTGCCTTTGCTGCATATATCGTAGTATACCCACGAATTCCACCGTTTTTGGTGTGCTCATTGTGTTACCTAGTGCAGTACTATTTTCTGGGATAGGTTTTTGCAGAAAATTCCTACACATGTCATAGTATACTCACGAATTCCATCGTTTTTGGTGTGCTCATTGTGTTACCTAATGCAGTACTATTTTCAGGGATAGGTTTTTGCTGAAAATTCTTACACATGTCCCTGTTTCGTTGCCGACCCATCAGTGTATATATAGATATGAATGTCTTTGTTTTTGCTTCCTACTCCTGAGTCTTCGTAGCTCAGGTCTATTTGAAACTACTTTCTAGTGAATATGTATTTTCGAGGGATATTGTCCACCAGCATCCTAATCTGGGGATTTATTTTCCTGAAATCCTCTAAGATTTTGTGGTGTTTACCTTCTCCGTTGCTTACAAGCCATCCCTTTGTTGCTCGAAGTCCTATAGCCGTCGCTGCTGCCTGTTCTCTGATAAGTGGCGGGTGCAGCAGAGCTTCCATAGCCGCTGTTGGTATTGTTCTCATGACTCCTGTCACGCTCAAAAGAGCCCATTATCGTTGTTTTCGTGGTCGTTCTTATCCACCATATTATTGATGCATATGCCAATATTGGCCGCAAGATGGCCATATAGATCATAGAGCTACCTTTAGAGATAGTCCCCATGTTTTCCCCACACCTCGTCTGCATTGCTTTCTTAGATCTCTCTGTTAAACGGGCATTCCAGTTTAGTTTATTGTCTAGAAGAATGCACAAGTATTTGACTTCTTCTTTCAGGATGAGTTCTTCGCCCCGAAAGCTTAGGGGCTTGAAATCCTTGATCGTTCTTTTCTTGTGAACAGTACCAGTACTTATTTTTTATTGGATTTACGGATAATCCTTGGTCTATGCCCCACGAGTTTACTATGTCGAGAGCATAAATTATAGTAATAGTATTTATAGTAGTATGTATTTTAGATGAATTTAAGAACTGAAACTAAGCAAACAATGAACAATAACAATAAGCATTCGACATACGTTTCTTTAACATACTTTCCGAGTTGCCGGCAAGTAGGATCGTAGAAGTACGGTTTATTCAGTGAATCGAGTAGTACGTCGACGATTAGGTTCCACCGTAAAGGGGACAGCATTCCCCCTTATGGACAACCCTTTGCGATCTGCCATACAAGTCTTGTATCATATATTTTAATCTTGGCTGTTCTCCATTGCAGCATGTTGGAGATCCACTGGCTTAAGGCCACCGGAACTCCCCTAAGTCGAAGTGCAGCTGCAGGCTTTTTGCTCAAAGGATCGGCCAATCCTGCTGACCACAGTCCGTTGACCTCGATGTAGAGGATGTTTTACTATGACTGTTTTCCTAATATACCGATCGCATAGCATCTCCAGTATCTTTAGTAGAAATGTGAGGTTTATTGGTCGCTGTGGTGTAGTCCAAGCGTCCTGATTTTAGTATTATGATTACTTTAGTTTCCCTGCATGCATAAAGTGTGAAGCTGAAGGCAATACTTTCCACACGGGTGTCCAGGATAGCATCCTTGCCCCACTGTATGAGAACCGGATAAATCCCGTCCATCCCTAAGGATTTGTATGGTGAGAAACTCATCATTGCCTAGTCTACTCTTTCTCTAGTAACGATACAGCCCGCTAGGTCACAATCCGGTTTGGTTTGGATTGCTCCTGATTAAAGGTACAGCCCGGGAAATGGGTCTTCAATAAGAGTTTGTCAGTATTTTCAGGTGAGTCCCTTTTAAGGATAGTCAGTTTTGGTAAAGGGTTTTTGGAGAGGGCTTATTTTAATCGTGAGGTTTTCGAGGAGTTTTCCACTTTGGAGCAGAAACGCCTCCAGGCCTCTCTCCTTCTTTGTCTTGTCAGTTTTTTTATAGTCGCCTTGTACTATTTTGTAATCGTTTTGTGTATTCAATAGTTAAGGGCAGCCTATAATGTTATTTATTATTTTAAACAGAAACATTAAATCGGTTAATATCCTTCTATTTTCTAAAGTCTCTATTTTCAGTAATGTTTCAATTTCACAATAAGATTTACTTTCGCCTCAATTCAATGTATGCACAATACTGTACTAGTTCTATTTTATTTACGTCCAAGGCATAGTAATGTTTGAGCAGTATTCGATCTAAGCAATGAATACAAAATTTTTATAGCTGTGATGTTTGTAAAATTTGAAGTATTTCTCTTAGCAAACCCTAATGTTTTCGAGCCTTTGAAGTTATTTCAGATATATATTGATTCAATGTTAATTTTCTATCGAAAACTACACCTAAGTCGCATGTTTTTTCAAAATATTATTACCTAGTTTGTACATAAAGGTAATGGGTTCGTTAACTTTGAAAAACGAATGATTTTACATTTATTAACATTCTATTGCATCGCATTGTGCTTACACCATTATCAGAAATTATTTAAATCCGCCTAAATCCCATCCACGTCTTCTTCACAAGTAACTTTTTTAAATATTTTCGTGTTATCTGCAAAGAGGAGACACTCTGAGTATTTAATACAAATTATTATATCATTTATAAATAATTTAAACAATAGGACTAAACGGAAACCTTTTGGAAGCCCAGAAGTAAGCTTTCTAACCAACTATGCAACTTACTAAGTATATCTAATGGATGTAGTTTGATTAACAGTATATCGTGGTTAATTCTATCAAAAGCTTTTACAAAGTCAGTACTCATGACATCTACCAATCCATGTTGTTCAGGTGAAATTATCGGATTAAATATAGTTGATAATTAATTAATGTTATTAAGCTTTCAGATAGCTTAGGTATTAAATTGAAATTGGCCTATAATTTTTGATATTATTTCTGGCCTCAGATTTGTGCACAGGAATAATAAAATTACATTTCCACCTGCCAGGGAACCCACCATCGTTTAAAGGTTCCATGGATATTATATGTAAAGGATAAGAGATAAATTTATAATTTCTTAAAACTTACAGTCAGGACATGGACCTTTTTTACAGTCTAACTGGTCAATTTTCCGCACAATATCAACTACACTTAACATAATTTCTGAAATTACAGCACTAACACTAACTGATTCGCTATGATAGTTGTGGAACTTGAGCCTTTCCATGTGAAGTCGAAATTTTTGTATTTTTGTATACATTTGTAAGACTCGAAATAGTTATATTCACATTGGATAAATAAATAAATATCAAATATGACTTGGTACTTAGTTACCACGCTCTTTTTTTACATAGCTGAGTCACATATTTTAATGGACTGACCAACAGGAAATAATGAGTAATTTCTAATTTGTAATATAACAGGGAGTCAAAGAGAAACATATTTACATGATATTTTAATATCACTTTTTTAACAAACTCAATTCTAACGTAACGAATAACAAATATCTACAATATTCATGTTATTAAATATTCGAAAACATCTTCTTAAATATGTGAATATAGATGTTCTACAAGGTTTCATTCTTGGTCCAATTTTATTATGTTTTTAAATAACTTTGCAAACTATATGAAATATATTTAAGTCATTTAGGTCGTTGTAGAAAATTAACTAATAATTAAGAATACGAAAACATTTCGTAAATCTACAACACTTATTAAGACTACAAAACAAATCACGTATTGAAACAACTACTTATCTGGCTAATACCTCGACAGATATTGAATTATACAAAAGTAATTTGTTTATTACAAATAGCAAAGCTATTAAAGCAACTCTAGTTTGAATGAATTTATTTCTGTCAAATAAACTGAAAAAAATAAATTTACGTTGATCAGTTTATAAACATGTGGTATACTGATAAGATCGAGAGATCGCAATAAGTGTCTGTTCTTTTCTATATACTTGAAGCTTTTACTTTGTCTTTAAATTTAAAAATAGATTCAATTAGTTTTCATGATAACTAATTATAGTTAGCAACTATAACTTTAACAGCTAGAAGGCCATTCTCAAATTAACCAATTTAGGAAAGTAGTTTTTATAATCTTAATGTAATTTCAGTTGGAAAATTTATGGCCCTCGACCGTATACAATATATGTGTCCAAGCAGTTAATTCTTTCGAGGGAGAAACAGCAGAAATATTGCTTTATACAAATCCTCCTACTCCTGAAGTTACTAGTTTCTTGTCATCTAATTGCAACTCAAGTTTTTGTAATTATAAGCTTATTTTAGAACATACATTTAACAGGTAAGAATTAGGATTTAATTTTAATTAACTGTATAATATGTACTTTAAAAATAAATTGATTTTTAGCACAATTTATGAGGCAACTGTATTGACGGAAAACTGCGAAGGAAATATTACTCAACGTCAAGCACTTCAGGAACAAAACGCCATATACCTAATCGGTGTACATAAAAATTCAACAATCTGCATCGAAAATAATTTCCTGGGGAAGATATCTGTTTACAAAATTATTGTATCATTAGAAACCGAAAACAGCGAAATAAAAAGTGCTAGATTATACTACCTATTCCTTTTAGGTATTATACCTATCACAGTTCTGTTTTTCTTCGTATTCAGGTGATAAGCAATTTCATGGCGGGATTGTTTCTTTAATAATAAAATAATTTCAGGTCTGCCAATAAGAAAAAGAAAACCGTGGTATTAGAAGAGAAAGAGAGACTTCTGGGATTGCAGCCTATTGTCCCTCCTAAAATGCACGAAGAAAATACAGCCATCAAAAGGAATTTAATTGGACAATACCTAAATAATCTTGTTAATGACGAGGGAGGACCAAATGTTCTCGACATTGAATTTGAGGTCTGTATAAATATATTGTTTTTAATATGACTAAGCTTAATCTTTAATTAAATTTTTAGAACATCAAAACAAGAAAAGGGGAGTCCGCAGTTGGAACTTTGGACATAAACACAATGAAAAATAGATACAAAAATGTTATTGCTAGTAAGTATCAGTTTTTCTACGTACAATAAATAAATATGAATATCACAAATTTTCTACACTATTTTGAATATATTTATTTAAAAAAAAAACAACGCATAGAAACCTTCCAATTTTAGATTTTCTGTCTTTGTAAACGCTAAACCACAGTTCTTGGTACATTTTAAATAGCGTAAAATTATTTTAACACATTTCCAATGTGACTCATCGAAACAATTAATAAACAGACTTAAATAACTAACACAAAAAGAAAAGTCTGGTCTCGTAAGCAGAGCTAAGTACATCAATTCACCTATTAATTGTTGATATGTATGTTCAATATCTGTTTTACCTCACTTTTGATCAATTTCCCGTTATTTTCCATACATATGCTTACGGGTTTACATTCTGTCATATTAAAATGTGATAACAGTTCATCTACGTATTGTTCTTGATCTAAAGTTATTGACATATTACTTTGATCAATTGGAATTCTCTTTCTTAAACATTGTCTCATTTGACCTAGGTTTTTTATTTTGATTTTAAGCCTAGTTCCCTTTTTAAAAACTTGTTTCGGTATCAGAATTCGAAAAAAGAAAAAATCGTCCACGTACAATGCTACAATGGTTTTAAAATTATCTCTATATTTCAAATAAATACATGGTTCATATTTTGATGTTTTATAACCTAATTTAGTTAAAACATCATTTACTTTTTCATTCAAAATCCTTGAAGCCTGCTTTAAACCGTAAATGGCTTTCTTCAACTTGAGAACCTGATTTTTGTCAATTGAACTTTTAAGACCTTTTGGCCACGCAATGAAAACTGTCTCAGTTGAAGAACCATTATGAAAAACTGTTGTTACATCAAAGTGGATTGTTTTCAAATCTAGATGCACTACCAGTGCTAATATTTTGTTTTACCTTTGGCCACTAACCAAGCTTTGTATCGCACATTATTTTCACAATCAAACTTTTTCTTGACTACCTATTTGCATTTTACAGGCGAAGCACTTTCTGGTCTTTTCATCACTTCCAAGGCTTCATTTTCTTTAAAGGATGCTAGTCCGGGGTCAATTGCTTCTTTCCATTTGTCACTGTCCGGTCTTGATAATGTATCAGAAGCGTTCAGTGGAATATCCTCCATGCTGATATCTGTTTGACAAGCATACGTTACATAGTCATCAAAATTTGTTTGTTTTCTTTATCTGCTGGATTTTCTTATTGCTTCCGTTTCGTCAGTAATTCCATTTAATTCTCCCTGCGGAGCTGAACTATCCATGCCATTCAAGTCTTCTTGTGGATCATATTCACTGAAGCAAATACTTCATTTTTCTCCATGATGCTGCTGTTTTCATTCGTATGCTCCACTGAATGTGATGTGTCATTTTCCAAGGTTAAATTACAAGGGTCTACTCTTTCTGATGTCCCTTCATTTTCTATGATATCACCCTTTATATTTTTACAAATACCGATTAATATCATGCTCTATGATTTTTGTCAAATTTCCGCCTTTTTTCAGTAACTATTAACATCATAACCTCGGTTCCACTAATTTTAATATTACTTACATCAGGTTTTTGCCGCCATAATTCGTAGGGCGTTATCTTTAGACCTGACACAATCGACCTATTTATGGGGTATGCAGCTGTATTCACAGCTTCTGCCCAGAAGGTTTTATCGAGTCTTGCATCAAAAAGCAAGCAACGAGCTTCTTCTACTAATGTCCGATTCATTCTTTCACACATGCCGTTCTGTTGAGGGGTATAAGTGTCTTCTGATGAATAATTCCATAATCAATTTAAACTTTTCAAATGATAAACTGCAAAATTCGCCTCTATGATCAGTTCTATGAGCTTTGATTTTAACATTTGTTTGGTTTTCAGCCATTGTTGTAAATTCCTTAAAATAACTAAGTATTTGATTATTATGTTTGAGAAAATAAACAATTCTACTAAAATCATCCAACAGTACTAAATAATATCTTGAACCACCTAACAAGTGTGTAATCTGACAGATCTGCATGAATTACTTCTAATAACTGTATGGCACGTGACCCTATATGATTAAAAGGTAGTTTGCATTGTTTCCTTCTGAACACACTCTACAATTTTGCTTATTAGTACAGTTACCTTGATAATACATGCCACTAACACATATTTTGTAAACGGTCTTTGTAATTTATGTGACCAAACCGTCTATGCCATGTTTTGAGTCCACTGCAGCTACCACAAAATGTTCCTCTGGTTTGTTTAGATTTAATTTGTACATATTGTTCTTTAAATCAGCTGTTGCCACTAGTTTATTTGCACTATTCAAAATTCGACAAACATTTTCATTAAAAGTGACATGAATTCCATTTTAACTAACTGTCTCACTTATAATAAGTTGGTTTTGAGTTCGGACACACATATAATGTCCTTTATAGTAATGTTAATTTACTCTTTATTAACAACTGTTATAATATTCACTTGTGCCGATTACTTAGTTTACATAGTTATTCCTTTGATATTAGATTCACTTTTATTTGTCATCCAAAACTCTTTTGATGTTACATGGTTACACGCAGCGGAATCGATGTACCAATCACCGTTGTCAAAATCATCATTAAGAAAAACCACGCTAAAAACGTTAGTTTTATTTTCATTATTCTTGGTTTGTTAAACGTTATGTCATGTCAGATTTTATTCTTGTTGGTATCTGTGCTGCCATCTCGTGATTTGATCAGCGGTCACTGCAAAACGCTCTGGCAAGCCCGCCAAAAGAAGTGAGCAGATCCATTCTTCACTAATCTTGAATCCTGTTCTGTCCAATTTTCTGGAAGTTTCGATTACTTGCGTCACGTATGTTTCCATTGAACTACAGTTCTCATAGCGCATAGAGATTAGATTCCGTAGAAGAGCAATTTTCCTTGTAAATCCCCTATCTTCATACATATCCCACACATCTTTGCACGATTGTTTATCTCTGATATGCACGAAAATGGATGTATCCAACGTTAAAATTATCTTTGCTTATGCTCTGGCTGGATCTAGACATTTAGTCAATCCTTTTAAAAAGAAAACGTTTCAATGGCGAAACATCACTCATAATTTTTACGACCGACCAGTCTGCGTACACTGTTGAGGTAGTTAACCGCCATTTTTAATTCCCCAATCACAAACTCACGACACGTATTGTCCGATTGCCCTGGATTCATAACTTGATAGGATTTTGTAAGAGGTGACAATAGTGCCAAAGATCACTGACTTTGTGCACGGGAAAATAATCGACACTTATCACATTCAACGTCTGTCATCGTACTCTGCTTTATTATATAGATCTTGTACAGCTTTGTCACTATAGTTATAACAGTCATCAAAAGAGGGCGTTAGTAAGTAATTAATTTTTGATCTATTAACAACAAGTTCACGTCTAATATCAATGTTTTTTTGAAACAACAACCTATTTTAGACGACCTTAGTGAAAGTCATCCATACAAAATGCGCATTGACATCAAAAGGTTTTGAGTAATTCTATTGGCAAAAAGTTGAACTTTACGTTAGGGATATCATATTCACTGGAGCTGCCTGAAAACACTTCATTTTCCTCCATGATGCTGCTTTTTTCATTCGTGTGCACCACTGAATGTGATTGTCATTTCCAAGGTTAAATTACAAGTTAAATTACAAGGGTCTGCTAGGGATATCAAATGCTGCCATCTGATATCCGGAGAACTAATATCGTTCAGCATAAAATTAATAACAAAACTACTTAGCCAATGAGACAAACAACTATTTTCAAAGAAAGGCGAAACTGATAAGTTCGTTCAGGATATGAGGGTATGAAAGAAAAGATCATTATAGAACCATCATATAATAGTTTGTGAGCCTCATTCGTTCTATTAGCAAATGAAAAAAGATAAATCAACTCTGTATTGATAGTTAACTTAATTGTTTGTTCCCTTATTTTTCAAGTGGGTATTGTTAATTGAAAGTAGCTCCTCAGGCAATTTGGTTTTTCGATTGAAACCCATCCCAAAAATATCACTTTTAAAGAAAGAAGTACAGTAGACTGTATCAATAAAAGCAAAGTATTAAGTTATATAACTGTAGGGGAATGTTCTGGTTCAGTCAATTTTAGCTCCGGATTTTTTATTTTTGGTTTATGCAGCTATTTTGTAATATCGCTAACTCTCTAATCCACCTTAAGGAAAAAAAAAACAATAGTTTTATTGGAAGAAGGAATGTCTAGATTAGATTAGATAAGATGTTATATGGGTGGCACCATCGTCTGTTCCACCAAAGGTCACGGTCAAGGGCAGATCTATTGTGGATCCCTATTTATCTCAGATGACCAGATCTAGCTTTGCCTCTTTGATTAGTCCTATTAGCCCTGCCAGAAGGGCTTGGGTATAGGTCTCCGCGCTTAGGTTTGTAGTGCCCAGCTTTTGATATCTTATCCTTGCTAGGCCCTCGCATTGGCATAGGATTGGAACGAGTCCTTTTCTTCCTCATCATCATCTGCATGATGCTTCTTCCACCAAGCTTCTATATGTTGCTCATATGTTTGTTGAGTAATGTCAAAATGTATTCCGAATAAATTATACGTACTAACGCATCAACAGTAAGTTATCCGTGACTACCTTAAAAATTCATATTGGCTATCAGAAATCCAGATTGAAGAAAAAAAGATAATTAACTATTTTAGACCATGTCAAAATAATAGCGGAATTACTGGTGACCAAGAAATAATATCTACAGTGGTAAAACCAGTAGAACACTTATATAAATATACCAAAAGTAACGGATAAATTCTATAAAATCGTAAATAAAAATATATCAGAAAAATACTCTGACACGTCGATTTTTGTTTTTAAATTACTATCCTGACATACACTTTTCAGCCCCCCACCCCTTTTCCCCTAAGGGGAAAATAAATTATTTGCAAAATCTAAAAAATATTTTAAAAATAGGTCAGTAGGAAAAGAACCGATAAAGACGATATAGTAATTAAGGTACCAAGGGCATTATTTCCTACAACGACCGTGGTGCTTTCAACATTTTATGTCCCCGGAAAAATGATGTAATATTAAATTCTATTCTATTTTCATATTATGTAAACAATTAATAAAAATATAAAGTCAATAAATCAATGAAGTGATGCCTATCACTAATTGGCATATGAGAAACGGAACTGTTGGCATACTTTTAAGAGATATCACAGACATTTGCGCCGAATTCTATGTGGACCAAATTTTCAACATTAAGGAAAAAGGTATTATTGAACTAGTTTTGTTATTAGAATGAATTATAAAAAAATAACGCCCTAGGGCGTTATAGGGTTACTAAGGTACCCAAAATCAGGGCAATTATTTTCAATTAATATCATAGGGGGACATAAAAAATTAAAAGTTAACCAAAATTATTATGATTACCTAATCAAGCATTTGAATCTAAGGCGCATCGCCTTAAAACAGCCTAAAAACTGCTTCTAAAAGTCTGATGAACGTCTACAGGAATTCTCCCGACTTGGCTATTATAATACAAATGAGATATTCTTTAAAAGTATTGTTGATACTTGAAGCTTCTTCTTCGATATACATTTTAAAATACAAGGTAAAATACTTAGTTACAAAGTATTTTGTAAACAAAGAAACTAAGTATTTTATTTTGCATCTAAAAAAGATTAGCTGTGCAGTCATTCTTGGACAGATAAAAAGACAGCGAAACCAAAAGGGCATTAATATTCGCTCGACTAACTAAATTAATAGTTTTACTGGCCCGTGCCTTAATGGAAGTCGCAAATCTACAGTTATATAAATTTAGAATACCCGAGAAGAATAGAAAAACTGTTTTTACAAGATATCTTTGGCAAACCACTTTAACTACTTTAAGAGTGAGAACTGTGTAAAATACGAATGGTGTTAGTGCAAGGAGAAGGAGAAGAAGACAAGAGTCGATTGATAAGTATCATGTCCCAGAAAAAACTACAAACATATGATATTGGCCACATCTTACTGATACTGTTTTCGTTTATGTATATATCGACTGGTGCCAACTATTATCATATACCATTAGCTCAACCTAACATATTATTGAAACCACTAAATGTTCGACTAACGACATAGAGATTCCGAACTGCAGCAGGAGAATTATTAGCCTAGTGTTTACTTTTGTGTTGATTCCTGTCAACTCAATAATGTGACTAAAACGAACAGTTATCCGTTACCACAATCGACGCCATCTTAAAAGCGGATATTGGCAAATGAAAGTGGCTCCCTAAGACCAAAATAATAATTACTATAGAAATGTAAATGACATTTGGTTCGTGGAATACACCTGTGATATTTGGGAGTCTTATAAAGACAATATTAAAAGGACTGGAAAAAATTAAATGTGTTCTGATAATTAAAAGAATCAATTAAGATTGAAACTGCTGTTCTAAGAAAACGTTACTTCAATAAGGAAGTGCATTACCTAACACACATCATTTTGAGTGGAGGCGTTGCACTCGAGTCGATATGCAAAACATTTTGTCCTTACGAAAATGAGTGGTACCAAGGTATTTACATTATTTTCTTATGTGAAACTGTTTCAGTTTTCCATGAAAATAAACTGCCACATAGTAACGGCCGCCACCAACAAAGTTTTCTTGGATTAAGCATCTATTATTAAATGTACAATGGATATTCTCCTAAAAATACATTTTCCTGACTGAGAAAACATGGAGGATAGCGATAAAACCATCTGGAGATGTATACCCCTTCAAAAGAAGATTGAAGCATAGCCTCCAACATAATAACAGTACTCAAGATAGCCTGGGCCACTCTCAGACATTCTCACCTTGTAAGTCTCCAGAAATAATTGGAGTTTGCCCAACCTTATTCATATGGGACTGGACTCTGCTTAGGGCCTGCTTTTAAATATATCCCCCAGAACTATACTTTTTTATACATATACACCCTTACAGTAGGGCAGTGTCTCACTTCTGCCGACTAAAACCACTCCTCCACAATAGCTATCGTGACTAGTCCAGGATCAAAAGGTAGTTTCTAGTCTGGTCTCAGGCGAAATTATCGCTATGATATTTGTCGTCCTATGTATCGCTCCTCTTGAGAAGAGCAGCGAAACCCAGCGTATTATGGTGGATTGAAGAAACCCAAACTAGGCAAGGAAGACTACAGCTATGTCAAATCATTCAGACGATAACTGATATACGATCATTTATGATGAAAACCTTTTCGATCGGTACATCAGGGACCATGTAAGACAAATCCTCTTCACCCAAATGAACAGGCGTACATACCAGGACACTAAACCAAATCACCACTTCACTGTGTTACCACCCATATCGAGAAGATAATGGTAAATGAAATGTTGGAGTTAGGACTATTTATAGATATAAAAGGAGCTTTTGACAAAGTTTCTTTCAACAGCATTGAACATGCAGATGCTAAGCAAAAGGACGGTCAAAATTACAATGGGAATTAAAGTGTCCAAAGCAAGGGTGACCCAAAGCACGGAATGAAATACTATCTGTTCTCCTGTGAAATATCGTGATAGATGACGCTAAGAAGACTCAATAAATCATTTTTCCAGGATATAGGACAGGCTTAACATGTGCAACAGTTGTATATGACCTAGGATTAATCTTTAAAATGAAACAAGTAATCTACAGCACATTCAACCTCTAGCATGCATGGAAATTACTGTCGCCATGCGAACCATACCGTCGTCAGTAATGAAGGCATTATTGTCTCATCATAATCTGGATTTACACATACAGGAGATGGTCCCAAGTACAGCACTAAGTCTGCAGATGATCTTGCAAAAGAGGGAGCATCTTTGAATACCGACAAGAGGCCTGCGCCCCTATCCAAAAGTAATCTCTTAAACTCAGATTAACAATACAAAACCCAACGTTAGAGTTGCCCAATATTAGAGTTCTATCTAAAACCCCTGACTGCTATTCTAACTGGATACTGTCAGTTAAAGAAACACCTCTATGTAGATGTCGCCGGGCATATCTCGTGCTATTGTCTCGCTTTGGCAACATTAACGAAGATCCTGCTGTGACGACAAAAATCGGCCGACAAAATAGACGTAAATGATTGGTGCAAGAAATGTATAGCTTAGATGTCTTACAAATAAAATAAATACATTGTTGTGTTTACTAGTTATTTTAGTGTTTCCTTGCAACTGCATTCAGATATGAAGATATTTTGAATTTAGTCTCTTCAAAAATGTATAAAGAATTCTTAAAACAAAACTAAGAGAGTAAACGACACAAGTTTATCACTTTTTTCACTTATTTTATTAAATACTAGAAGTACATTTCGATTACAATGTACATTTAGCATTTAATAAAATAAGTGAAAAAAGTGCCAAACTTGTGTCGTTTACTCATATCAACATTTTCACGTACTCAAACAACCCAATTAATAAAACGAAGAGAACTAAGTCTTTCTTGTGAATTGTATACCAAAATTAATTTTATAAATGGAATAGTACATATCAATGACAGAGTTTCGAGATCATTCATTTTTACTTATTGAAAAATTTATATTCTTACATTTTTACAGTAAAAACTCGAGGTTTTATTTTTAAGAGCGATCAGAAATCTACTTAACGAACAAACTGATTTAACTTTTCACTATAATTTTTCATGAATCCCCTTACCGGGTAATTGACATAAGTAATTAAGTACCAGGAACTATTTTTAGCATCTCAGCCAATCAGAATCACTTAAAACCTTCAAGTTTATCTATAAATTGTTGAAATCCTGTATTTGCGATGCAAAATCTTTAATAATAGAAAATATTTATTAATGTTTCGATAAAATTATGTCAATGTAATTTGTTTTAAGTTTTAAAGTAAAACGGTTTATTTATATATACACGGTGAGTTTTTTAGATGTTCTCCATGGGAATCTCGGAAACTATAAGAGATTCAAAAACGGTTAAATGGGGAAAGAGGTGTAGATTTACGAGACGAATATAATTCCACTTTCAAAGTTTTCAAAAGAGTAAATTTTTAATCGTCATATTAAATTTTATTATGATATAAATTAAAAAATAGGTAGCCATGAAAAAGATGAAAACAAAACCATTGCAGTTGTTTATAATAATAGCAATATTTTACAAAGACTAACAAAAATGAACCAACAGCATAAAGTATAATAATTCTATAATGATCGGGGATAAACATTTTCTGAATATTTTTTTTATTACTCTGCATAAAATTATCTAAAACTTTGTTTTTTACAGTTCTTTTCTATTATAATAACCAAGATATTTTTCAAAATATCTAGTTACCCTTGACTTTTTTGAAAACTTTGAAAGTGGAATTTTATTTTTCTCGTAAATCTACACTTCTTTCCCTATGTAACCCTTTTTCTATCTGTTATAGTTTCCGAGATATCCCCATAGAGAACATCTAAGAACTCACACTATAATTATGTAAATAATTTTTTATCAAATAATGGAAAATGACTATTATATTTTAGATGATAGAACCAGAGTTCATTTGAAAGACTCAAGCGAGGATTATATTAACGCCAATTACATCCAGGTAAGTAATAAAATTTACTAAAAATCAAGAAACTAAATCTATTAAAATTTAAGGGATATAATGGAGATAAAACCTATATAGCAACACAATGTCCAAAGCTAATAACCGAAAATGATTTTTGGTTAATGATCTGGCAAGAAAACGTTGAAATCATAGTCATGTTATCAACATTGTCCGAGGGTTCGGTAAGATTTCTACCTTGCAAAGGTTCTGGTAATATAGTGAAAATTTCAGAATAAAATGTGTCAATACTGGCCAAATGATTTATCTTGCAAGGAATACCGAAAGCTGAAGGTCATTCATCTAGGAACTGAAAAAAGAACGGATTTTGTTATAAGGACCTTTGTAATTTCTCAAGAGAATATTGAAAGAAAGGTAAGATCGAGAAATATTTTATCTATATAAAAGTTGCATATTCTGAGATATTTGGATTATCTCTTACTTTTTAAAACACAACTACTATAATAATCTTGGGTAAAGTAAAACACATGTTTCTTTTCATAATTTCATTCTCAGTTACCTAATACGTGCTTCGATCAGTTACGAAAATCGAAAATGTTCGTAATGGACCAAAACACCTGTCAGGCGACTGAGAATAAAATTTTGGAATGAAACTTATTACCAATATGAAAATATGTTTCCATCAAGAATATAACGCAAGTTATATACAATAGTATAATAATTTTATAATCAAATGTTATATGCTGTTATAACTAACCATCAACTCTCTTTGTGATTTTATTATCTGAACCAACTTCAGATAATAAAATAAACAATTTTATACCTAACAATCTATTATCCACAAAAAACGTTTTTACAAAAATGAACTAACGAAGATTTCGTGGGGAAGAAAATGAATTAACTATATATAACTATAATCTGGCTTAAATAATACATGTAAAAAATAATCTATTATTTATTATGTTAAAGTGGTTGTGCTAAAAAAGAAAATATAAGAAATTGTGCAGGCTGCAAGTATACTGTAACGTTTTTGCACGTTATACGGATGTGTAAATAATTGCAAATGATTTATTGAAGTCAATTAATATTACCAGCACGTATTTATCTGACATTTATATCTGACACTTGTTTATTATATCGATCCAGCCGGCACGTCGATGACGCACCCCTTCTCTCCACGCGTCTCGTGACACTGTCCCCTCCTTAGGCGTGTTTCGTCCCGAAATGAGTCCTCCCGCACCTTATGACGATACCTGCACTGGGACCCCTTTGTACATTTTGACGTTCGAAAGAAATAGCAGTCTATGGGCTTCTCATGTCGTATACCACTGGGATTATAACAGCACACCAAAATCTCGATCTCAGAATTGGCAAAAAGGACTTACACCATACTTCTGATTGTTCTCCAAAACAATAGTCCGAAGATACTTGGAATAGATCTCGTTGTTCTTCTCTCGTTACATCAAAACGACTCTTACGTCCATCAGAGTGCTGAACCATGAAGTCTTCAAATGCTTCCTCGTCGCTTTGTTCAACCACCGCACGAATCGCTGCGCCATCTTCTTCGACAGCATAAGGGGTGAGACGATTGAAATGGACAACTCTTGGTTTTCCTTGGGGTGGTTTTTGAATAATGTATACGATGTCGTTGATTTTCTCTATTATCTGGTATGGTCCATCCCATTATGTTTGCAATTTTGGGGAGAACCCTCGGCGTCTGTGGGTTAAACAACCATCTCCGACTTGTCCTTCCGGATTCTTGAACTGAAGAAGCCATTTAAGAGCAGCATGATCGGTTCTCAATAAGAATTTCTTTCCATATAAATATTTATAGAAGTGTTCTACTGATTTGACTACTGCAAGCAACTCTTTCCTCGTTACGCAATAATTCCGCTCCGGCTTGGATAAAGTCTTGCTAAAATAGCTGATCACTTTTTCCTGTCCATCCTGTATTTGTGATAAAACAGCTCCAATTCCTACATTGCTTGCATGGGTATCCAACAAGAACCTTTCCTCTGGCAACGGATAACTTAGAACTCGTGCGTTTTTCAGTTTTTGGAACGCCTCCTGACATTCTCTGTTTCAGAAGAACCGTTGTTTTCCTTCAGTGAGGCGGGTTAATAGTTTAGCGATGTTTGAAAATTCCGCAACTTAACGACGGTAATACGTGCATAATCCAAGAAAACTCCGGAGTTGGTGTAAATCCTTTGGAACTGGCCATTCCCTCACCGTTGAGATCTTTTGGCCGTCGAGTGCAATACCTTGGCTTGAAACAATGTGTCCTAGGTACTGCACCTCTTTCTTGAAAAGGTGACACTTCTTCGGGCTGAGTTTCAGTCCAGAATCCCTTAATCGTCGGAAAACCTATTCTAAGTTCTTCATGTGGTCTTCGAAGGATTTTCCCATTACGATTATATCGTCGAGTTAAACCAAACATGTTTTCCAAGATAGACCTGTTAGTACCGTCTCCATTAGTCTCTCGAACGTCGCGGGTGCATTACATAGTTCAAATGGCATAACATTGAATTGCCATAATCCATTGCCTACTGTAAATGCTGCTTTTTCTCTGTCCTCGGGTGCTACTTCAACTTGCTAATATCCGCTTTTAAGATCCAGTGTGGAGAAAATAGTAGATCCAGCCAAGGTATCCAATGTGTCGTCAATTCGCGGTAAAAGATAACTGTCCTTTTTGGTCACATTATTTAGTTGAAGATAGTCAACAAAGAAGCGAGTTGATCCGTCCTTCTTCTTTACCAATACCACTGGCGAGGCCCACGGACTACTAGATGGTTCTACAATGCCCTCGCTCCCCATGTCCTGCACAATCCTATCAGCTTCCTCCCGCTTCGCCAGTGGCAATCTTCTGGCTGTCTGCCTAATCGGTCGAGAATTTTCGGTATTAATTTTATGTTGAACGATATTGGTTCTTCTTTTTTGTCCAATATCAAATACGTCCTGGTATTCCATGATCAACTTTTTTACTTTTTCTCTTTTAGTTGGATTACAATCTTGGGTCGAAAGGGAAATAAACTTTTGTAGTTCCGGGTAACTCCTTTCATTGATTTTATTCTCTGCTGTTGTTTTCCGCAATATCAATGAAGCAACAGAACAATGTCCTAGCAGCACTCCCTTCCTCAAATGAACAGAGTAATAGTTAGTATTCATTATTCTAACTAATAAATTGTTATCTATGCAAACGAGTGTTTTTCCTATTGCTACTCCTCATCCCAGTTTATCGTCATCAACGATAGGTTCAAAGATCATAATGTTTTTGTGATGGGATGCTTCTTCTAACTGGCCCTCAATAATTACTTCACTTCTCTCCGGAACTGATATTTCCGTTGGAAGGGTTACCCGGACTCTACCAATATTGCGTCTGTGGAGTACCACCTCAACTCCATTAACTTCTAGGATTCCATTCTTAAGATCCAACAGGAAGCTTCTAGTATTCATGATGTCCATAGCGAGAATTAATTCGTCTTCAATGTCAGCTAATTCGTAATTTCCAGGTCGTTGGTCGTATATTATGCGGTTTTGACACAATATCAGGTCTTATAATTGTCCTAGTAGCACCCGTGTCTAGTAGCAGTCGACAAGAGTTTCCATCAATGTTTCCATCCACAAAAACTGTATCGACGTGGTGTGACAAGTATGCTACTTTTGCAGTTTTTCTAGGGGCTTAGTGTTTTTTAGCCGACGAACACCCGCTATGACTGGCTTGTTCTAGTTTTCCGACTTTTCGTTGGTGCGATTATTTGATCTTTCTCTGCACCGACGTTGTATATGACTGTGTTTTCCACATTTTCAGCATTCCACTTTCTTCCTGTTTGCTAACGATTCCTTGATGATATCTTGTATCATTTTTCTAAGATCATCCAATCCTTCTCGTGAATCTTCCACTTTTCGAACACGGCCTTGACTCCTAAATGTACTTTTCGCTGCTTCTATCTCGAGCGCACAAGACAGTGCGTTTACTAATTTAATTGGTCGAGGTCAGGTATCAATGCCTGATGTATGTCTTAATCCTTCAATCCATCTAAAAAAAAATTGCCTGCACAGCTAATGTTTCCAAGATGTTTTCTGTTGCTCCAGGATACACCAGTCGTGTTAATCGAGCTATATCTGTTTCAAATTCTTGCAAACTCTCATCAGATTTCTGGCAGCGATTTTTAAGCTGTGAATGCTACACGTGTTCAAGGTGTGTTTGACCATACCTTATTTCTAGATGCTTGATTAATTGGTCGTAATTCATCTCGCTCTGGGACACTCTCTGCAAGACATTTGTTGAATCCCCACGCAGTGTTAGAATTAAAGCTGTAGCCTTCTCTGTTGCGTTCCATCCACTGGCTGAGGCTGCGGCCTCAAATTGTCTAAGGAAATTATTCCAAGAAGTTTGGCCATCAAAATTAGGTGGTTTCATTTTGATCGAGTGGACAGGATAATTATTTATGTCATTTAATTCAATTCCTCCAAAATTTCTTTTTATTTCCGTTAATTTTCCTTCCATATTTCTAAAAATTTCCAGCATTTCTTGTTTCATTTTAACGGAATTTTCTGTCATTTTCTGATATATTTTCTTTTCCATGAGTTCCGAATTTTCATTAATTTTATATTCAATTTCGATAATTTTCCTTGAATTGTCTAGAGATTTTTCTTCCAGGTTTCTAGAAATTTATAGCATTTCTTGTTTCATTGTATCGGCATTTTCCGTTAATTTTCTTCCAGATTCCTAGAAATTTCCAACATTTTCTCTGTCATTTTATCGGAATTTTACCTCAATTGCTCCATAATTGATGCTGTGTCGCCTCCGATATCAAACCAAAATGTGTCTGGATCATGGCCTTCTTCTTGCAGCGCTTCCTTAAGTCTCTGTTGTAACACACTCTTCTTGCCGCTCGTATCCAAATCCCGTTCTTCCAGTTGCACTTTTAATTGAGCCACTTTTAGGTCCATTATTGTAACGCACTTAGCCATTTTTTTTGCACGTTATAGGGGTGTGAAAATAATTGCAAATGATTTATTGAAGTCAATTAATATTACCAGCACGTATTTATCTGACATTTATATCTGACACTTTTTTTATTATATCGATCCAGTCGACACGTCGATGACGCACACCTTCTCCCCACGCATCTCTTGACAATACCTACAGATAAAAATCCAACCATCGCCAGAACATTGTTCGACTAAATAGTCTTTCTAAGTTTTAAAAGAGCAAGAAAGTAGTCATAAGAAGTAAGAAGGCAGAGCTTCAGTAATGGTTGGGAGTAAGGGAGTAAATGTATATGGTAGAGGGAACTTTAGAAGCCCTAACAACTCCATCTTGTCCGAAGAATAACTATGGAGACACTTTTTTGCAAACATTGTGTAACAAATGAAGGTTTTCACGATGCTTTCAGGAGAACTAGTTTCCATCAAATAAACCAATTGTTGAGAAGATGGTTAAAGTCGATGCTTACAGGACAACTAGTTTCCATCAAACAAACCAATTGTTGAGAAGATGGTTAAAGTCGGTTAAAATCGGATGGGTTTGTACCACACTATGGTTAATTATAGATTGTTTCTATTTAGACATGCATTCTGACAAATGTGAAAATTTTCATGAAGGCTATGATAGTGGAGTTGTCCAATATTGTGTTAATCTATACAAGCCAAACCTAAAATCCCTGACTAGTATCCTAACTGGACATTATTAGTTAAAAGAAATAACCCTATGTATTAGGAGTCACTGAAGATCCAACTGCAGAGGGTGTAACGAGGAAGCGGATTCGGCGGAGCATATTCTTTGTTACTGTCCCGCTCTGGCAACATTAAGAGAGATCCTGCTGGGGACCTTATAGCCAAAACCGGCTGACTTGGGAGGCCTGTTTCCCAGCAAAATCCTCAACTATATCAAAGGAGTAGGAGTTAGTTCTCCCATTGCTGGAGGTACCCAACTAGGAGCCTGAATACTGTGATTTTGTCATCCTCCATTTATTTACAACCAAGACAACCTAATATTGAAATGAAATAACGAGGGAGTTTCGGTGAATTTTTATATAGGGAGAAAATATGTAAATTCAAAATAAGTCCTGTTGCCTTGTTGACGGCGTAGTAATAATCAAGATGGGTTCCTAAGAACAAACATAACATTAGTAACCGTATAACCGTGACCTCGTTAGCAAGTAAGGAGCGCATGTCGGAGTTTCTGGACCACTGAGTGAATAGGGGGTTGGAGCACAGGGTGCACCGATTAACAACCGCGACCTTATGAATTAGCACCTAGTGGATCGATTAAACAGTTTTGGACATTGCGCTTCTTACCCAGCACAACGCCTAGGAGAGGCACTGATCACTAGAGTAAACCATTAATATCTGGCGAAAAGGGAAGATTGAGAAGCAACCGAGAGGTGAAGTTTCGGTAAAATTTTAACAATGAGCACCAAGAGTGTTCACAGGGTTATATATACGCGGCCATAGGCACTGATTCCAGAAATAATTGGCAGGAGGTTGGGCAAGTTTCAAGAATTAAATCAAGATGGGGTAGTGTACCAAGGACGCGTTAACACGGCCTCCTCTTCTGTGACCATAGATCACGTCGAAGGAGAATCGAGTTAAAGATGTTCAAATAGCGAGGTTGATGAGGAGTCGAAGAGCATAACATTTCTGGGAAAGGTTAATTTGTGTGAAGCTTCAAACCAAAACGCCCTCTTTGACTGAAATACCGAATTTACGGTTGCGCTTTTTTGGTTTGAAAATCGTTAGTCCCCTTCTATTTAATTTTCACTTTTTTATCTGCGAGAAGCAAGAAATATCGACTTAGTGTCAATACTATCAGCTCTACTTTCTTATTACATTTCATTTTATAGTAATAAAAGATGTCCCAATTTAAAGTTTGAATTAAATAAAAATCACAATTTTTAGTCTTTACACGTTATGGTTACCCATTAAACATGGGTTCTTCGAAACTCAAGCAAGATAATTTTGGCGATTATCAAAGCCATCGAGGTGAAAATGTTCTTAGCCACTTAAGATGATTTTGGTCGAAAAATTATCATCCACTTTTATTTATTTAATCTTACTTCTTTTTATCTTTCGTCTTAAAGCGGTTTGAATATTGATACATAGTTATCTTAACATCCATTTAATATGTATGTCTCATCTGTCCCTCTACTACTCTATCATTAATTGACTCGATATTTAGGTTCTGTCTAATTTTCTCATTTTTGCCTTGTCAAGTGTTGTCTTGTTTTCTATCTTCCAATGATATATCATTTCTGTTGCGTTTATTCTCCCTGTTTGTTGCTCCATCATTGTCCAGATTTCACTGCTATATGTTAGCGTAGGTCTTATCACTTGTTTACTATATCTGTTTTTATTTCCTTAAGTATTTCCTTCTTACCAAAGAACGTATGTTTCATCATGTTGTAAAGTTTCCCAGTTTTTCCTACTTTATTTGTCTAGCTTGCCATTGCTTTCAATTATTGTCCCTATTTATAGCTTTATACTTGTTCGATTGTTGTTGCTTCTATCGTAATATTATGTGCTCCACGCTTCTTTGTTTATCTTCATATTTATATTTGCAAGTTCTCTGTTTAGTATTTGCATATTTTGTAATTATATATTAATTAATTATATTATTTATAAGTCTTTTTCGGTTTCTGCTACTATGACCATATCATCTGCGAATAGTAGTTCTGTTATATCTTCCAAAATCCTAATTTCAGTGTTTTCATGCCTCTTTTGCATCTTTTATTGCAGAATCTAACACTAGTGTGAACAAAAGGGGGCTTAGGACACATCCTTGCTTAACTCCTGTTCTTGTTGTGAACTCTGTTGATTGTTTCTTATGATTTTATTGTTATTTTCATACATGGCTTGGATTGTTCTGATTATTTTCTTTCATATTTCCCTATATTCTAAATTTTTCCATGTCTTCTCTCTGTGTTCGGTCGAATGCTATTTCTAGGACTACAAAACATACATGTGCCTCTCTGTTCTTCTTTATTATATTTCACTTACTTGTCTCAGTATGAAAATTACATCTTGGGTTCTTCTTCCTATTCTAAATCCGCATTGACCTTCTTCTATTGTATTTTCTACCTTGTCTCTGATTCTTTTTTCAAGTATTCTATTCAATTATTTCTATATTAAACTCTGTAGGTATCTTTGCCTTTTTAATATTTCATTAATTAGTTCTGTCAGTTTTCTAACTCTCACTTCGCCCATGTTTTTAATCCTTTCTGGTGTTATTTCATCTTTACCTGGTGCTTTTCCATTCTTCAGTTTTTCGATAGCTTCTTTTGTCTCTTCTTCAGTACTTCTTCAGCTTTGTCCATATCGCTGTCCAGTTGGTTGTCCTCCTCTTCCGGTTTTCTTTTAGACTGTGTTTCTGTACATGTCAGCTCGTCAAAGTATTGTTTCCATCTTTGTATTTTTTTGTGCTAGTTTGTCACTATCTTTTCGTACTTATCTTTTATGTTCACTAGACTGGGTTCTTTCTCTTGTTTTAATTGTTTTAATGTTCCATAGAATAATGTTCGCTCATCTTCATACCAAATTCCTTCCATTAATCTTGTTTGGACTTCTGTATCTCTATTTTTACTTCTTTTCTTCTCTCTTTGTATTCTTCATAATCTTCGTTTTAATTCGTGTTCAGATATTTTATCCAGCTTTATTTCTCATTTTTGATTTTTGCTTTTATTTTCTCGGACGATCACTCTGTTTTCTTTCTATATTTGTTGTTCCAAAACTTTTCCTTGCTGCTTCTGTCAAACATATTTAAAATATTGTCCATGTTTCTTCAATGGCTTTATAATTTTTTTCTTCTCTATTTATTATCTCCTGGTATGTCTTTCGGTATTGTTCCTCTTTAAGTTTGTGTCTTTATTTTCTCCTTGATTATTTCTCTTTCATTGTCAGTTTGTGTTGTCTTATTGCTATGTCTATTTTGAGTAATGAGTGATCGCTTCTTATCTCTTCTTTTCTTGTTATTTTTACGTTTTTGCCATTTTTCATTTATTTTTACTTATTAGGCAGTAATCGATTAAGGATTTTTCGTTCCTCACTGCTTGCGTTCTCGTATATTTGTGTATATCATTTTGTATAAATTTTGTGTTTGTGATTATTAAGTTATTTTCTATGCAAAGTTGTATTATTCCGTCTCCATTATTGTTCCTTGTTCCTTCTCCTTCTACTTCTTTCCCCGTGTCTTCTTCTATTCCTTCGTTTATTTGCCCACTCTTCCGTTTAGATCTCCTATGATTATAGTGTTCTCCGTTCCATCGTCAATTTCTTTTTTTAGATCCTCATAGAACTTGTCTTTGTCTTCTTTTCTAGCATCTCTATTTCTCTATATGCTATTATTATAGTCCACTTTTCTTCTTTTGTCAACTGACATTATTCTTTCATTCACCAGTCTTTCTTTTATAATGTCTTTCAACCTGTCTGGTGCTACTATAAATCCTACTCCTCCATTAGCTCTCTCTTTTTCCTTCACTCTTGACCAGATTATCCAGTATCCTTTATGTATTCTCTGTAAACTTTTTTCTTTTTTAGTTTTTGTTATTCCCATTATTTGGACTTTGTGTTCCATCATTTCCTCTATTTGTTTTATTTCTTTTCCTTTAAGGCTTCTCACGTTCCATATGCCTATTCTCAATCCGGTTTTTTCTCCCCTATTTAATTTTTTCATTCGTACATTTCATGTGGTTGTATTTCTTTGTTTTTTTAGGGTGTCCTTATTATCTGTTTCCTTGTGTTATTAGTTTTTTTGCCTATGTTTCTGGCGCCCTGCTACTAGTCCTTTCTCCTGCTCATTCCAGGGCTATTGTTCTCCATTTATTATTAATTTCTTATAGCCTACCCTTATTTTGTCCCCTTTGTCTCTTTCCTCCCTGACTATGATTCTAATGTCTCTTTACACTTCTCTCTTAGTTGTGGTAATGTCGTTGTCAATATATATTTGAGTGTTCTTCAGTTTGTTACTCTTGGCTTTCATAATTTCCTCTTTTTTCTCTCTTGTTTCAATGTTGTAGTGTTTCCTTTCAGAACTTCTCTACTTTAGACTTTAGGTTCTATTTTCTTATTTTGTGTCATTTTATCACAATGTTGTTTCTTCTTTTATCTTTCTTCATAATTTCTATTCTGTTCTGTAGTTTTTGAAGAAATGAATTAGAGGTACCTCTTATTTATTTCTTTTTTATCTTGTTCCCATTTTTCCCTTTCCTCTTAATTTTTCTTCGTACCTCTTGTATTTCTTCCTTCAATTCTTCTGTAATTTTTTTCATATCTGCCATCATCTCTTTCATCATCATCATCATCATCCACTTTTGATGTTAAATAATCAATTCAACGAATTTTCTTCGCTGTGCATATTTATTAGACTTCAGTTATTGTGTTAATTGAATTTTGTACACAGATTTATTAAATTTGCAATTTTTATCCATGGTACCTAATTAATTTTCTGGGATTTTAACCAACTCCCTCGATACTAACATTTGAACACCTTAATTTTGTACGACCAGTGTGTTTACAGTTGACGAAGTTAAAACACTATTCCAACCATTTTGTCACATAAAGACATGCAGTGGGTTAAGCGAGCAATAGTAAAGGAAGTTGAGAAACCCAGTTCTTTGGATTGTTGTTCATTCGGATTGAGTCTTTAACTTGTCGATTTAAGCGCTCTACCAAACCGTTATGTTGCGGATGGTATGTGGCTATGGATTTGTGAGTGATGTCGAAAGTATTACAGAATTTATTCCAAACATTTTACTGGAACTGCCTGCTGCGATCAGTAATGATCTTCGATGAAGTTCCAAAACATGCAATCCAATAATGTAGGTTCGAAAACGGAATCTGCAATCATTTCGACAAAACACCAGGTATTTGTAGTTGTTCCAAACTGGCAGGGCCGATAATGTCGAGATGTGTCAGTGAAGCGATCATCCGGGTCTGGAAAATGAGGGTGTTAACGGTGGACGCAGGAGACGTCCTGGTGATGGACTGGCAAGGAAGTAGCACTGCGGTACTCTCTGGAACCAACACGCGTTGGAGACGGCACAGGGGTTCTTGGCGAGGCTCACCGTCGATTAACAGCCGCAGGCTTCGATTAAACAGTTTTCCGCAAGTTTGAGCTTCCACGCCACGTCAACGGATGGGCATCGGCTAGCTATTACAACAAAATAGACAGAAAATAAACAATATATGCAAAAAGGGCAAGAGGCTTGATTCGGCGAAGGCGACCAAGCTGACCACCGCTGCTGATGGCAGACGACTGATGAATAGCGAAGGTCTGAGCCTAGTTTTATAGAGTGATCTTCGGTGTCACGGCTTTGTTCTGATCACGTAGGCTCAGGATCAGGTAAACTGAACACCGGCGCGCCGGTAACAAGCAGTAGGAGATACCGTGGATGTGTGAATTTTAATGCTAACTTCAAATAAGACTTGACAAATTGAGTACTGTCGTTGTTCATCCACAACTTAGCGTGAATTTACAAGCCGTTAATTCCTGACACCAGGAAGAGAGTGGAGAGAATGTAAAATATTAATTCGCAGGGCCTGAGGAATGTATGGTTTCAGTTTAAGTGCTGCAGTGCAACTATAAATAATTTTAATTCGGTGTCTTCAGATTGTAAATTTGCGTAGTTGGGTATATCCAAAGAATTAATTTCGACTTGCGATAAACTATCTGTCACAATATTATCATTTCCAAAAACGAACCGAATTTCAATGACTAATTGGATGATAAAAGTGAGAGCTATGTGCTTTTGTCCTGAAAACTGATTAGAGTTTGAATCTATAGTAGCGATGAAATGTTTATGATATTATAAATTCGCGACCTTCAAGATAGTATTTCAACTTTTTAATAGCAAAATGAACAGCTACCACTTCGCTACCGGACGTGCTGCATTTGTACTCTGTATATGTAAAGGATTTCAAAGAAAGCAAGCAATTACATACCGCCAGAATTCTCCTTCTGATGAAACATATGATAAACGCTGAACTCCGAAAAACCAACCATAGCACAGTTGGCTAGCAAAGCCTTAATTGTTGTAAATGCTTAAGCGGGGGTTATTGATTTTGATTACATAAAAAGTGAATATAAAATAGATCGAAACTGGTGCTTGCTGTTATTGACAGAGAACAATTATTTAATGAGTACTGGTCTGGAATTGTAACCTTTTTAAGTCAGTCCACAGTAATCGCCTCAAGAGCCATCTGATTTACATACCAAATGTAGCGGTGTCGCAGAAGGTCACATGAAATCGAGTTGTAGCATTTTGTTAAGATTGTCTTTTACAATTTTTAGTAAACTTTTAAATTCCAGTTAAGACCAGCCAAGTGGTTTGTTGCGTGGAATTGTAGCGACAAGCTGGTCGAGTGGTATATATATATATATATATATATATATATATATATATATATATATATATATATATATATATATATCAATAGGATGAATTGGAAAATGCTTTTAGATCAATTTTTTTTAAAATAGCGTGCAATTACAACAACAGTACGTGAAATCATGAGGTACAGGCTACGAGTATTCGTCTGGAATTATAACCCTGTTGAGTTAGTTTACTATAATCACCGCATGAGTGGCAAAAGCCATCTAGTTTAGTTACCAGATGTAGGTGTCGCCTATGGACTTGAAGAGCGTCTGATGAAACCAAGTTGTAACAATTTGTTGATCTCGTTTTTAACAATTTGGAGTTTGTAAGGTGGTAAACACCTTGGTTAAAAAAAAGTTGTCCAAAAGTTTCAATGCGGTGTTGCTCGTTATGATTGACAGATTAAGATAGGACAATAGGATTAATTACGTCAGGAAATTGTTGCAATGATTTGAATAAGTAAAAATTTGAGTGGATAATGAATTTAGTTCTAATATCGCAAATTCCCAACTTAACAGATATTTCTAAAGAATGACAGTACCCAGGATCGAGTGTTTTTCGTGTCTAAACCCGAAATTCCATATAAATATTACGTCCAAGCCAATATGAACTGTTATTTATGAAAGACAAAACATTGGTATTAAATTACCACTACATTTCAATTGGTGATGAGTATTGACAAATCAGTTCAGTTATGTATTTATAACAAATATTTTCTTTACAAATTACATGAAAAAATAAAAGACTTAATAATTCTTTTTTAGGTCAGGCAAATTAACTACACTACATGGCCCGATACAAATATACCTATCTTTCCACTCAGTCTGATAGATTTCATGAAATATGTCCAAATAATCAATCATGGTAATACAGCCCCGATTGTAGTACATTGTAGGTAAGTAATAATTGGTGTTTTGTTGTGAAAGTCTGTTAATATATTTTAAGTAAGAGATTAATAGCTATATGTAGTGTAACATTCTTAAGCAGATTTGATGAGTCGGAAAGTCAGGATAATAATTTATTTACCTAAAGTAAAACTAAATAAGAATAATTCCTCTAGGATTGTAGCTAAAAACTATAAAGACAGTCGTATTACAATTAAAAATCGTTGTTTAAATTTAAGATTACTCTGCTTCTGCCAAACGTGTATAATGCGAACACTTTATTTAATTTGGTACTACTTACCAAAGTTCACTTATTTTCGTTTGGTTTATACCACACATAATGAAAATAAGTTAACTTTGGTAAATAGTACTAAACAATTAAAACATTTTTATTTCAGTGCTGGCATCGGTCGCACTGGCGTTTACATAATGTGCGACTATTATCTAAATACCAAAGATGAAATTATAAACATTCCTCAGAAACTAGAAGCTTTAAGAAACAGCAGATCACTGGTACAAACTGCAGTAAGTTAAAACATATATAAACAATGTATAATTATGAAGGCGTTTACTTTGTGGTACATCTTGAATATAATGAAAAAGGAGATACGATGATTTTATTTTAAATCGAGTGGTTAATAAAGTAATAATGTCTCCTTCATTATATATAAACAAATTATACATATTTCCTTAAAAAAATATTAATTTATGAAGTATGTATTTATTACAGCTGCAATATCGATTGATTTATTTTATGGTGGATGAAATTACCAACATGGACGTCACCAAAAACGTATCTTTAGAAATTATTAAAACGCTCGACTTTCATACCATCAATAGTCAGGTTTCGCATGATTTACTCCATATTATGGAACGTGGATACCTTAATAAACTGTTATATAGTACATTGAAACCAATTGAAGGGCATTTGACGGCTAACCGAAATCCAAGAATTAAAGCAGGTAAAATTATGTTTACTACAAAATAAAAGCTACAGGCGCACATTTTACTCTCATAATTATTTCCTATTACTGATTGGTCGGATATTTTCAAATAAATAACTGAGTAAACAAGAAGATGAACAAAGCAAAAAACACCATAAGCTAAAATCATATAAACGTCAAATAAATGTAAAGTCGAACTATTTTCTTAAAGCGTATTCTTAGGTGAATAACTTTTCTATCCTCCTAAACTTCTTTCTGAAAATGGCAGCAATTTCTCCAGATATTTTCATATCGATAAGCGGAAGGTACTTGAAACAGGTTCCGTTATTCTTTTCGAGTTACACTATGATTCATCATCAAATTTATTGATCCTAAAATTACCATATCTCTATTTTGACAACTTGCCAGTTCTCCTGGTGGGCAGCTAAGCTTTAAATCATAAGTAAGACGTAGTACACGATGCTCGCTAGAGTGGTGACTCTTAAATAGTCAGAAACTACTGTAGACTAATAGCAATTGATAATTCTATTTTTTCAAATTAGATACTGATTTAAACATTTTCTCCTCATCTTGTTGATTTAAGATATTCAGCATACTGCTTGGAAGAGATAAGATACGAATTTTTTTCCTTGGTCTAAGCGAGAACACCAAAATATATCCACTCCTGCGATTGGTAATTCTTCTTGATTTGGTAATAGGTATACGTTTTACCCAGTTATTGAAATAATCCACTTCCCAACGATGTATTTATTTCCTGTCAAGCAACATGAGCTGTCGATGTTTATACGTGCTAATGGATGCTTGCCTGGGTTGTTGTGAAATATTGCTTTCCACACAAACTATATAATTTATCTGTTTCGCGTCTAATTTCAACATGTTAATATATTTATAAGAAGATCAATTGTGAATATTGTTCATAACTTTTAATAGGGATGAAAATCTGCCTCCCCCCACTCACAAATGTATAAATACACAACTGTAGTTCCAGAATGTACCATTCTTCGCCTGAAGAAGCCACAGTGTGGCGAAACAATTGTTGCGAAAAATAAAAGCATACTCTTTGAAAGTTTGTGTTTTAGTTACAAAACCTAACAGTGAACTTTAAAATATAGTTCACTGTTAGGTTTAACTTAAGTCATTTCTTGTCGTGAAATAATTCCGGTTTTGGTAGGGTCTTAACAAATTAGCTTACCTTCTATTATTCATTCTGAATTTGTAATAAGACCCATTTTGATCAGCATCCAAAATGTCCTTTTTTGTCCTATGGATAATATAAAACTGGTTAACGCCTCTTAGCATTCCTTTGATTGAAATATTAATTTTTTGTGTGGCGTTTTAGAGATTTAGATAGATATATGAAACATTTCACAGCATACCATAGTAGGTACATAAACCAAAAAAACAGACAACGTAAATCCTTTAGAACCAGCCATTCTCTTTCCGTTAAATTGCTTTACTCGAGACGATGTGCTCTAAGTAGAGATTACACTACATAGAATATGACATTTCTTTGATTTTTCAAAGTCTTTTTAATATTGTTTCTAATATGTCATACGCTTGTTCCTAACGTCAATGCAGTCTTCTACAATTCTTTGAAAAATACTTCCACTTGTCAATATCCGCTTTTATGGTGAAGCCTTCAAAAAAAATTTTCTACTCCTATAATGAAATAACATAATTATAGGTTACTTTTTGATTAAGAAATGTAGTACATTGTATGTTATGTATATATTATATAGTCATTGTCATAGCAACCATTGTAGCATATATCTATTGTAGCACTAGTGCTACAATATCTATTGTCGCACTAGTGCTACAATGGTTAAACAGGCGAGGGATATTATAATAAAATAGCATAAATAATATTAATATTGAATCAGACTAAACGATTTTTATAATGAATACATGTGAATTTCCTTAAATTAAAAAATTAAAGTTTTTCAATTACACTCAAATATTATACGGACATTATAAAATTTATAACACACATTTGATTTTTGAGATGACTTTTCTGACGTGAAATTATACGTCAAAATAAAATTGCGAGTTTGTTGAAATTTACGCAAAATAATGGTAAGTAGTAATAGTGAGAGTAGTTTTGTTAAAATAATCAAACCCTACGGTAAATGTTCCATCATATACATGATCTCCAAGAACATTTCATAACTGCCTCAATATCACACCTTGAATATGTTTATCTTTTGCAACTTAAAAACTGTTAATAAAAGTCTGCAAGAAAAAGCAACAGAAAAATCTTCTACTATTCACGAATAATCAAATCTATGATTACTCTAGACAACACATTATTTTAATATCGTAACAAAATATAGTAGCTGGCATAGAAGGTGAATTAATTCTCCCAATGGATGAATATTTTCAACTAGATCTCAGGAATAGAATCTTTAAAGTTATTGGGCAAGAAGTCGTACTTAATTTAGAAAGAATATCCACACTACCAGGATACACTTTTGATCAAAAATATCGGTTCCAAAGAAAAGAGAAAAATGATTAATAATGGCAACTTGGAACGAACGTCGAATAAAAGAAGCATTGTAATCTCTGATTATCGTCGATGATGTTGATGAAGAATGAATAATAGTAATAGGTAAAACTATTGTTTTACGCGTTTTAGCGATTTGTTTTAACAAATTAAAAAAACACGTTGTATAATAAAAGAACAAATATTTATTGAATAAACGTGCATCAAAATATATACAAATAAAGCAAATAACAAAGAATGATTAACAAAAAACAAAGTAGGAAATAATTGAACAAAAAGCAAAGTTAGCAAATAGAATTACAAGTTAAATTATATGCTAAAATAAGGTTCAGTTACAAATTTAAACAAAGTTTTACGTTACGAAGATTGATTACTTACTCGTGTCGAGGGTTGGTCAAGAAGTGATTGAGAACACAGAAAAATGCAACGAGGAAAGCAAAAGAATCACGTGATCGGTGGAGGGAGATAAGGGATGCGCAAAATGAAGAAAGACAAAGGGATTATTTTGACACGAGTTAACAGAGAATAGAAAAGGCATTTTTTATACTCTTCACATTTGGCCTTGGCCTGCGTTTTGCGATTGGACGTAAACTCAGTGCGGCACGAGCACAAAGGAAATTTATGCAACGAAAATCGTTGAGGCCTGAGAACCCTCGAAAAACACACAACGCAAAAAAAAGGTTAAAATGCAAACAAATGTTTAAAAAATGTGTATACGAACATAAAAATATATTTACACACACTTCGCGATTTGGCGCGAGCATACCGCCCCCGATTGAACGAGACTCGTTCAATCATACCGACACTTTTAGCACTTAGGATGTAGGTAACACGCACAACTTTACTGCTGGTCGCAGCATAGTGTTGGAGCCGGTTCTTACTCTAGCCGTCCTGACTACACCATCAGCACCTGAATGCACAGCCTCAATCCGTCCTAGTTGCCACCGCAGCGGCGGGAGATTATCATCTTTGACAATGACCAGTTGTCCTGCTGCTATGGACTGCTCCTTGGATTTCCACTTGACTCGTTTGTGAAGCTCCGAAAGGTATTCTCGAGACCATCGCTACCAGATATGTTGCCTCATCTTCTGAATTAATTCCCATCTTGATAACTTGTTGTCAGGAGTATTCTCAAAGTTGGCTACGACTGGGGATGTCAAGACGTCTCCGATGAGAAAGTGTGAGGGTGTTTGAAACTTCGGTTTTGTTTGAATGCACCTGATGCATTTTCTCACCACATCTCGGGTTAATGTTCTTCCACGAAGTGGCCAAAACTGCATTCTTAATGCAGCGAGAGTTCCTTGAGCACCGTTGGTGCAGTTGGGTTCGATGTACACTTTCCACTAATAATCGAACAAATTTATGATTTGACGGTAACACAATTAGGAATCGCCTGCAGGTGGTCAAGCTGCTGTGCGCTAATCGCCCAACAACACGTAAAACTCCGTCAGTATCCAAGAAAGGGTTGAGCGTTAGCAACTTTCTTGATTTGGGCAAATTTGCGTTCCTAGATAACAAACGTATCTCACGATAAAAACTCACGCACTGTACATTTTTCATTAAGGTGATAAATGCTTTCTTCAGTTCTTGTATCGTCAACTGTCCCCGTAATTTAGTATTGATTGCACGACAATTGTTTATGAATCTTATCACGTAAGCCATAACACGAACCGTTTTTTCGTAAGTACTACATTCAGGCACTAAAGAGTGTTCTGGGGTAACTGACACAAAATTACACTTAGATTCCGGTATTTGTTCCGAAGGGGTAAAAACGCTTACATGTTCGTTTTTGAGAAGAAACTGTGGCCCGTGCCACCAAAGTTCGTCGTGGTGTTCACATGAAACCAATTATTTGGGTTGGTGAGTTTATGCACTTCTCCGATTCGATTTGCCACAAATGTTTTAAATCTCGATTCTGATTTAATCCACGACAGGGTTATAGTTGAGTCACTATAGTAAAAGTTTCAGCGTATGGGTTTATTGAAAGTGCCACACACACGCTCACACAATTCAGCAAGAAGAACTGCTGCACAGAGTTCAAGTCGGGGAATGCTCGTTGATTTTACAGGCGCCACTCTGGATTTCGCGCACAGGAGATTACTAGACACTCGTATATTATCTCTAACCCCGACTATATACACACATGCTCCATATGCAAGTTCGCTGGCATCAGAAAACCCATGGAGCTCTAGCTGACAGTTTTGTTCAGGAATTACCATACGCGGAATGTTGATTTTTGGTACATCTTTCAAGTCATTTGCGTATTGCCACCATCGATCAATAAAATCAGATGTAAGTAGTTCATCTCATCCGCATTTAAGTCTCCAAATATCCTGAATGAAAATTTTGCCAAGTATTATAATTGGGCCTACTAAACCTAGTGGATCATAAATCCTGGATATTTCGCTTAGCACAGTCCTCCGTGTTGTTACATTTGTTGAAACGATGTGGTGTTTATAGCTTAACACATCAGCTGATGTATTCCAAATCATTCCGAGCGTTGAAATTGAATTTATCGACGCTTCACTCTCGCGGGTTAACACTGTTATGTTATCGGTGCACTCACCTTTAAAATGTCGAAACACTTGTTTATTATTACTTGCCCACTGTTTTAGATCGAAGCCACCTGTTGCAAGAAGGTCATTGACCTGATCGCGCACTAGAGTCAATTCCTCGCGAGAGTCCGCACCGGTGATCAAATCGTCCACGTAAAAATCCTTGAAGCACCTGTCACTTCCTATCGGGTAATTAGGTGCCTCGCGTTCCGCAAGCTCCTTGATGACGCGAATTGCGAGATAAGCTGCAGGTGCTGTCCCGTATGTAGAGTGGTTAACTCGTATGAACTTAGTTCATCTTCAGGAGTTGGCCGCCACCATATCCGTTGATATTTGCAGTCCTCATCACGTACTTTCACCTGCCGGTACATTTTCACAATATCAGCTGTGATTACGTAAACGTAAACTCTCATTCTTGCTAGGATTGCGAATAAGTCGTTCTGCACAGGTGGGCCCACCATTAGGATGTCGTTCAGCGAAACACCCGTTGAGGATGATGCCGAGCCGTTAAAAACCACGCGTAATTTTGTAGTCAAACTGCTCGCTTTCAAAACACAATGATGAGTTAAATAATAGCCTTCATGAACACCTCTTTGAGTTCTCCTCATATGTCCCAGACTTTTATATTCGTCCATAAAATGTCGATACTCCGCGTAGACAGATGGGTGTTTGGCAATCCTGCGCTCGAGAGCGAAGAATTTATGTTTAGCCATGACACTGGAATTTCCAAGTTTGCTGACGTCATCCTTGAACGGCAGAGCTACTTGAAAGCGTCCAGAGGTATCCCGGGAAGTAGTTTTCTGGAAAGGTGTAAGAACTTCACCTTTGTGATTTTCCAGTTCCCAAAATTTTGAAACGACATCGTTGATTCCAAGGAAACACACCGCAGCATTGTTTTGTTGTGTGTTCCGGTTTTCTTGTGCTTTACCGTACGCAATCCATCCAAACTGGGTGTTTAGAAAAGTTAACGGTCCTGATTTCACTCGCTCATTAGTCACTGTATCGTAATGATATTCGTTGCCGATAAAAATGTCAACGTCCTAGGGCAGATGAAATTCTGGATCAGCTAACATTATTTCCCGGTGGAATGCTGGATATGTCGAAATCGAAGTTAGATGATGGGGTCGGATCAGTCAGATAGTCCATCACTAACGCATCGAACGGTATGCTGAAGTCAGAAACTCGCGATTTGATTTGTGTACTAACAAATTTCTGAATTTCCTTATTCGCTCCGCCCATTATCGTAATTGGAGCATTAATATTGCGTTGCTTCAAACCTAATCGTTTCACACTGGCACTACTTATTACGTTAGGTTGAGCACCACTGTCTAAAACCGCTCGTACCACTTGATCGCGGCCATTGTTATCCCGTATAAGCACTTTACATGTACACAGAAGTACCCTTGATGGCGTGTATGCGAAATTAACACTCGCGGATGTCGTTGCTTGCACTTGCTCAGTTTGTTGTACACTTTGTGTATCAGCAAGATGCAATAAGGTGTGATGTCTTTTATTGCATTTTTTACACGCACGGGCGTTGCACTTATTCGCGGAATGTCCCTTACGTAAACAATTGTAACATACATGATTACGTTTTATTGCCGCGACTCGCTCACTCACTGACATGTTCAAAAATGTGCTGTAACTGTATAAGTTATGCTCGCCACCGTCATACATAAAACACTTCTTTGTGATTGCTCCTGTATGCAGCACTCTTGGTTTGTGCGATTTAACTTCACTTGGTATAGAACTATTTTCTCTTTCCGCCTCTAACTGCTTGCACTTTTTCGTCAAAAACTGTTCCATTTTTGCGTATGTAGGCACATTCACACATGTTTCACCTTCCCAGTCTTTTCGAATCGCAGAATCCAGTCTAGCCGACACTATTTCAATTAAAATATCGTCCCACTTATCAGCTGGCTTGTTGAGATTTGTTAACTTGGAAATGTTTACAGATACGGTATCCATAAGATGAATCAAACTCGCGGGATCACCCTTCTTCATCGCGGGAAGATTTAATAGCGCTTTAACGTGTTTTTTCACTAAAGATCTTTCATTTTGGTAGCGTTTTACTAACCGATCCCACGCAACGTTGTAACCATCGTCGGAAAGACTTAAGCACTTCAAAATCGATGCCGCTTCACCTTTCAATACACTTTGCAGATAGTAAAATTTCTGCACGTTTGATAAATTCTTATTATCGTGAATCAGCGACACATAGGAGTCCTTGAAGGTGATCCAATCATCGTACCCACCACTAAATTTCGGAATATCAACGACTGGTAACATTGCCTGCGGTGGCTGCATAGTTGATTTCGAAGACGGGGCTGTTTCTGGGCTTCGCATACTGCGGAGTTTTTACTTCGCGAGTTCAAGTACTTCGTTATACTTGCGCTTGAACGGGACATCTTCCGTAGGAATATTTACGTCTTTGTCTCTGAGTTCGCGCTCGTCTATCACGAGCTCAGCGTACAGGGGCTTTAATTCCTCCATGTATGTAATTACAGTGTCGTACTCTTGTTCAGTGATAGGATTGGATGCACCGTTCGCACTATCCTCGAGAAATGAAATGATTTCCAACACCGCGTCCCTCTTGTTTTGGAACTTCTTAATTAATGCAGCAGTCATGATTTACTCTGATGGACGAGCGATTCGCGATAAACACTTCAAACACTCGCACTTTAAATCCTCGTGATTTAACTCGAATGCACCCACAATTGACCCGACGGGAATCGAGAGTATTAGACTACACTTGATTATCGTAGATTACGACGACACGCGACTTTGACCGTAAACACGAGTAAGTTTAACACACACAAGACACACAAGAAATACAAACGTAAAACTTTGTTATTTTACACGACTAAGGACTAGAATTGACAAAATAAATGAATTTACTAACTTGATTTTGAATGAATTTATAATGAACTCAAAATCCCTAGACTTGACTGTAACTTTATTGATTCAACAGATTTTAAATTTATTTTAAAATCCGGCTCAAAGGACCATGTTTACGCGTCTTAGCGATTTGTTTTTAAAAATTAAACAAACACGTTGTATAATAAAAGAACAAATATTTATTGAATAAACGTGCATCAAAATATATACAAATAAAGCAAATAACAAAGAATAATTAACAAATAACAAAGTAGGAAATAATTGAACAAAAAGCAAAGTTAGCAAATAGAATTACAAATTAAATTATATGCTAAAATAAGGTTGCAGTTAAAAATTTAAACAAAGTTTTACGTTACGTAGATTGATCACTTACTCGTGTCGAGGGTTGGTCAAGAAGTGATTGAGAACACACAAAAATGCACGAGGAAAGCAAAAGAATCACGTGATCTGTGGAGGGAAATAAGGGATGCGCAAAATGAAGAAAGACAAAGGGATGATTTTGACACGAGTTAACAGAGAATAGAAAAGGCATTTTTTCTACTCTTCACATTTGGCCTTGGCCTGCGTTTTGCGATTGGACGTAAACGCAGTGCGGCACGAGCCCAAAGGAAATTTATGCAACGAAAATCGTTGAGGCCTGAGAACCCTCGAAAAACACACAACGCAAAAAAGGTTAAAATGCAAACAAAAGCACAAATGTTTAAAAAAATGTGTATACGAACATAAAAATATATATTTACACACACTTCGCGATTTGGCGCAAACAACTATTGATCATAAAAATAAGAAGATAATAATTAGAATAATAAATACTAATTATTATTCTGTTCATTTGAATTGAGGAATGCAGGTAGGAGATTGTATGTCCGTTTCATCGTTACTGAGGAAGGCTATATCAGATAATGAAACAAAAGAAAGGAGTTACACAGAGTTTGAAACATTGAGAACAACTTCAATAAATGAAAACATTGAAAAAGTTGATTGTGAAATACCAGGATGTATTTGACACCAGACAAAAAGGACGGAATAACATAATATACATACCAAAAATGCTCGACCAATTAGACAGAGAAAACACTAGCACTGACGGGAGAGGACAAACGAATATGATCATACAGAAAATGAAGAGCGAGGGCAATATAGAGATCTATTTAGTAGACCATTGACTTCGCTTGTCATGTTGGATTATTCCGAATTGACGTTTTAGAAACGTTAGAAACAATCAAACTTTTTCTTGAATGCCCATTTGCACTTTACAGACTTAGAAATGTTTTGTCTTTTTACCACTTCCCAGGCATCTATTTCTTCAAAGGATGCCAGTTCGGTGTCAATTGCTTCTTTCCATTTGTTACTGTCCGGCCTTGATAATGCATCAAATATGCTCAGCGGAACATCCTCCATGCTGATATCTGTTAGGCATGTATACGTTACGTAGTTATCAAAATTTGTTTGTTTTTTTTTTTGTCTGCTGGATTTTCTTGTTGCTTCCGTTTCGTCAGTAATTACCTTTAATCCTTCCTGTGGAGCTGAACTATCCATGTCATTAAAGTCTTCTTGTGGATCATATTTACTGGAACTGCCTGAAAACACTTACTTCATTTTCCTCCATGATGCTGCTGTTTTCATTCGTGTAACGCACTGAAGGTGATATTTCTTCACTATAATTTTCCAAGGTTAAATTACAAGGACTTGCTATTTCTGATGTCCTTTCATTTGCTATGATATCACGGCTTGTGACAATTGACTTTGTTACTGGATCAAATAACCTAAAACTCTTTATATTTTTACAAAAATGTCAAATTTTCGCCTTTTTTTCAGTAGGTATTAACATCATAACCTCGATTCCAAAAAATTTAAGATTACTTACATCAGGTTGTTTTTACCGCCATAATTCATAAGGTGTTTTCTTTAGACCTGACACAATCGACAATATTTCTGAGGTATGCAGCTGTATTTACAGCTTCAGCCCAGAATGAATTATCGAGTCTTGCATCAAAAAGCAAGCAACGAGCTTTTTCTACTAATACCGATTCATTCTTTCACACATACCGTTCTGTTTGAGGTGTATAGGTGTTAGTCTTTTGATGAATAATTCCATTATCAATTGAACATTTTTAAAATGATAAACTGCAAAATTCGCCTCCATTATCAGTTGTAAGAGCTTTTATTTTAATATTTGTTTGGTTTTGAGCCATTATTTAAATTCCTTAAAATAACTAAGTATTTCTTAAATTCTTATGTTTGTGAAAATGAACAAATGACATTCTACTAAAATCATCCACCAGTACTAAATAATATTTTGAACCACCTAGCGAGTTAATCTCCCTTAACCCGCACAGATCAGCATGAATAACTTCTAATAACTGTGTGACACATGACCATATATGTTATGATTAAAAGGTAGTCTGCATTGTTTCCTTCCGACCACAATCTACAATTTTGCTTATTAGTAAAGTTACCTTGATAATCCATGCAACTAACCACATTTTTTGTAAGTAAGAGGTAATTTGTGTGACCGAATCTTCTATGTCATGTTTTTGAGTCCACTACAGCTACCACAAAATGTTCCTCTGGTTTGTTTAGATTTAATTTGTACATGTTACATTTAAATAAGCTGTTGCCACTAGTTTATTTGTACTATTAAAAAATCGACAACCATTTTCATTAAAAATTACATGATTTCCATTTTTAACTATCTGTTCCACTGATAATAAGTTGGTTGTGAGTTCGGGTACAAATAGAATGTCCTTTACACTAATGTTGATTAACTCTTCATCAACAATTGTTGTAATATTCACTTGCACCCAGTACTACCACTACTTTTTCATTGTTTGCAATACTTATTTCTTTGATATTTGATTCACTTTTATTTGTCATCCAACACTCTTTTGATGTAACATGGTTACTCCCAGCCGAATAAATATACCAATCACCGTTGTCAAAATCACCATTTAGAAAAACCACACTAAAAGCGTTAGTTTTATTTTCTTTATTCTTGGTTTGTTATTATTGTTTTGAAAATGTCCTTTTTGTTTACAATTATAACAGGTTATGTCATTCCAGTGTTTATTCTTGTTTGTACCTCCTGATTTCTTTATCTTGCTTGCAAAGGCCCCAACTGCACCTGCTGCCATCTGTTTCAATGTCAAGTAACTTCGTCGTGATTTGGTCAGCGCAATCCCCGACTGTTCAATGGCCATTATCATCAGCGCAAAATACTCGCCAAAATGAGTAAACCGATGCATTCTTCACTATATTTCCATTGAACTAAAGTTCTCATAGCGCATTGACATTCAATTCCGTAGGAGAGCAGTTTTTCTTGTAAATCCCTTATTTTAATACATTTTCTTTAAAGTATTCCACACACCTTTTGCACAATTGTTTGTCTCTAATATGCACTGAAATTGATGTATCCAACGTTAAAATTAACTTTGTTTTGGCTCTAGCTAGTGTTACTGCATCTGTACCGTCTAGACATTCAGTCAGTCCTTCCAAAACGAAAACGTTTTCAACGGCGAAATACCACTGCGTATAATTTTGACGATCGAGCTGGGTACAATGTTGAGGTACGATGGATATTTTCTTACAAATGCGCCAGTGAAATTAATTTTTAGCGTAAACTTTAGATTATCTTAAGGTAACCTCATACGAAAAAAAAAACATAGGACTGCTTGGAGGCCAATTTATGTCACCTCTCCTAGACATTAATTTTCCAGGGACAATTTCACGAACTTGTGACAGAGAGGGTGATTGGTAAGGGCAAGATGCGGGACGGAGCTAAGAGGGAGGAAGAACTGGATGGGCGAAGGATACGGAGAATGCGTACTGTTTGAGGAAGGAAAAGATACGTGAAGTCTTTTACTTCCTTGCATTATCTGAGAGAGTGGATGAGATAAGACAGGGGCAGGTTAAAGATACTGACGAGACTGGGGCGGGAATCAGGAGGCAAGAACGTCTTCCAGTAATGCTCCGAATTAACTCTAACTGCACGTCTTTTTTCATTTTTTAAAGGTAAGGGCCGATAATTCCTTTCGCCGACATCGCGTATGGGATGTTGAGGTATGTTGCGATTAGGATTCGTCGTACTTTAGTTGCGGTAGTTCTGCTTATCCACATGTCCATTGATATTAAAATGAGCTTTATCCAAAAACAATATGTTAGTAAATGTTGGAATACGCTTAATTGTCTGGTTTACGAAATTTGGCTGGTATCCAGGGGCTTTAATTCTTGTATCAATGGAATTTTTAATGGAGCATCTGTAAGCCTTTCTACATAATACGGTGTCGTAACGATCTAGGAATAAGCGCTTGCGAACTTTCAAATCAAAAGATCGAATCGTGACGAACATTGTGATTAACACTATCCACGTTCCCTGTCATTCTTGATGACGTTGGTCGACCCGTTTTTGTGTTTCCGAATGTTGTATTGGTATGTTTGGCGCCTCATTTAAGTGGCGAAAACCTCGAATAGTGCAGAATCTTTTACGAGCTGCAGTCTCGTTTACAATTTTTCTAGCACGCACAACGCGCGGTCCGCTCCCGACTACCAATGCCTTACCCCGCGCGCCCCTCTGTGTCGTTACGTTTACGCAGGCTGTTAAAGAAATATAAACTTTCTTTTGAGACACCTTATTAATAACACCTTATACAAAAATATTAACATTTTAGCTATAAAAATGTTTACAGTAATAATTAATTTTAGTCAGTGATGCATCTATAATACTATCCAGAACGAAAAATAGCAACGATTCAATTTACATCAATGCCGTATATGTGCATGGTTATGAACAAGCAAAACAATTTATTTCTACTCAGCTTCCTCTTCCATCTACCCTGGGCGACTTCTGGAGATTGGCGTACGAAAGAGAGCCCGAAATTATAATTTCCTTGCAGAATGTTTTCACCTCTAATGATGCGGTAATAAAACACCAACAAACCAGCCTTCCAATTTATATGACTTTACATGTTTTAGAGCATTTTTCAATTTTGGCCAAAAGACGGGGAAATATTAAAAGCTATGAAAGACTTAGAAATTATAATAGAGAACAAACATAATGAAGAATGTTATAATGTATATAACTTAAAGATTTTAAACACTAGAATAAACGTGGGTGTATACGATTGGTTTATTAAATATTTACTAATGATTTAATATTTTAGAAAGAAATTAAGATAAAACTATTCACGTTCCGAGATTGGAGTTGTGAGAAAAAAGTGCCCAATTGTATAGAACGTTTTTTTGAATTATATAATAACGTATCAAAATTGACTTCGACTGGAAATAAAATAATGCTATGTTGCTAGTAAGTTTTTGTTCTTTTAGTTTATTACTATTATTTTTCTGAAATGTTTGAAATCGTACACTATTTTCAAAGACTAACAAAATTATTTGCATTATTGTAAACTTGATAATGAAAGATGAATGCATAAACAATGTTTTAAAAAGTTATGTATTTTAGTGATGGTGCTATTGGATGTGGATTATATGTAACATTGGACTTATTGATCAAAAAGATGAAATATGATAAAGTATTTAATATATGCTGGGCTGTGCGCAGCATTAGAAGATTCAGAGAGGAATTCGTAAATTCAGAAGTAAGTATTGTATCATCTTTCTTTGTATTGCATTTACTGTAAAACAAATTTTAATATCAACATATATTTTGTATGTAAGGCATTTTAAAACCTTATTTTTGTATAGTGCGGGTCATAATTAGGTAGTAAAAATTAGTCAAAGCAATTAATCTAATACACCATAGTTGCAAAAAATCGAAACTGGTCAAAGTTGTGGCGCTATCTTACAGGATCAGAAACATTCAGTTAATCTATCATTTAACCATTTAGTGACTTTGGATTTATTCATTGTTAGAAGGTGTACAGCCTTGTTGGAAGAACATCTACTAGCTGCTAATGATTAAGGCGATTATCGAGTTCTTTAAACTTCAGTAAAGAAACCTTACATATGAGGGTTACCTTTTATATTTAGGGAATAGATGATGCAGGTACTTCCATCTAAAAGCCAAAGTACTTTTTGTACCTACACTTACTCAGAACGTTTGATGACCATGCACCATTTGTGCTTTTTGCAGTGACATAAAAATTAATGACGACCAAGAAATGAAGCCGTGAATATTTCCGTACGATTATTTTCACAACTTTCGACATTGATTTCAACAACAGTACATTGATGCACTTTTGACAGTGAAGCACCATACCAGAAACCACTATAAATCTATGGTATACGAAATTTAATCGAGACCGTAGTAATGAATTTCGGGAATATCCAATATCAGTTATTGTTACAGAAAACATTGATGCTGTACATGAATTCCAAGATCGTCATGTAACTTCTCGTGACATTGAGGCATCCTTGAGACCAGTCTGTCAAAAAAATGTTAGCGGTGGATGCCACATAATTTAACAATTTTAACTTAAAAGAGGCTCGTGTTGATTGGTTGAAAAAAATGCCCAAGAAATACGATTGCGGGTCTTCAAAACACATATATGATATCATAACAGGTGACGAATCATGAATATTTGCTTATAAGCATGAGAAAGTAAACATCATCTACTGTATGGGTCTTTCAAAATTAGCTAAATCCACCAATAATTTTTCATACGAAGCACTTTGAAGTGAATGGTGGCCTGTATTTTTAGAAAAACCATACCTGAGGAAAGTGTACCATTTGTGCAATGTCCAACGGTTGACTCTGAATGGTACACAACCATTTTGTTTGTCAGAAGTTTTCGAAAACCAACCGCCGAAGACTCGGAAAGGGAAATCAAAAATAAATTATGATTTCAACTTTTTTCGACGCTTAAAGAAACGTTAGCACCTCACACAAAGTTTTTTTGAAAATTGGTTCAATCGCATGCAAAAGTGTATTGATCTTCATGGAGAATATTTTGAAAGTTTTTGTTCTCTATCCACAAAATATAAAAAGCAATCCTAGTACGACTGTTGAGACGCTTCAGCTATAAAATCCATACGCGAAAACGATTTCTACCAGTAAAATCTATTAAAGAACGAAGAACTAAGAAGCCTACAACCAAAATCAGTTTGGTTGACATTGGAAGTCTGAACTAAACACATGCGCATGCATAAAGTATTAGTTAATATGTTAATACATCAGATGTCAATAACCCCTAAATGTACTAAGTATATTTGTTAGTTCATAAAAAATTTGTGATTTTATTTTCGTAATAGACGAAAAGTATTCAATCCCAAAGAATTTATGCCTTCTAATTATCAAAAGATTTAGCTCAGCATCTGTACAGCTAATTTTATATCTCTAAATTTGCTACTGTAATCGACGATTGGCGCATTTTTAAAAAACCTCTCCGCCATCTAAGAAGAATGTTTGTTAAAAGTAAAGTAAGGAAGAAGATATGAATGGAAATAATGAAAGCAAAAGACAAAACACTAAAATATATGTTGATAATTGACCAATGAAGAAAGGAGAATAGAATCTCAAAGAAGAAAAGGAAAAGGTTGTAAACAAAAAATTGACGCTATATGGAAAGGTTTACGCACTACAAACATAATAAATTAATAGAGATGAAATAGAGATCAATCAGCGAATAAAAAATGCGACAAACTAAAATGACAGAAAAGAAAAGAAAATTAATACAAGACATTAACGAAAGAAAAAATTGATATTGAATTGGAACATGGAGTATGAGAAGCAAACAAGACAAAGTAAAAGAACTAGAAGAAGAATTTGAAAAAGCAAAACTGGATTTATCAATAATAACAGAAATGAAAAATACAGGGAAAGAGATAACAAGAGCATAAAATTAGCATACGTTCATTGATAGTGGTGTTGAGAGCAGATAGTGGACGCGTAAACAGCATGTCTAATATATACAAATGAATGAAAAAATGCCAAGAGGGAATACTGGTCTATATGTGAAAAGAAAAAATCAGTATGGGAAAAAAACAAGTAAAATCAGTGAGAGCAATTAAAACAGAAAGATAATTTATACGTAGAAGAAAACAAAGGGAGAAGAGTAGAGTAAATATTGAGAAAATGACTACGTTCTTCAGGGAGAGTATGAACGAAGATAATAAGAAAATGTCAGGAACGTGTCATAGTGGACAAAAGGAGTATTTAAAGGAGAGGGCAATGAACGGCAAGAGTGTGTATGGTCTGGGAGAAGTTGAGATTAAAGCATTGAAAATATTAAAAGAAGAACAGTGAGAAGGATGGAAGGGACTAATCGAACAGCCGAATAAATACCGGAAAGTTGAAAACAAGCACAAAGTAGGTGTCAAAGAAGATCCAGCCAACCATAGGCAAGTGTAACAAGTACATCTTATAGGCTATACATAAAAGTTGCGGCAGAGAGACTACAAGTGGAGATGAAGAGCAAGGGTATTATTCCCGACAGTCAAGTAGGTTTCAGGAAAGGTAGAGTGGCAGTAGACCATATACTAACTTTGAGCCAAATCATCGATAAGGGAATTAAAAAGAGAAAAAAAAAGGTATCAAATGAAATGAGAGAGTGAGTGGAAAGAGTGTATGAGAAGACAGAATGTAGAGTGAGAGGGTCTGGGGAAGAGTCGGGGTGGTTCTAAACAACTAAGGGGCTAAGACAGGGATGCCCAATGAGCCCAATGCTTTTCAATCTGTTCATAGCAGACATGGACAGAGTATTAGAGCAGGGACAGGACGGTGGAGTAACAGTTGGGGGGCTAAAGATTAGAGTGCTTGCTTATGCGGATGCAATAATGACAGAGAGAAAAGGGGATCTGGAGTACATGATAGAGAGAATGAAACGGTATTTTTAAAAGAGAAAGTTAAACGTGAATGTAAAGAAAACGAAAGCGATGGTGTGTTTTATTGAAAGAGTAGAATGTTTTAAATACAAAATGTATCTGTGTTTTCACACAAAATGGGAGGTGGTAGGAGCACATGAATTATATGACAAATAAGGTGAAGGCAGCGGCTGGAAGTCTGTGGAGAGAATTGGGGAGGAGAATAAGAGATTCAATGGTGGCGAGCGAGACCAAATAGAAGTATGCCTGAAGTCAATTCTAATATATAGAGAAAAAGTGTGGGGTTTCGGCATGAAAGAGAATATGAAAGGAATACAAATGTGGTGGATAAAGAGAATGTTAGGGCTTGAGAAGAGTACGCCATGGTATGTAGTATATCAGGAGTTGGATGCATGGAGTAAATAAGTGAATGTAGGGAAAAATGGACAAAGAATGAGAGAAATGTTAGAATGCAGGGACGGAAAGAAATTACTAATGTTATACTAAATGATACGGACAAGGTGGATAGAGTGGACAGTCAGTGGGAACATAGTAGATGTGAAATGTACAAGAAAGTAGGCTGATCCAACGAAGCAGTAAAAGAAATGGCAGGAAGAGGCAAAATATTTAAAAAAATTAGTAGAGATAATCCTGAGGGATATGAATAAACAGGAAAGATGGATGAAAATTGATAAAAGCAGAAACAATCCAAAGTATAAGGAAATAACAGAAGGGACGGGCAAACCCAAATACTTGTACGAAAGAGGCGAATGGGAGGAGAAAGTACTGATTTAGAAATATAGCATAGTCTATGAAAGTCATCGCGAAGGCCACATAAAGGATAAAAATTAGTTGACCTTTGTATAGAAGATAATAAATAGAAGAAATAAATTTAGCATAAAGAAATCCATAATATATGCAAGGGAACAACAAAGCAAAGTTGAGAGATGAGTAATAGATTACATTTTAACAAAAAGTATAAACAGAATGAAAATAAACCATGTAAGAGATAAAAAGGTATACAAAATAGTAAACGACTATAATCTACAAACAGAAGAAATAAATTAAGGAAAGGAGACGAAGGGAAATGCGAAGCAAAATTATATGATGAAGTAATAAAAGAAGAAGTCACGGCCAAGGGATATGAAGAAAAAATATGCATGGCAATAAAGAAGAAGTAATAAAATCACAGTTTAGACAAAGAATGGAAATCTCTGAAGACAATAATAATAAAAACAACAAAACGGGTATGTAGAACAACCCAACAAAGTAAGTGCTAAAAGCAAACGGCATGGTAAACAATGGAAATAAAAGAAAAAATTAAAATTTAGAATGGAAAAATGCTTTACCACGAAAACACAGAGCAGTGATGATTATAAGAAAAGAGAGAGAAATAAAGCAAAGAAAATTTTACTAAGTGAAAAACAAGGTGCAAGAAAATTAAAAAAAAAACAGAAGATCTCCTACAAGAACATAAGATGATAGAGAATATGAGCATATAAGAATAAAAGATGAAGCAAGAAGACTACTAATGACGGGGGAAAATTTTGGAAAAACATACTTCCAAGAACTACTAAATTGAGAGTATAGGCCAACTGAAGAAACGGTAAGCACAATGAGAGAAGACTCCAGATTCCCACAAGATGGCGTAGAGAAGCAATCAAAATACTTAAAAGTGGAAAAGCACCAGGAGCAGACATAATAATAGAAAGTATAATTAAAAACATGGGAATAAAGGAAAAGAATATGCTCTCCATAACATCAATAGTGTGGATAGAATAAACAATACCAAAAGTAAGAGTAAGAAGTAGGAATGATGATAAGACAGAAAGTAAGAACTATAAAAGAATCTTATTAATTGAAACAACTACAAGAATATACGAAATAATTATAGAAAAATTAATAAGACAAATAGTAGAAAATACATTATCAGAAGCACAAAGTGGCTCTAGACCTAGGCATGTGACCACATATTTATACTGAAGACAATAATCAGCAGGATATTGGAAACACATAACTAAAGTTCATTGTACTTCTAGACTATTCTAAAAGGCGTTCGACAAAGAAAAGTTAAAAAAAATTAAATTCGACAACAAACTGATAAGGGTGATACACAGTATATCTTAAAAACAATAAATATAATAATAACCAAAAACAAGAAATCTGAGGAGTTTACAACTAAGCAAAGAACCAGACAGGGAGGATGTTTATATTTATAATACACATGGACCAAATAATAAACGAAGTAAACAACGATGCAAGACCTACACACCATTGGATACAGGAATATGAAATAAGTAGAAATACAATAATGTTCATTTACAAATGACATGGCATTCAGATATAGTTATTAATATGGATATAGTAAGGTACTGAAAAATTACGGTACGAAAATGAATACCAGCAACGCTGAAATGATGACAATAACGGAACAAGAAACGAAAGTGAACATCAAAAAAGAAAACAATGAAGTAGAACAAGTGGAACAATACATATATTTGAGAGTGATCATACTAGACTATGGACAGCAAGATGCAGATATAAACAAGAATCAGGAATAAAATATAGATCAATTTAGAGACCAGTTTTTACGTTTATAAGTAAAACATGGATATTTCCGAATACTGGACTAAAACATCGATAATGGTTTAGTGCTTATTAATTTAATTTATTGTAATGTATCTTTTTAATGTGCCATAAACAAATAAACAAAAGAACTTCACTTCGTATTCTTTCAATATTAACTTAAGTATGAGTTGGTGGCTATCAAAATATTATGAAAAGGTAATTTCATTGACTCCCTTATCCTAAGAAAATAATAAAGTACGGATGATACATGGGTTTATTTACGGTTTTGTTTAAGTCCAATCGTTAAGTCCAACAATTTTAATACCGAAGAACCTCTCCATCCCTAAGAAATGAAGTTTGGTATACCATGACCCACAGACGTATAATAGAAGTGATTTTTTGGAAATCTATCAACTGATTATGGTCAAACAAATGTCGTTGAAATAGCTCCATGTAAAATGGGCATAAATATGCATATAATGCAAATATATTGCCAAATGGCTAAAATACTCTGTCGACAAGGTATCTCTTGAAGCAGAAAAAGGGTCTAAGTGGAAAAAAACATAGTGTTTTATGTATATTTTAAAGTGTTTCTTATATTCAATATTAACAGGACATTGTAAGGTACAATAAATAAATACATAAAATAAATATAACTTAGACCTTTGTTAGGTCGTTATCAAACTTTCAGTAAACTACAAACTTAGGCTGTATTTTTACAGAACGGATTAAAAGTGACAGTGGTAGTAGTGCAATTTAGATAATTGCTTTAAAAATTGATAAAATCAGGGTGATCTACTAGTTCGGCGACAAACTTTGACAGGTGAATTCTGACGTTATTGTAAGCAAAAAATGTTATATAACATGATATCCGGTTTCACTTCGTTGGAGAGATATATGGGATCAGAGTTTGCTATGAAATAATTTAAATAAGACAATAAATTCACCAATAAAATAGCGATGGTCATGATAAAACAACAACCAGTTGCCTGCAAAAATAAGGAAAGCTTAAAGTTGAAGTTTATTATAAAAAATTAACAAAACAAGTAAATATTACCTTTTTTTTGGAGTGGAGGAAATGCTTTATGCACTACCAATCAATACTTGGGTGTGTGGGACTCGCCTCCTTGGCTCACTACCCACTAAAACCTCCTCTCTTTTCTCTTGGAAGCATGACGGAATCGTGAAAACATTACTTCATCATGCAACCAATATTTATTTATCTTTCTTTTGTTTTATTATCAAGAATTTTAATTATTGTTATCCAAATTATTTTTTATATCTCTATAAACTCTCTAAACTGTCATTTATCTCAACTCTTTCAGTATCTTGTATAATTCTTTCTTCTTCTTCTTTTTTCATAATAATATTTTCTATCATTTTGTTAATAATGTCCCAATTCTCTTGATTAATTAGCATAATATCAACAATTTTTTTACATTTATCAAATTTACCTACCAATTTTTCAGCTTCTTCTCTTTCGTCTTTCCACCTTGTACAATTTATAAAAGTATGTTCTGGGTCATCAATTTCGATGCAGAAATTGCAAATTTCATTATTTCTTTTTTTAAATCTAAATAGATATTTATTCAAACAACCGTGTCCAGAAAGAAATTGAGTAATACAATCATTTAGATCTCCATGTTTTCTATTTATCCAAGTGTCTAAATTTGGTATTAAATCTTTTGTGTAATTGCCTTTACCATCATTTATATCCCGTCTTTCTTGCCATGTACTTATAATTTTATCTCTCTCTTCTTTTTTGTTATAATTATAATTAGGATCTTTTTCATTTTTCCTTTTAGCTGCTAATAAATCTATTGGAAATGTACCCGCAATAACCTGGATTGCTTTTGTAGAAACAGTTCTATAAGATCTAGCAATTCTTATTGCACATTTCCTTTGTACACTTTCCATAAATTTTTTGTATAACCAAACCCCAAGGTATTTTACAGATTTTGATGGTTTTATTGATTCGTCATCTACTTTTATTGAAAGTTCTTTGATTGTATATCTACCCTGCAACACTATAATTTCCGTTTTTTCTTTAGCTAGACATAAATTATTATCATACATCCATTTTGAAATTATTCTTAAAGTCTTGTTGCTTTTTCTTTCTATAATATCTCTATTTTTACCACTAACAAGAATTCCTAAATCATCAGCAAATGCAATAGTTTCTGTTCCAACAGGAAGGTCTAATTCGAGTACAGAATTGTAAAATAAGTTCCATAATAATGGTCCTAAAATTGATCCTTGTGGTACACCACAAGTCATTTTAATCAACATTTTTACCAACTAAAATTTTTCTGTTAGATAAATATGCCTGAATTAATTTAACCATGTATTTAGGGAATTTTTTAATTTCAAGAGCCTCAATAATTTTTTCCCAACTAGCACTATTAAAAGTGTTTTTTATATCTAAATTGATCAAAATTGTAAATTGTTCCCCACCCCTACAGCTAGAAGCATATTTTGCTAGATCGATAACTTTTTGTATAGCATCCACTGTAGATTTTCCTTTTCTGAATCCAAATTGTCTGTTTGATAGTGCCCCTAATTTTTTTGTTTCAATTTTGAGTCTATTGTTAATGATATGTTCAAATTAGTTTAGCAATTTTCCAGTTTTCAGGAAACTCTCCTTTTTTAATTAAATTATTAAATACATTAACCAAAAAATTATTTCCTTCTTTACAAGCAATTTTTATTATCTCAGGTGGAATGCCATCGGGACCAGCAGCCTTTTTACCCGCAAGTTTATTTCCCGCTTCTAATACCTATTTCTAATACAATTTTCTATTTCATCTTCGTTTATTGAAATTTCTGGCCAAATAATTGTTTCTCTATCAGGAAATAGTGATTTAGCTATTTTAACTTGATTTTCATCTGGCATATCAATTTGTATTCTAACACCTAATTTACCTGTTACAATTGTGTACCCCGTCCCCCAGATATCATCTCAATTTCATCGCATATTTTTCTCCATTCATTTTTTTTTTGATAATAGAATGGCTTTCTTTAATTGTCTTTTTTTAGTATTTAATAATTTCTCTTTTTCATTTAGATCAGGCATGTGCAACGTACGGCCCGCGAGCCGGATCCGGCCCCTGGCTTCATTTTATCCTGCCCACAGAACAATTTTCAAATCTCACTAAACCTGGCCCTTGAAAGTAAAAAATATATATGTATTCTTAATAATTTTCATATAATCTAAGGATCATCAAGTTTTATATGTATCATTATGTTTTGTACTGTATTTAATCAACTCAGCATTCAGCGTATGCAATAAACAGGGAAAACCCCGTCTTAATTGCACTGGCTGAAAGTATGTTGATTAGTGAAGGAAGAATCAGCAGGGCAAAAGCACATAGTTAGTTATTTGTAGTGAGGCACAGCAGTTTCTAAATTCATACTTAATTTACAATTTAACATAATCTTTAAAATGACAAGAGAGAAGAGAAGAAAAGTTGATATTGAATATCGTGTTTTTCAAGATAAGTGGACTAACGATTACTTTTTTATTATGCAAAAAACAAACCTGTTTGTTTAATTTGCCTCGAAAGTATATCAGTGGTAAAATAATTTAATTTAAAACGCCACTTTACATCGAAACATTCTAGTTATAGTAATCTCAATGGGCAACAAAGAAAAGATAAAATAATAAATTAGAAAAAAAGTTTATCTGCGCAACAGACTCTTTTCCACAAACAAAGTGATTTATGCAATAGTATTGTACGAGCAAGTTTCATAATTAGTAAAAAAATTGCCAAGCATTCTAAAACTTTATTCTGAAGGTGATTTTGTTAAAGTCTTTTTGTCTTAGTGCTGTCGTTAAAGAACTGTGTCCAGAAAAGAGCGACGATATAGAAACAATAAGTCTTTCTCGCTGGACTATAACAAGACATATCGATGATATGGCCAACGATATCAAATCAAACCTTAAGTTACTTGCGTCGCAGAAGTTTGAGGCATTTTCAATTGCTCTCGATGAGAGCTCAGATACTACCGATACCGCACAATTAGCTATTTTTTTTTTCGCGTAGTTGATATCAAATTTAATTACATGGAAGAATTGCTAGATCTTCGACCTATGAAGGATACCACATTAGGAGAAAACATTTTCGAAGAATTAAAAGCAGTTTTTGATCAATTTGAGCTTAAATGGGAGAATCTGGTGGATGCTGCTCCAGCTATGGTTGGTTCTAATTTAGGAGTTGTTAATAGAATTAAATTGGAACTATGTAGTAGCAATATTGACACTGAAGATTTGTGTGTATTTCACTGCATTTTACATCAACAAAATATGTGTGCAAAATCGATCAAATTTGCACATGTATTAAAAACCGTAGTTTCTTGCATAAATTTCATTAAATCGAGAGCACTTCACCACCGTCAGTTCCAAACATTTTTGGAAGAACTGCAGTCTGAATTTGAAGATCTGACATTGTATTATGAAGTGCGCTGGTTAAGTAAAGCCAAAATGTTAAAACGATTTTATGATTTGAAAGATGAAGTATTTTTTTATGGATATGAAAGAAAAACCTGTACAAGAGCTAAAGAATACAAATTGGGTTTGTGATCTTGCGTTTCTCGTTGATGTAACAAGTCATGTGAATGAATTAAATACAATGTTGCAAACCCAAGAATAACTTGTTCATGAACTATGATCACGTCAAGTCATTCCAAAATAAATTAAGACTTTGGGAAAATCAGCTCCGAACAGGGAATACCTACCAAGATTTTCGCTGCTAGGAAGCAAGTCTTTTCCTCAATCAAATTATAAACAAAGCTGACGTTTTCAAATAATAGATTTAGATTATAAAGCTGAAACTATTTATGCACCCAAAATATAAGCATCGTTATTCTCAAAATTTCAAAATGTATATTTTCTAATCACATTGTTTTTCATACATTGAAAGGAGTGCTGCTCGATAGACCTTCAATAATATGACAATTACAAAAGAAATTTCGATTGGTAATCGAATGAGAAAATTTTCGCGCCAGAAGGACAAGAAGAATATTTTGTATTTCATGCTATAAGAAGAGCGCAGCTCGATAGTCTTCTACTCAGATGATTATCAACAGTGACTTCTTTATGTGTAGCAATTATCTTAATATAAGGACAATGAAGTTGCGTACATCATACTTTATTCATGCGGTAAAAGAGTTCATTTGATTCTTCTTTGGTTGATTTAGTAGGTTTACGGCGTCGAATAACAAAAGACGTACTGAGTATGATATCCAAAGCAAATAACTGTTTTAAATTCGTTACAAATTTAAAATTAAGATGGGGGTTCTAGAAAAAAACATATTCTCAATGTGGCCGGTTTGCAAACTAAGATTGAGGAACTATGTTCTAAATAAAATGAAAGGACAATAAAAAATGTTGTTAATTAGATGATTTTTAACATTAACTTCTTTAATTTAAAGTTTAAGTGTATCGCAAGGTATAGCAATTATCTTAATGCAAAGACAATAAAGTTGTGTACTTCATACTTTGAGAAGAGTCATGCATGCGGTGAAAAAGTAGAACGTTCATTTGATACGTCTTTGGTTGATTTAGACTCAAAAGACGTATTAAGTAGGGTATCTAGAAAAAATAGCTGTTTTTAATTCGTGACAGATGGTAAATAAATTAAGATGGGAGGCTCTAGAAAAAAAATCCTCAAAGTGGGCGCTGAGCAAAATAAGGTTAAGAACCTGTTCTAAATAAAGTGAAGAATGACTCATATAAAACCATGATAAAGTAAAGCAAACAATTTCTGAACATTTTACATATCAGAAAGAAGGAAATGCTGAAAACTACCAGAATCTGCAAAGGAAACGTGAGAAACGCTGGAATTTTCTAGAAATTAAGTCGTAATTATGTTTCTAGAAAATTAAATACTGGGAATATAAAATATGAATTGGTAATGTTTCTAGAGAATGAACCAGGGTTAAGAAAATTAAATGAAATGTTCAAAATTTTTGGCAATTCAAGGCTGCTGAATTAGTAATTGAACAAAATTGACTTTGGCATTACGCTAAGGTTTTTCAAAACTATGATCACCTACTCAAGCACCTGGAGATATTGTCAAACACACTTTTACTGTGCTTGTCAATAATAGCTTAAAATAAAAACACTGTCAAAAATTTTATTTAAAAAGAAACTTAAATTCATACCCTGTTAAATTTGAATATTTATAAATACACACTCTTAATAATCATAATGAAAATTTCCCGGTCCCGTAACTTCTTTTAGACAAGTATCCATGCAGGCAAACCATCTGGTCCAGGAGCGTTATTGAAATATAATGACATTGCATAGATGGTGTGTCTAGCTGGCCGCTCTCCTTTATTCCTTCCCATTTGATGTGGAAATAGAAGAAGCTCCATTTTCATTACAAATGAAACTCATTGATTTGCAATAAAATCCGATCCTAAGGCGATATTTAGAGACACGCCGTTAACCGATTTTTATAAAAAAATATTTACCAACTGATAAATACCCAAATCTCGCATCTTTGGCTCAGAAAAAAATGTCATTATTTGGAAGTACATACAAATGTGAGCAGTTATTTTCGAGAGTGAAGTTTGTTAAATCAAAAACACGTATAAGATTAACAGACTCACATTTGGGGAAAACTCTGCGTGTTGCGACATCCGATATTTCACCAATTATTGATTATTTGGTGAAAAATATGATATGAAGACTGTGCTTCCCAATAAATATGTTTGTACTTGTTCATTTTAATTTATTTTCTGAAAGTCAGTTCTAATAAATGACTACATACATGTACATATATGATGTTATTTTTTAATTTTTTTTTTGAAATGTTAAAACCTGATAAATATAATATCATTTCCTCAAATCAAACTACGAATCTCTCCGTTTCTTATAAATTTAAATAAAAGGTCCGGCCCGCGATTTTAGGTTGAATTTGTTTTCCGGCCCGCGGTCTTGATGAAGTTGCACATGCATGATTTAGATCATTATTATTTATTGCATCTTTTAATTTAGCTTTATCTCTTGTAATACTTCTACGTAAAGAATTACATTCTTTTCTTTTTTCGGAAATATCATTATTCCACCAGAATTTGGCTTTCCATTTTTTTTCAAATAATAAATTTTGTAAAAACTTTTCACACGTTTTGGTTAAAATTTTATCTAAACATTTTTCATTTGCATCTACTCTATTATTATTCATTTCAAATTTAATGAATTCTATGATATTCGAAATTTTATTTTTGTTAAATCTCCATCCATTCTTAAAATTTTTAATAATATTATCATTATTTTTATCATCTTTAATTTCAATATATATATATATTATATATATATAATGATGGTCACTAAAATTTTCGCTTGTATCAATTTCCCATTTACATAATTTGTTATTTAATTTTTCGCATCCCAAAGTAATATCAATAAAAGAAATTTGATTCCTTCTCCTAAAAGTTGGGCATGTACCTTTGTTAAAAATTAATAGATCCATCTCAGCAATCCATTCGTTTAAAATAAAACCTCTTTTATTGTCCATTAATGACCCCCATAGTTTGCTTTTTGCGTTAAAGTCCCCCCCTATCAAAATTTTTTTTTGTGTGTTTATTAATGCTAATTTTCAAATTTTCTAGGAAATTTTCAAATTCATTTATTCCAATGTTCGGTGAAAAATAATAAGAGTAGAATACAGTTAATTTAGTTTCAAGCCATGCAAAACCATCCCCATTCCCTATATTAACAATTTCAATTTTATTATTTTCAATATATATCGCCGCATCTAAATTTTTGTCTTTAATCCATCTGTTATTATTTATCACTTTTTTGTTAGGCTCCGAGATAATTGCAAAATCTATTTTTTCTTCTACACATTTTTGTGATAATAAGTCCATAGCCTGTTTATTTCTTTTTAAATTAATTTGTATAATTTTTAATATATTATTATCATTATCTTTTGAGTTATTTTTATTTTGAGCAATATTTTTACTACTATTATTATTTTCTAGTCATTTATCTACATTATTTTTATTTCTATCTTGTTTTTCTTTTTCTGAATATTTTTGATAAGCTATGCATATTTTTTGTCCTGGGTAATGATTAGCATTTAAACCTAAAGCATTACAAGATATACAAATAGGTTCATTTTTGCAGTTTTCACTATTATGGTCATTTTTATTACAAGTTTTACAATTTTTACTAATATCTTCATTTTTGCAGTTATTAATATTATGACCATATAATCTACATTTCTTGCAAGCAGCTAATTTATACTTTTTTTCCTGGAATTTACAAATATTCCAGCCTATCTTCATATATTTTAATTCTTTTAATTTATTTATAATATCTTTGGATCCTTCTAGTAGTGCTATTCTAAAATTGTTACTATAATTTCTTATCCATTTAAACAAAAACGTTTACTTTGTTAATATCACACTTTATTTTTAAGTGACTCGAGTTTCGATCATTAACTGATCATTATCAAACTTAAAGTAAATTAATCTACGACAAAACACTTATTTATACAGAATGAAATAAGGAGGAAAATACTAGGTCTACCTGGTCATTAATTACTGGGATTTCCGGATTACTCTTCGCTTTGTGAATTTCTAGGGACTCGAGTAAATCCATTTTAAATCCTTTTTCGGCAAAATGGATTATCTCGAGTACATCTTCATCAAAAGAATGTCGGTTTTCTATTAGGTGATTCGCGAATGTGGAATTTGTATGTTTTAATCTGAATGATCTAAGATGTTCTTTTAATCTAATGTTGAAGTTACGACCAGTTTGACCTACGTAAATTCCTTTACAATTTTTACACGTTAGCTTGTAAATATCTGATCTGTCCAATTTATCTATCGGGGGTTTTGAATTAAAAATTGAATTACAAATTTTACTAGTTGGTTTAAGTGCTACATTAATATCATGTTTTTTCAATATATTTCGAATTTTAAGGCTGACTTCACCAAAGAATGTTAATGACTTGAAGGTTTTATTTTCAACTTTTGGACATGCATATAAAAATTTCTTGAGGTTATTGTTTTGATGTTTTATAATTAAATTATCTATTATTTTGTTTGTATAGCCATTGTTGTTTGCTAATATGTATATCATTTTGATTTCGTTCTTATATCCAATTTCTGATAAAGGTAACGTGAGTGCTCTATGGATCATTGAATTAAATGCAGCTAATTTGTGTTTAATGGGGTGTCTTGAGTGAGATGGAATTAAGGAATCAGAGAACGTTGGCTTTCTAAATATTTCAAAATTAAATTGGTTATCTATGTTGGTGATTGAAAGGTCGAGGAATTTAATATGTTTGTTCTGTTCTGTCTCTACTGTAAATTGAATCTGAGGATGAATGGAGTTTATGTAATTTAGGAAGTTATTTAATTGTCTGTCAGTTCCAGTGAAGCCGACTAAAATGTCGTCTACATACCTAAACCAAAAAACGTATGTGTTTTTTGCCCTTTTCGGAATTTAAAATAATGTTGGTTAAATTAGCCATAAATATTTCTGCTAACAATGGGCTTAAAGGTGAGCCCATTGCTAGACCTTCTCTCTGTTTATAATATTTATTGTCGAATGTGAAATAATTGTGTTTTAAGATAATTTCTAGTAAATTAATAAATTCTGTTTGAACAATTGTATTGACGTTATTTTTTTCAAATATAATCTTTACTAACTCTAAGCATTCATTTGTGGGGATTTTTGAAAACATATTTGTTACGTCGAATGAGACCATCTTTATATTATTATCTAGTTTGAATTTAGATAATTTATTTGCAAGATCTAAAGAGTTTTTTATTGAATAAGGGTCGCAAAAGTTATTTGTAATTTCTTTGAATAATGAATTCAGTTTAGCAGAAATATTATGGACTGGTGTGTTTACATAAGTGACTACAGGTCTAATTCGTCCGTCGGGTTTGTGAATTTTAATAAAACCGTATAATCTAGGGCAAATTGGATTCATAGGTAAAATATTAAATTTTTCTTTTTGTGAAAGGATTGTATGTGTATTCGCAATTTCTATTTTTAACTCGTTTTGTAACTGGATTGTTGGGTTTTTATTTAGTTCTGAAATGTCTGAAGAGTTGATAAAATGTATGACTTTGTTTATATAGTCCTCTGTTTTTAATATGACTATTGAGTTACCTTTATCAGCTTTGGTTATTGTTAGGTGATTTGAATTGACTTTGCTCTTAATGCTTTTAATTGTGGATGAATTTGAAGTGTTTTCAATTCTTGCATTTTTAATGATTTTACTTATTTTGTTTTTACTTAACTCACAGTCATTAATATTCTTTAGTGCTAACTCAGTTTCTACAATTAAAGTTTCTTTAAATTTATTGCAATTAATCTGTGGTGAAAATTTGGGGCCTGATTTAAGTAAAGCTAATTCTTTGTCTGTAAATTGGACATCTGTTTGATTAATGACTCTTGGGTAAAAGGAAATGTTAGTTGTTGACTGGGTAGATCTTACGTTATCTGCTCGAGATGATACAAGTTTCGCCTATTTTCGTTGTTGGACTTGGGATTTTTTGAAGATTATACGGCTGACACTGCTCCTAACCTGATCATCTAGTAGGTCGAATTCCACCGGGTGTAGATGAAACGCCAACTCGGTATGAAGGATTTTGATGTATGTGAGGAGGATGTCTCTTCTTCGGAACCAAAATTTTGCTTCAGCTTTTATCCACTGCTTTTCGGCAAATTCCTTGGTTTTTCTGGCCGCTAACGTGTTGGTGTTGATTCTAACTTGCACATAACTCGGGATAACGTTTAAACGTAAACATTGTTGGTTGAATCGAATATTTTGC
>CAXAKX010000042.1:0-43074 GCA_963969525.1 Ontholestes murinus | reverse complement strand
GGTATATCTCTAATGACTCCAAAAGATTAAGCCTTTGGCCTTTATTGCAAACATGTAAAAGTTTTAAATTATCCATATGTGGAAATGAATGATTACACTCTAAGAAATGATTTGAAAAAGAACTTGTTGTATGTCTAAGTCTGAATGCTCTATAATGTTCATTGTATCTCTTTTCAAAACTCCTACCTGTCTGTCCTACATATGTGCTGTTACATTCGGAACATGAAATTTGGTATTTGTATTTAACAAATAAAATATCAAATATTTTCAAAAAACAAAATCATCAAATTGCATTTAGACCAGCGAGCAAACTTTCAAATATACTTTTTAACGCGAAAGACAAAATTCAATCTATTAAAAAATCGGGAGTATACCAAATTTCATGTTCCGAATGTAACAGCACATATGTAGGACAGACAGGTAGGAGTTTTGAAAAGAGATACAATGAACATTATAGAGCATTCAGACTTAGACATACAACAAGTTCTTTTTCAAATCATTTCTTAGAGTGTAATCATTCATTTCCACATATGGATAATTTAAAACTTTTACATTTTTGCAATAAAGGCCAAAGGCTTAATCTTTTGGAGTCATTAGAGATATACCGCCAAAGCAAGAACATTAATTCTAATCTGCTTAATGAGCAGACGGATTTAATTTCTTCGCCATTATTTAAGCTCTTATAATGACATGTACCTCTTCTGAAAACACCGCACCTTAATCCGATCGGCATATTTAGTTAATCCATTGTAATAAATCTCAGTCCTAATTAGGTTCATTAAAAATTCATACCTCCCCTATAAATTGTTAACACCCTGTATTCTTCTTCATTCAACACTTGATAATGACCTGCAAAGGTCGAAACTATAGTTGTGTCAAAATTGATAATATATTGTAAACTTTGTTTGTGTATATTATACAATAAAGTGGTATAAAAACTTAAAAATTATTTTCATTTAACCTTTTTAAAATGAACTACCACATAGTAACGGTCGCTACCATCATTTTCATTATATAAGTACTTTCAAAAATATATTGTAAGACGCTACAATTGTTTCGCCACACTGTGGCTTCTTCAGGCGAAGACCATTTCTTCGCATCTGTCAGCCTCATCAATCAATTATTTTGAATATTTCCAATATAAAATGTAAAGCCTTCTTCGTAGTGCAAAGAATAAGAACCAATAAATTGCAGCATTATGTATACTAAACAATAAACCTATCCACTATAACCTGGCTATTCAATAAAGAGAATGGTTGCGACCGTTATTACGAGTAATCTATACTTGTACTGAATTGATTTTTTTTCAATTCAGTGTAACCTGACTATTTGATAAAATATAAAATAAAGTGAAAATGGAAACAGCAATATCAGAATGTTTTAAACAATTTTTCTGCCGACATAAATGGTATGATATCTTATGACTCTTGTGCTCTTTGAAGATTTATGTTTTTTCGGCTATTTTACAAAAATCGTTTAAAGATAATTCAACCACTTTTCGAAGATCTTTATAGAGAAAATTTGTTTATAATCTTAATCCGTGATTTTGCAAAGAAAGTCATATTTTTAGCTATATCGGTTCACTTTTTCCCTCATTTAGAGAAGTGTTAGGAAGTTTAGTCAATATATAATCGATACTTGTTCTGCTACTCTCTTGATGGAACCAAATTTTCAAATTAGGAGAAGTAAAACTCTTGTTATGTTCCATTTGTTTATTTTCAGATAACTGACACGTGTTTCGGTCCTTGCGGATCATTATCAAAGTTAAAACTGTTCTAACTTTGATAATGATCCGCAAGGACCGAAATACGTGTCAGTTATCTGAAAATAAACAAATAGAACATAACAAGAGTTTTACTTCTCCTAATTTAGTCAATATGCTTAATGTAATATGTATGATGCGAAATAGGTTTGACACAAAATATCGGTGAATGTGTGAAAGTTCAGCATCTGGTAGATTGCCCTTAAAATAGAGCATAGATTTTGCAGCTTTAATAACATCGGTGGTAGTATAAATTGTTTTTTTGATATACCAACTTTTCATGTGAAATGAAGTAGCGATGTTAACGTACTGTATTTTGGAAATTTCGCGAATATCAATTGATCTTATGCAACTTATTAAATAATTTGATTGAAAATCTAACACACTAATATCTTAGTAACAAGCTGAAAATGAAATACTTCTTTTGTATTTAATATTTTGTCTTATAAAATTGACAAAAACTAGTTTTAGAAGGCTTGGGATGTTGACTTCCTTCAATGAATTTTGGGTTTTAATCAATCAAGAAAATCCAAAAATTTTCACCACTGGTTAAGTGAGTAAATAATCAACCATAAACTATGATTATTCGACCATAATGACGAATTGAGTTTCATTTTATTACATAAATATATTTCTTTTTATAGAGAAAAAAATCTTTATTGAAGATAGTAGTTACATATAATTATTTTTAAAAAATGTGATTCTTCGTCTTCTTTTCTTTTTTCTTCTTGGCTATCGACCGTAAATCTTTCAGCCTATTTCTTTTTATATTTTTATGAATGTTTTTGAGGATAGAATTAAATTATTATAAATAAATAGATAAAATAGTCACTCCATTCATAACTATACACAAAATAAACTAAATATGATATCTAAAGAATCTATATTATCTATACAATTTTCTTTAAGTCAAAATTAAAAAATTAATATATTTTTTATCAAATATGATTTGTTCTAAAAACGTCTGAAAATTTCAACTGCAAAAAATACAACTCCTGTGTTACATATCTCATCATGGGTAATTAATTAGGGCTAACTTAAGGTTTCTGTAAATTTCCGTAACGACTGTGAATTTTTCTGGTGATATTTCTGTGTCTGCAGATGGGCGTATAATTGATGATGGCAATTTTTCACGAAGGCAACGACATCTGTCTCGTGTCACATGTGTCATAGGGCGGACAGGCACGACGATGGCCTATTAGTGAAAAAACGCACTCCCGTAAAAAAGTTACATCTAATCCTGGCTAGGGTGGGACCAGTCGACACCGACACACACACACACACAGAAAAAAATGTCACTTCATTTTCTCCCACCGATACTAAATAAAGGTTCCCGTGTAATTTGTAATTAGTTCCAGCCCTAATAACCTTGCCCTCTTCCTAATCAACCGAATAAGTGAGCGTTTGGCTTTAATATAGCGTAGTCCAGATATTATAATAAATTGGTTCCAATAAAAATATTCTAAATATTTAATATTTCAATAAATAGTTTTTCGATATAATATATAGATTATGTAATTACATAAATGTTAAGGCTGGTAGTTCATGATTGTTCTATGTGATCACCTGAAGAAGAAAAAAAAATTCTTTTGAAGAGAACAAATAAATCTTAGTAATAGTCGTCAAGATTTGCTAACAATAAATATAGACTAAAAATTAACCTTATTTTGTGTTCACAATAACTTAGAGGTTAATATTTTTTATTCTAGGTCTTGTACTTATTAATTCTAAAAATAATAACTTTATGTACTTGTTGTGGATGATATTTGATATAAAAATAATGATTAGAATCTCGAAAACGATGCATTAACTTAATAATTTATCTAATTATTCCATATTAATATGACATTATAAGAATCTTTATTTATTCTAAATAAATATTTTTTCTACTTTTTTTTATTTGTCTTGCTAATACAAAACTTATGTTGTACAACATAAATAATTTAAATACTGTATTGATAAGGCTGTTACTTGTTGTGTCAATATTTTATTTATTTAATTCCCTATTATTTTAACTGGACCTTTTGAAATTTTCATTCAAATGAATTCGGGTGGTTTTATTGTGGACTTTGTCACTATATACTGGTGCAATAGCACAAGGATCTTAATTGTCTACAGATGTGTTCAATACATATGCAAATTTCACATCCTACATCAACTGGCTCTTCTATAAGTGTTTCATCTGTAGCAAATGTAAGACATAAATTAGCACTCAACACTTAGTAAAAGTATTGGGTGGTCTCTAGTCACATTATGTTGACAGCTTGACATAGACGTATATCTTTCATCAAGACGCTGAAGAAACAGATACAAGAAGAGTCATACACAATTTCAAAAATAGAAAATATTTCGCAATAAATTAAATTCTTACTTAACCGGTGGTCAACCACTTTTATGTTAACTAGAAGATTAATTAAAACACTTGGTTTTGTTTCAATATTTTTATATAAACTAGTCTTAGAAATATATAAAAATTGTGAAACAAAACCAAGTGTTTTAATTAATCTTCTAATTAAGAAAATATTTAATTATATTAAGGTATTACCATAAAAATGTCATCTATTGTCTAAACGTTGCACTTGATCCCAAATCGGTAAAGAAAGACTCGATTCCCTGTCTCCAACTGCTCTACGCTGATGAGATCCAAAATATATCGAAGCCGGTCCGTAGCAGGAAACAATAATTAATGTTTTCATATTATTTTATTTTAAATTAATTTAAACTTCAGAGATTAAAAACATTTGAAACAACATGTAAATTTCTAAAATTTTGCAATGTACAACTTTGATGAAAACAAATACGAAAGAATAAATACTTCTACTCTTCCATCCAAATAAAGTTTATTATCCATTAGTAAGGCATATTTATATGACATTCTAATATAATATAGGCGCAATAAATTCCATTCCATTTCAATATCCTTTGAAATAACCAATTTATAAATATACACATGCGCTCGCAACATGTGTACGAAACCACCTACGTAAAAATCTTCAATATGATCAATCAATCAATCTGTGAAATGTTATTATGGTTAACAATTACGTACACAGCGTTTAATACTTATTGATTATGAAATGTGCGTTTACCGTATCTGGATTTTATGCAAATTATCGAATAGGATTTGTTTACGGCTGCGCGTATCGAGAAATATGGCATTGCTGTTGCAATAAATTGGAAACATGTGTTTCTAACAACCATTAGGTCAAGCATTTGTTATATCAGCGTGTTTATTTTATAAGGATATGTAAGCCAGCTAGAACAGCACTTTTTCCTAGAGTAATTAGTTTTGATTAATTGATATTGTTCGTTTTGATTATATCTTATTATAATTATCATCATCATTTATTAGAACATCAAATTCATTCAGTTTGAATCTGACAAAAACTCTACGGTCAGTAAATCACTCGCATTTACAAAATCTGTCCATCTAGGACCTAGTAATTCCTACAACTGACAATGGAAGGGAAAATAGAGGAAAAAAACGGGCTTGGAAGAGAGAAGTTGTCCTGGCTGCGAAACCTACCGAAATGGTTCAGAGTTAAGGATGCTCCCACACGACTTAGATCGGGACGAGTATAAACATATGGGCGCAAACCTCTCTAAGGAGTGGGAACTCAAAGAAGAAGAATATGATGTGGATCACTTTTTAGAATTTCGGTTTGTTAGGATTTTTTCTGCAATTTGGTTCCCAGGTGGCAACGGAACTCTCTAAGAAGAAGAATAAGAATAACAACATCTGCTCTTTCCTTCCCATCGTGCTTTAAACTCCCCATTTTCTATATCTTTAAATAACACCCAAATACTTTCATCCAAAAATTGTAAATACCTAGAAATATCGCTAGACCCCAAATTTATCATACTTTCAAGGCCCACACAACAAATTTTAAGCTGAAAATCAAGAATAGGGCTCGACACTTCAGAACATTTACATATCATAATAGAGGAATTTCTATTAAAACAGCGATATACATATACAAAATGATTTGTCGCCCCTTACTTAATTATGCAGCTATCCTATTACTTAATCACCCACGCCCCCTTATTAAAAGAAAATCCAAGTGGGTGAACGATCAGCCCCTAGAACATTAACAAAAACCTAACAATTCCCTTTACAATCCCTCTAACACCCTACTATTCCATAAAACAAAGGTAATCCTGAAACAATTACCACTTATACACCTAGCAACCAAATTTGCCACTAATTTCCACATCCGTGATGTCCTAAATCATTTCTGCATTCCTCGAAATCCTAATATAGCTCCCAAAACCAAACACCCCAGCACCACCATTTATCAATTCATTTCATCTTGAATCATAGGATTGACAACGACATTCACTAACGAACGAGAACGAGCTGAAAGGCCATCGGTCGATAGCTAATGGAAAAACAAGAAAAAACAAGAAGAGAAGAAGTGCAGTAATTGTCGGATTATCAGATGTAACACTATTATCCAATAGAGATGTTTATCTCTCTTCGTCAAATAATGTGCATTGCATAATGTTTTCATGGATTATTCCTTCGTTTGATGGAAGAAAAAAAGCTATATTCGGTAATATAAAATTCATGTATTAAAGGCTGATGGATCTAAATATTCAATCATAAAAATACTGATTTGAAATCTAATAAATCCTCATATTTCGCTGATTATATCATTAAATCATTATAGTTTAAAATTTGTTCTAAAATTAAATTATATCTTTCCCCATTATTACAAAATATGAAGGTTACATTTATTTAGGTGAAAGCACATTCTAACAATTTTTCTAATGAAACCGTAGATAATCTAACTATAGAAAATTTAACATTATAATTATAATTATTATTAATTATAATTGCCAAGCAAGCATCAAATAAAAAGACTAACGGACATTGTGTGATAAGATACCGAATATTCAGAAGATTTTGGGAATAACCACACATATTACATTTTTTCTTCTGTAAACATTGTACAATAATATTACCCATTAATAAATAATTAAATAAATAAATAAACATTATTCCCACATTCATCCTATTTTGCTAAAAGAAACTACCGAATATATTCCAAAATTTGGTTGTGATTGTTTTTCCATCCGTTTATTCAAATTTTAAACCATTGAAAAATATACATTGAAATAAAAGAACACAGTTGAGAGGATTTGACATTTATTGTTGAACACTGGAACATATTTCACCATACAGTGGCTTCATCAGGAAGATGAATACTGATGAAGCCACTGTGTGGCAAAACATGTTGCAAATGTTCAACAAAAAAATATTTATTTAATATTTATTGGCACCTTATCAGACTTGCGTTATAAATATAATTTAAAATCCACAAAATAGTAAACAAAACCGTATAAATAACTTCGTCAGCAAGCGGAATTCACTCTTGAAGAACGTTCTTCCTCTCTAACCTGTAGGTCCTCTCCTTCACTATGTCATCATAAATAAACTCAGTTTGAAATACATAGATTAAAACGATAAATGCTTATTTTTTCTAGTAAAGGGGTAAATTTAGACAATATTTTCACATTGACATTGTCAAATAAAAGTAAAACCCTGTCATCTGTGTTGTTTTATTTTAATGTGTTATGGAGTTTCATTATGTATCCGCCTCATCAATTCATTATCTAAACAATATACATTTGGTTCAAAGGAAGGAATTGATGGCAAATCTGTTTCAGCTAAATGTTAGATACAAGACATATCATTTATTTTTTATTCTTGAAAAATAGAAATAAAGTGTTTGGTTTAACCATAAAACCATATTATAATCATGTTTTTCTCAATTTTTTAAACCCTGATACTGAATTTCACAAGGGTGATAGTGACAACAGATTTGTGGTAGATTAGAGTTGTTCCGAATTATATTTTTTGGTCATAAAGATTGTGTTATTTTGATGGAGAATTTTATTTGTTGTTTGCTTTATATAAGTGTAAATAACCCCATGATTAGGTGTTATATTGTAAGAAATAATATGTTTTATGGTAGATCGACCTTAAACTAGACGTGTGGAGTCAACATGATTTTACCATTATTAAGTTTTGTACTGTGAAATATAAAAAAAAAACACGTTATTATAACAATGTTTTTTACAGTGATTACAGCCTTAATTGAACATGCCATATGAATATATCGATGTTAAAAATAAGTAAGATGGGCTATTAAAGTTTAAATGAAAAACAAACAATATTATTAAAGACTACTATTAGTAAACTAGTGACATTAAAAATATGGGTAGAAATTACCTTAATTTTGTTTTAGAATAGTAGAAATACCGTCATAACTTCTACAAGCAAAGAAGACAGATTGATAACATTAGATTAGATTAGATGGAGTCGTTTGGCTATAGGCAGCCTTACAGCACTGCGACCTGGTTAAATCCTTTGTACTAATACCCTTCTACTAGTATGTTCTCAGAAATTCAATTTCCTTGGTAAGTAAAATAATGCCCTGATCCGTTCTGGTGTTATCGCCATTTCTTTAGTTAGGGCTAGTCTGATGATAGCCAGTGCTACACATACGCACAGGATATGCTCGGTGTTTCCTCGTCCAATCTACTACACTGGGCAATGTTTTTCTTTAGGTAGGCGCAAAAGTGATGTCAATAAACATTTTGGATTGCCCTTGACCTAGTGTGCTTAACTAGTACCCAATTTTGTACTTTCTTTCTTATTCGTGGATCACTCCCTTCCTATGTCCTTTTATTAGGCCATATGCAGGCTTTCATCTGATTACGGTAGTTACAGCTTCTTCCTTGGCAAGTACATCGGCATGTTCGTTGCCTATTTGGTACCCATATTAGAGTATGCTTGGCCAATTGATTCTACAAACTTGAGCACAAGGCTATTGTTTCAGCCTGTAGGACTGATGAGCCTCGTTCGAAAGAAATTGATTCCTTCCGTTTTGATGCATCTGTATACTCTTAATAAACAGTTTATTAAAACTAGCGCAGAGCAATGGTCACGTATATATGACACTAAGAACGTAAATGTTCAATTTTATTTGTTTATGGATATATTTTCACGGCACTTTGATCATTATATTTGTGCTGTTAAAAAAAATTACAAAAGCAAATAACAATATTATTATTATAGTTCAAATTTAGATGAAATGAACGACTATTTTATAAATTCTGCTATTAGTCAACTCAAATCAATACCTCAGGTAAAACTTGACGGAATCAGAAAAATCGAAAAATCCACGTTTTTACATCCAATTACTCCAGTTGAGTAAAAACATATTATTAATAATTTACCATCAAAAAACAGCAGTGGTATGGATGGCAGATCATCATGAATTATCAAAAAATGCTCAGAATGGTGACCCCGAAGACGTATCAAATTACAGACCAATTAGCCTCATTTCAACATTTTCAAAAATTTATGAATATGTGGTTGCTAGACAAATAAAAACGTTTTAAATAAAACATAATATACTATCCTCATACCAACATCTATCATGATACACCACAGCGGGGGCACACTTTTGCTGTGGTTACCGTTTCTAATTCACTTCCTTTACCTGTGGTTATCTTAAATCTTGGTTAAATTATATTAAGTACAGAATACTTATTCACTTTGGTAACTTTCCGTAAATCAAATACGATAACACTTTCAAATAATTGATTTTCGGAAAGTTACCAAAGTGAATAAGATTATGAACTTTCAACAACTATCAGCCTCAACCATTCAGTATATGTATTGTGCTGTTATTGTCACGAAATCATTACGTAAAGTCAATTTCCAGACATTTGTTTCGCTGTATCACAGCTCATCATCAATAATTCCATCGAAAATTTTAATCAGAGATAAGGTTTTTATTATAGATAGTTAATTATACTAGTAAAAGCTAACCTTTAATATCAGTAGTTGAACTTTGGATTATATATCTCTAGGTAAAAATTGGCTTTTAAACGAACCAATTATGACATTTAGAGTTTATAAATCAATATTAATAGATATGTTACAAGTTAACATCTATTGCAACATCTATTAGCAGTGTTGGTGTTGAAGTTACACAAAAATTACAAAAAAAAAATGTTTTCGCTTCAAGTTTTTATATATATGTAGAATCGTTAAGAGGCTCACGTCCCACCTACTCTTGATATTTCTCAATATACAAACAATTGTGTGGCTGTAGCGTATTCCTGACTTATTTCTTTAAATTAATAATTTTACTAAAAGCTAAAACTTTAATCTCCAGTTTCCTTGATAATCGCAGGAAACAGGTACAGGTTGGCGATGATATATCTGGTATTAGCAATTTAGCGGCCGGTGTTTCGCAAGGATCAATTCTTGGGCCACTTCTCTTCTGTATTTACATGTCTTCCTTGATAAAATCTCTCAAATATTGCAGTGTAAATTGTGCTGATGATACACAATTGCTTTATTCATTACAGTGACTGAAAATAACATTAATTATGACTTAGCACAATTAATAAACAATATCAAACGATCACTCTCTAAAATTAAATGGTAATAAATCAACTAAAATCTTTTTTGGTCACAGTAGAACTATACACATTTTCTTCTCAAACCAGAAAAATTCTATGTGACACCTTAGTATTGAGCCATTTTGGTTTTATGGACGTGTTCTATGATGCATGCCTGGGTTCAGTTCCTAAAAACAGTATTGAAAAAGTTTTCAAAAAGCCTGCGTACGTCTCATATTTGGTATACGCAAATTTGACCATGTCTTTTAGAAACTCGCTGCACTAAACTAGTTAAAAATGTCTGATCGACGGTATTTTCACTCCTCTGTTTATAAAAATACAAATCCCTCCGTATCTTTACAATAAAATTGTCTGGCAAACAAATGTGCACAACATTAATGCGAGGTTCTGTGGTCTAATCTCTCATCAAAGTCATAAAACAACCTTCTTTGAAAAGTGGAAACGTGAAACATTTAACATATACAGGACTTACAATAACATACCCTCACATCTAAAAGCATTGAATTTGCGTCTTCTTAAGAATTCCTTACGAAGAAGCTTGTTACAGTAATAAAAATTTACCACTTCCCCTCTTTTGATACTCCCTGCCTAAATTGTGTGAGTTTTCAAGTTTACTGGGTTTACCAATTTTTGCCATTTTTTACCAAGTCTACCAAATGTTATTTATATGTTACTTATAATTTAATGTTTTTTTGTAATAGTATACTTGTACACATACACTTTGTAATCACTTAAGTTAAGTAGGTTAAGGGGAAGAACAGTAGTAGTTATATGTCAACTACCTGAACTTCCCCTACAGTAGAATAGATTGTATGTATTATTTTCTTTTCATAAATAAATAAAGCCGTAAATAATAATAATAATAATAATAAACAAATATCATAGAGTATTAAACATATATTAAAATGTTTAATTCCGCTAAGAAGATAAACTTCTAATTATCCTAACGCTTTCGTAATAATTGAATGTTAGATTATATTAATCTATCCCACAGTTTTTTTTGCTTCGAATAACTAACAACAGTGTTTATTTTTCAAAGTTATTAAATGATTAAAAAAATAACAGTGTTTAAGTTTAACATTAAATATTTACGTTAGGTGGATATGTCTTTACTATCTCACCCTCTGGTCAACATAAGTGAACATATTTTAAAGCAATTGATCACAATGAAAGAAGAATTTCTTTTACATCCATTTTTAAATTAACATCTTACGTAACACGATTCTTAATATTAAATCAATTTAAAGGTATATTTGAGGATATCTACCCATCCTTCACAACAATCACCCACCCAACCTAAATATTTTATGTCGATCAATATCAGTGTTGTTAAAAACTAGCAAATGTGTTACTTAAGAATTTTTTAGTGGATGAGTAGCCACCATCCTACTTTGGAAATTTTTAAAACAGCAAATGTTTTTCTCAACAAAACTGCACACAATAAAGCAAACAAACTAGACAAAATATTTATTTGATTTCTTCCGTTAATAATAATTACTATTACTTAACTTTTTAAGTGATTATGCAAAAGTTTGAAAATGACAAGTTAAAATTGTTGAACTATAGTCACTTAATAGAGTCATAGTTATACAAACAAAGTTAAAAAGTGTTTCATTTATGTGATAATGTTATACTGGTTGCAAGGTGGAAGAGAGGTCGCTGTACTCATACACCCTGTATGAGAATATGTCCCATTTTACATTACGGTCTCGAACAAAAGACAAAAAATGCATATTTTTTACGCTCTTTCCGAATCTGCAATAAAAAATATGGGTTTCCATTTAAGATTTTCAAGTTGACCCCCTTTTCCGGCCCCTCTTGGGGTCTGGGGGGGGGACTATTTTGTTAGAAATATACTCACTTCATTCAATTAACTTGTTTCCATACTGTTTGCAATTTACTGTTATAGTTACCAATGTAAAAATAATAGTAAAGTGTAGGAAACGTTACATACTATAAAATGTATATGAATGGCCCCAACGCTAACTGTAGAAATAAATTACTCTTAATTGGCAGTAGTTAGCGCAAGTTGTTAATATTTATGTTTTTAAGATCAACACTGAATAAATTACAATAACTAATGATTTTTACAAATAGGAAGCGCTCGTATATTCCGTTCTGTTGCATGAATGTGAGAAATTGCATCTCTTTATTGCTTAAATACATGTACACTAATGTAGTATAGTAAATAAGTTGTTTATACGTTTATAGTCCATTGTTCTATTTTTATATAGTTAATATCTAAACACGTATGTATTTAATGAGAGAAGAATCGGTTTTATTTTATATTATTCGTGTTAATTACTTCCTTATGTTTCTAAAAGCTGGTGATATTGATTTTTCCTTCTTTATCATCTCAAATTCTTGTTCTAGCTCCTTTGTAAAAGCAAATTGAATTTTAAATTATAGTATGTAGCTTCAAATTCGATATCATGTATTAATTTTTCTATTATGTTCGGTGGATGGATATTTTCTTTACTAGGTTGAATTTCTCCTAAGAAAAATGTCTTGTTATATACTAGCCTATTCTATAATAATAATACTAATATTAATAATAATAATTTATTTCCCAACAGATACATATATCTAATAACAGGGAAAGTTATCAAACATAGAGACATATATAATAACATTTTAAAATATGCTTGTTATGTAACTAGTTTTTTTTTGTCGACTGTGAATTTGTTTTTGATATTTGTTTTTTTTTTAAATTTATATAATGTGGAATTTTTTGCTAACGTTTTCGCTAATTTGTCTATGTATTTTAACTTGTAATTCATACCCTATCACATTTGAAGATTTCTACACAGGAAACATTTCCATAAAAAAAATCACAAAACTACAAATTAACTATATACTATCCATTCTATACTCTAAGTTATATTTTAGATAGATTGATTTTTACAGAATGAATGTAATTTAAGTTGTATTTTAAACACAATAAACATAATATCCAAAATTCTATAGTTTTGTTTATAAGACGTAGTTAAAACTACAATTATTCTTATCCTAAATAAACAGGAAGTCGCCATCGGAATAAATATTCATACCCAATCTCCTATTTTCAGGTCAGAGGAAGTTCCATTGGCAAGTGTACATCAAAGCTCATTAGATGCCGACAAGGTAAGAACACCACTAATAAATCGTCCTTCAGGTAGATAAAGCCAACCGCCAGTAGAAAATCCGTGGATCGGTAGGGTAATTAGCATTAAGTGGACCGATTCAATTAATAAGGAGCAACTGCGTTGTGTCATAATTAAAATTGGCCAACAATCGCTTGTCAGAATGTAAATGAATTATTGAACGGCTATCCACTTAAGTTGATTTATCGCCTCGATTTGTTACTGCTGTTGGTCTTTATCGACCGTTAATAGTGTCTTGTTGACATTTTTTGCTGATAGTTATCATGCGCGTTGGTATGTTATTAATTGGTAATTAAATGTGCAATTATTTAAATTTTACATGTAATGTATAATGTAGACAAATACATTTTTATTTTACATGTATGAATTACGGGAAAGTATTGTGATCGTGATTTTTTTGTTTGATTCTAAAATTTCATAAGGAAATATATGTTTGAGGTCCTCCTCGTCCAATTCGACCATTTTTGAAATTAGTCCGTATGGGTATGCATGTCTATAGTAGGCGTTGTATTTCAAGAACCATTAAAGATATAAGTGAATAAAAGAGGCTTTTAATTAAAAGTTGTAATACGTAAATAAACATAACATTATTGCAATTTTAATAGATTTATTCAAACAAATTTTTCAAATAATTTTTGATGATGTTTTACTGATTGGAGGGTGGGATAGAGGCCACCCACCCACCCTACATATACATATAAACTTTAATTCCTTATCGTCTCGCGGTTTCTAATAAAATTAATTACAAAATTTTTTGAATAAAAAAGAAATTAAAAAGGTAAAATTTTGATTAAGCAAATTAGTAAAAAATTGATGCACGGTGGGTGGACATATCTAAATTAGATAAAATTAGCTATAGAAAGTCATTTATATTTAAACTTAAATTTTGATTTTGTTTTATTTTTTATTACATAAATGGTTTGATTGTTTTTAGCACCAAAATCATCAACGATTAGCAATTAAAGTTATCATGTATATGTAGGGTGGGTGGGTGGCCTCTATCCTACCCTCCAATCAGTAAAACATAAGCGAGGGTTTTAATTAAAAGTTGTAAAATATAAATAAACACAAAATTACTGTAATTCTTGAAGATGTATTCATACAAATTTTGTTTATTTATTCACAAAAGAAGAGATACAGACAAGACAAGTCCCAAATATAGTATCTACAGTACAAAATCAAAGATAATAATAATAATACAGCAAACAAAAATAAAATTAAATAAAAACAAGTCTATCAATGCACAGTAAAGTTTCGTTTAATTTTTCGTTTGAACTGGTTTTTGTTGAAAGCAAAAATATCATGGTTAATGAATAGTAAATTGTAAGTGTTTATCATGTGATGTATAGGTGCATTTTTCATAGAGCTGGTGTTAAATCTATGTTCGCTAAACGTAGTAATAAGTCGTGTATTATGAGGAGGAACTTTAAAGTTGAATTATAACAAAAGAGAAGGTGTTTCAATGTAAGAATTGATAATCTTATGAAAAATAACATCAGCCATTTGACGACGATGCAATAAATGAGAAATTCTGGTCTTTTCACATAACTCTAAATAGTTCTCAGCTTCCAAATTGAATTTTCTATTTAGAAATCTTAGAAACCGTCTCTTTACAGATTCGAATCTATTTATATATACTACGTATTGAGGGTTCCAGATAACACTATAATACTTTAAAATATTCCTCAAAACGCATCTGCAGACAATCAGCTATATAATTTATTTCCATAAACAGTTTTAGGTCATTTGCAATATCTAAAGTAGTGTGCTATATCGTTTAAATAAATGATAAAGAGCAGTGGACCCAGATGACTACCCTAGGCAACACCTGAGTTTAGGACTACTTCTGAAGAGAGGTATCCCCCAATATTTACTAACTGTGGCCTGTTTGAAGATAGCTTGTTAATTAATATGTTATGGTAAATCTTGTCGAATGCCTTGCTAACGTCCGTGTATACAGAATCGACCTGTTTTCTGTTATCCAACGATCTAGAAATATATTCAAGGTATGTTACTAATTTTGTTTCGACTGATCGACCCGAAAAGAAACTGTGTTGTTCATCAATTATTTGATTTTTTACTTGAAAAAATATTATTTCAAATATTATTAATTCAAATACTTAAGGGATGCATGACAAAATGGACACAGGGCGATAATTAGTTACGTCATTTCTGTCGCCAGACTTAAAAACGGGAAAGATAGAAGCTTTTTTCCAATATTTAGGAAATACACCTTCACTTATAAATCTATTAAAGATAATTGTTAGTGGTACAGCCATAGTTGAGGAACAGTTATGCAGAAACAGAGTGGAATTCCATCTGGGCCAGGCCTCTTGGATAAATCAAAATTATTGAGTACTTAAGTATCAGATTCCAATATTAATCTGACTTGATGTTATATGATTCGCTTACGTTTATCATGAGTCTACCATTAATAAATACAGATTTAAAATAATCTGAAAAGAGTTCAGAAATATCATCGCCATTACTAGCGGTTTTTCTGTTACGTATAAATTTCCAAAACCATAGTATAGTAACTCATATACTATTTAACGTACATTCAATCATTTTTAGTTCATTTTACAGAAAGAAATACATTCAAACTAGTGTTGCTTTGATAGCCTTGCCATTTTGTAACACGCAAATTACTTTTGTATCATTCAATGTCTGTCGAATTATTATTTCCAAAAATGTTTAGGACTAGTTTTGATATTATCCTCAATATTGTTGACATATTGCTCATAATCTCGACGAATGTTTGTTTTAGAAATAACTCTGAGTATACTAAACGTTAAATAATCTAGATCATGTGAGTATTTTTTCCATTTTCTATGATATTTTTGCTTTTCTTTAATTTATTTAATGGTGCCTTAAAAAAAAAGAGGGATACGTAGTATTCAGACGACGAAACGGGGTGTGTTTCTTAATAGCATCAAAAACAATATTGTCTACGGCACGTTCAATATGGGTGGCCTTATTGTACATGTAACAGTGACTCCTGCACGACTTAAGGTTAGATAAACTAGCGAATTTTACTATAAATTATAATGGAGGGTGATGTTGATCTACAGACAAGAGTGGTAGTTGACATGATGTAATATTAGAAGATAGACCTTCACTACAAAGAACCAAGTCCAAAGTCCAAAGTCTAATTAACGTAGAATTGAGAATGTTGTTAATCTGCTGAAGACCACAATAGGAGATTGTATCAATAAACACTGCACTGCTATTGTTGTAACTTGTTGGTTTTAATGCACCGCCTAGTTGATTTGACCACTTCGCGTCAGGGAAGTTGAAGTCGCCGAGTATTTAGAATTGGTCATCACTATTTGTATCTATAATAGAAAATAACTTTTCCAAGAAAGGAGACGCATCATAATCCGGTCGTAAGTATACACATCAGATATGTAATTTGTTTCTATCTTCATCTGTTATTGTCGCCCATAAGTCTTCTGTTCCGGTTATCCACGTATCTTGCTCCATGGTGATGATTTTTTACTGCAATGAGGACCCCACCGCCATCTTTTTTGGTTGATGCACTAGTTTCGCGGTCACGACGGAAAATAAAATAATTATTGCAGAATAATTCGCTCGGTAGAAATGAAGAGTTTAGCCATGTCTCAGTAAGACATATAACATCGTAATCAATTTTCAAAGAGTTTTTATTAAATTCGTGGTTTTTTTTTTTAAACTTTTACAGTATCCATTTTTTTCAAATTGTAACACTTTTTAGGGATTGGGAAAATTTAAAAAACAATCTTTAATATTTCTAGAATTTCCAACAATATTTTCTTTAAATTTCCGAAATGTTCTCAGATATTTTTTTGCTGATTTCTACAATTTTCATCGACGGTTCTAAAATTTGGGCACTTTTTCTTTCAAATTTTTATTTTCCAACTAGATTCTATGACTATATTATTCTAAATTCTAAAAATTATTATTTACTAGAGATTTTTACAATTTTCTTTGAGGATTCTAAAGTATTCCAACATAATTTCTTCCAGATCTCTACACTCCTCAAACAATTTATACAAATTTCTGGGAATAAAAAAATCATAAAATTTATCTTTTCTAGATTATTTGATTTTCTTTGGAAATTATTATTATCATTTTTTTGAGGATTTTAAAATATTTCAATTATCCAGATTTATTTTTAAGATTTCTAGATTATTTAGAAAAATCTCTACCTGCTTTTAATATAATATTGTATTATCAAGTGAAGTATATTATGAAGTAAGCAATATGATAATAGAATTGAAAACAATTTTTCGTTCACATTCTCAAAATTTTCTTTAAAGATCGTTAAAATCTTCCCGATTTTTTTAATTCTATTTTATAAGCAATTGATCTGCCAGATTTTTACAATTATCTATCAAGATTCTATTTTTTTTTTGAGGTTTTACAATTTCCCAATATACTCTTTTTCAGATTTCTAAAGTTTTCCAGCAAGTTTTCTTTAAATTCTTAAGATAATTTTTTGAATATTAATAATATACAAAAGTTTATTTCTAGAATTTTCAAAAAATCTATTTCAGATTAGACACATTTTCAATAATGATTTCTAAACAGTTTTCAACAACTTCTCTTCCAAATTTTAAGAATTTACAACCGATTTTTATTTTAAAATTTTTTTTTCGACATCTATTCATAATTTTCCAAATTACCTTTCAGATTTCTTCTTTTTAGTTTTTTAAGTTGTGAGACTTATTTATTTATTAATCTTTGGTCTCCTTTCTTAAAAATTACAAGTATAAAAATCAATAAAATTTAAAAAAACCTACGTCAAATTTTTTTGGGATTCAATTCCACAAATTATCTACGATTTTGCACAAGTTTTTCTTTCAATTTTATTCTATTTATTTTAAACAAGTCTTTGTCCGAATTAAAAAAAATCTTTGAGAATAATAGAATCTTCGTGATTGAATTTTCCTTTAATTTTTGTTCCACATTCCTAGAATTTTCTTAAGCTATTATAAATATTCTAATAACGTATCTTCCAGTTTTATAGAATTTTCATTGAGGAATTTTTCAACAATATTTTATCGAATTTTTTTGAATTACACCGAATTTTTTGCGAGTTAAGAGAGTTTTTGCAACAGAACAAAGTAGGGTAGGATGATGGTGGGGTTCTATATGCGGTGTAGCCGAGAGATCCGTAGAAACTTTTATTGATTAATATGTCAGAGAAAGCCACTTAATTGTTCTATTGTAATTCTATTGTGAATTTTATTTTAAATTAATCTGGATCAAAGAAAATATTGACCTTACCGTGGGGCTAGATGGCTAAGGTGTCAAAGACGTAGCGTAGCCATAAGAATGGAGTATAAGATGATGAATCTAGCTGGAAGAAGAGATCCAATTGGTGCTCCTTCAATTTGGTTATAACAATGTTCATTGTACATAAAGTAAGTATTCGTTTTGCTGGTTTTAAAAAGGTTTATATTGATAAACTGTTTATATTTAAATTATAAAAGTTACGAAGTTTCATTCGTAGGTACGTGAATTAAAAGGAAATCAATATTAATACTAACTAGGATACCTTTCAGATAATTTTATTGATTTGATAAGGTTCAGGAAGTGATGAGTTTATGATAGTAGGTTGAAATTTCTTGACTAAAATTTTAGCTAATTTTTGAGTTAGTGAATCGAAATAACTGATGATGTATCGTAATGGTTTGTAAGGTTTAAGTATCCTAGATGTTTTTTTTTTGGTATATCTTATTGGACTAAAACTGCTGCTGTTGCTATTGAGATGGAATGAGAAACCTTCTTAGGGCTTCTTTTTCGTCTTCTTGGGAAAGTGTACAGCCTGGATGTTGAGTAGCACAAGTAGTTTGTTTAACTCTTAGTCGTTACGGATGGATACGACCAACAGCTGGGTTAGATAAGTTGTTCATTTTTTCGCGGTATTCAGATTTGTTGAGAAGTGCTTCCGTGTTTTCTTTTCCACCGCTAGGATAATTATAGTTTTATTCTTATCTTAAGTTTTTAGTGGCGCAAATTCATTTCGTGATAGATTGGACAACTATGGGCGGGAAGATCTGAGTGCCTTTTGCCGTTGCTCCCCGCATTATCCCTGTAGAGCATAGGTTCTCAACGCCCCCTTGTGGGCGTTTGAGACTATCGGGGGAGCAGTAGAAGACCCTGGGAAAATTATGATCATAATTTTATATTATAATATAAGTCAGAGGTTGTAAGGTCTGGTGGGTATGGTCTATCTTATCCCATCCAGGCCACTGATAATACGTTTGAGAAATGGATCATTATCATTGTTATTCAATAGCTTCTCGCAGACGTTTATGCGCTTTGTTAAATAATTTTTTTGAGTTCATGTGTGTTATATTGAATTTACTAACATATACCAGCTTGTCCAAAAGTCTTTCCATGGTCGACCTCTCGAATAGTGTAAGGACGGTTTGCTTCGATTAATGCCTTTATTTAATCGTCTTTGGCTTCAACAAGTTTTCTTGAAAGTGGCGTATCTTTTACATTCAAATTACCAGAATGGAACTTGGTAAACCTATTATTCACTTGGGTTTAGTTAAGCAATCTTTATTAGACATATATTGGTCGGAACCGAAATGACTTAAGACCAAAACAATATTGCATTGCTTTTAAAGGTTTATAACCTTGTGCATACAATTAAATCTATTGTTTTCTCTTCTGTTATTCTATTAAATAAAAATTGATTTTATTTTTATTTAATGTTTTATATTTGAATAGGGAAAAAATTGAACTGATTTTTGTCCAAAGATTTACTTGTATCGGTTTGGGTTCACTATACCTTTTATTTATTTATTTATTTTTCTCGTGATTCGATTTGGTCTTTTCTTTCACGTCATACGAGGATCGGTCAATAAATTATCGAGTTAAGAATAAATTTTTCAATTTTTCGACGTAATCTTGATTGTTTTTGGCAGCAAAATCATCAACAAGTAGCAATTAAAGTTATCATGTATATGTAGGGTGGGTGGGTGGTCTCTATCTTATCCTTCAATCAGTAAGCGAGGGTTTTAGTTAAAAGTTGTAAAATGTTAAATAAATACAATTTAATTGCATTTTTTAATTGATGTATTCATACAATAATTTTTGATGATAATTTACTGATTGGAGGGTGGGGTAGAGGCCTCCCACCCACCCTACATATACATATAAATTTTAATTACTGATAGTCTTGCGGTTTATAATAAAACTAATTACAAAACTTTTTGAATAAAAAAGAAATTCAACTAGTAAAATTTTTGAATGATTAAATTAATAAAATTTTTATGCATGTTAGGTGGGCATACTTTAAATCTAAATTAGATAGGAGATTAGCATCAACGATTAGTATTTAAAGTTATCCTGTATATATGTAGGGTGGATGGGTTGTTAGGTGATTATTAATTTCTTTTTAATTTACGAAACGATTTTGTTAACAATATAAACAAAATTTACATCTGGGCTCGTCCGGGATTTGAACCCGGGACCTCTCGCACCCGAAGCGAAAATCATACCCCTAGACCAACGAGCCGTTAATAATATAATTTAATATAAGAATATTATTTTTATTAAAAACTATTTGAAAAAACCGTACAAGATCAAATAATATTAAATGACTAAAAGTTTTTAAATTAAATTGTGTTTCAAGTAGTATTTTTATTGGATGCACCAATAAAAGTTTTTAATTTTTATGTGGTGGTTCTACTGTTTTTTATACTTCTTGTCAACCAATAATAGCCATAATAACTGAAATTATGTGTTATATTATGATGATAAACTTAATTTAAATCGAATAAACCATTCAACTGTTATTAACAAAATAAATAATATTTTTTGAAACTTTGAAGACTAATTCCAACTTAACCGTAAACTTTTGAATACAGATATATAATTGAATCATCATATTTTGAGAATTTGTGGTCCAGCCATTTCCCCACATTAACGGGTCACCCTGTTAATTTTTATTTCGCTTTTTTATAGGTTCCTGGATGTATTTAATATATTAATTATCTTTTATATTATAATCAAACACAATTTCAATCTGATAATCCACTAAAAAACATTTACACCTTGTTAATTGATAATATTTTGTTTTAATTACAATAGACTTGTGGTCCCTTATAGTACCTGGTTCAAAATTATACCATCAAACCGAAGTACTCTTAAATTCGGTCAGGTAAACGCAATGTATATTAAGGCCCATGGCAAACAATACTCAGGAACTAAGCCATAAACCAATCCACGAGTTGTGACAGGTGAAATTGACCCAATATTTTAGATTGATGGTGCAAAAGCCTTACCTCCGACAGGTACTTGGGGCCGGCCGTACAAACAAACCTTGTTTCCTCAATATAGGCTTTCGAAACAATGAGAAATTGTTGATTTATGTAAAGAGGAACCGGTTTCGTTGATTTATTTGCACCTACCCCGAAGGTACGGACGTTTCCGCCGTTTTGCAATTTTACGCAAATACGGCGCTTCGGACTGGTCCGAAACGGGGATATTTGACCGGCACGAGTTTCCAAGTGTAAACAATCAATATTTATTCTAATGTTGTTTGCGTTAAATATTGTTTCTTATAATATAGCTTAACACTCGTCCGTGAAAAGACGTCCAATTTAGATTGTCGGCGTTCAACGTTTGTTTGTAATTTAACGTTATCAGATTGAAGATTATAAATGCATAGTTTAAATAGAATACAAATTTTAAGATAATAACAAACTATTTATTTAGTATTTATTACATTTGATAATCATTATCTACAGAAAAAGTAAAAAATCTGAAGAATTAATATTGTGACAGTTCTAACAATTCTAAAATTCTAAAATAATTTATACCATAAAATCCAAAACATTCTGAAAACATTCGATTTAAGACATTATTAATTTTTATAAACACGATATTCCCTTAACCATAAATGTGAAAAATAACACAAAATAAACTTAAAAAAGGACAAAGAGTCGAAAAATCTGTCGAAAATTTGAAACAATTATAATATTCACATGCAATATTGTATAAATATAGGAATGATTTACATTTAAACAATAGTATAAACACTCAGGATATAAAAAAAGTTTTAATCGTTTTAAAAATTTTAGATATTTTAAACAAAAGTTTATTCACATTTGATTATTTACATGGCGATATTATAAACGAGAAGGACTATCTACAAGTCTTAGTAATTTAATACTAAAACTCCTACCCTATACTATTAATTTCTATAAAAACTGAAATTTGTCTTAATATTTTTACTAGAATTGAAATCCAGTATCCTCACCATCATACCAAAATCCGATTACGATCTTCTACTATTAACTAGTTATATTATACTTGAAAAACAATTAAAATCCTTGTTAAAATATGCGTATCAAATTACATTCCAATATACCAATTCAGTTTTCTTCCTTATAATTAAATAAGCCAAGGAAATTTAGGTGGAAGAGTCAGGAAGCTATCTCTGTTACACAATTGGTAAAGCATTTTTGGATCAACTCGACTAAAATATATGTATTATAGTTGGTATTGTTGCTTTGTTATCTTTACGTATTTAATTATTTTAAATTGTTGATCATGTTTTTAAACTGCTTTTATCGATTGTCGCAAAATTCTCCAATTTTAACTTTTTGAGTTTAGTAGCTAATAGTGTATATATCAGTTGGAGGGTAGCCTCTGCAAAGTATTTGCAGATATAGATTTTTGATTTTCTTTTCAGTATTATAAATAGTCAATTGATTTTAGGGTTACTACAATTTACTAAATTTTAACTGACTTTTTTCATTAATTTTCAAATGTTTACGTTAGTATTTTTGTCACGGCTTTTATCGATTTAACTTTAAATAAAATAAAATATGTATCACAAAGTAAAGCCTCTACAATCAAGCATTTTATCGATTTTCTAGTGTTTTCTTTAAATTTCTAAAACATTAATGTTTAACTGTTTTATGAAGCAACTGACACTTTTGTTAGTTTCAACTTGTTTTTAAGTAATTTTTAATTGTTTCCATTCTTTTATCTATATTTATCTATTGGCTAATTGTAATAATTTCTAGAGTGACATTCATTTATTTTTGCACTCTTGGCAATTCAATTAATAAACTTGGAATAAAACACTAATATTTTCTTGAGTAAAAAGGATTGAGCCGTGGTCTAACAGGGGCTAGCATATCGATTTATAAATGGCAACTGCTTTTCTTGAAATTCTTCTATTGTGTTCGGTAATTGCAGTCCCTGGATTTTACTTTAGTTTTAATTGATAGGTGGATATGTAGTTTAAAGAAAAGTTTGTGCTCAAGTAGGATTCCTAGGTATTTGCAAGTGTGAGTAGGTGGCGTTTTAGTTTGATGGATTTTAATTTCGGGAGAAGATCGGGTAATTAATCAGTTTTGTTGGGAGTTTAATGCCATCTGTAGCGAGTTAAGGGCAGTGGCGATAAGTGCGGTATCAACTACAAATAGAGGATATATGGTAGGATCGAAGTTTATTGGATCGGGATAGAATATACCAGGGCAATATAGGTTATAAGATAAAGAAGAGAGAGTGGCGATAATCGAAGCACACTTTGTTGTAATGAATGTAATGAATGAAGTAAAAAGTGTTTCTCGAAATTTTATTTGACAGAATTGATTTGTAAGGAATGGATTAAAATAATAAAATGCTTAGGAATTTTTAAGAGAAAACAAACCTCGATGCCATACCGAGTTAAACACCTTTTTTATGCCAAGGATAGCAACAGCGGACTTGTAACCTTCGAGGTGATTTGTTTGGAGATTACAAGTGAAGATAGTAAGGAAAGTATAGTACACTTTTGGGATGACTCCAAGTTGGTAGAATAGAAAGAATTCTAGTTTTTAATTAATTAATAAATTAAGTAATTATTTTTTTTTAATTTCTTTTCTATAGTTAATACATATTGGTTTTCTACATGTGTTGTACAAAATTCTTGTTTTACAATCCCGTTTTCTAGAACAAAATTTGCACCTTGAACTTGTAGAAGTTTAAAGAATATTTACTTCATTTTCTTCTTCTAGTAGCTTCGAAATTTGTCTAAAAATAATCTTTATAATATATTTGATTGATTTATTTAGAATTTTTACTATTCTGTTTTGTCAGCTGTACATTTGTTAATGCAAGTTCTTGTCATAATTTCTGAAGAAATTTTCTTCTATAGCTTCTATCTTTATAATCATCGGGATATTTTTGTGTGTAAATAAATAATGTATGCAATTAGAGCGGCCATATCAATTATTTCCATGAATAATCTTAGCGGCCAGCTTCTTGTTTAACGTACAAAATTTTATTGTCTGTCTTATGATATTCGGTGCCAACCGCACCTTTTGTGCCATTGTAGTGGTTTGTTTTTCTAATATCTAGTTGTCTCGAAACAATAAAACTGTGTAGAATGTAAAAGAACGCTATATTGGATTAGTGACGCTATTACTTAGTGAAATTTACCCCATTATATGGATGATAATTAAAACTCTTCAGTGTATCGAGATTAAACTGTGTAAGCCGTAGAGTTCATAACTTATAAAATAACGCTCTTTTTTGAGGATATATGACAGGGATATTACGAGTAAACAAACGTGAATAAAGGGTCATTTTATCTGGAAACCCAAATATATTTGAATATTGTGGACGTGATTCGCGAGGCAAAAACTCACCAGGAACTTCACGTTTGTTTACTCATAGTATTCCTGTAATCGAAAGTTTCTCTTTTAATAGCTCTTGAGCTAGAAGAATAGACGTAAAAAACGTATCTGTAGTAACTCTTCCCTATGAACCAGAATAGGGCCTTACTATGTCTAATATAACTCTTTGCCCTTGATTTACCTCTCTTTTATTATTTACTATTTCAGTATAGACTTATATGTTTAGAATATATTCTGTTTCAGAGTCTGCACAAACCGAAATTGATTGATGCCATATCACCCATCACTTTTATGTACAATCCATGAAATGTCGTAGATGGTGAAAAATTTTCTGGAAATTTTTTGACAAAACTGTCATAAACTTTGTGTATTTGTTTCGATTCGGCCAGAATTATGATTTTCTCTACGTCACTTTCTTCATCTTTGGAGGATATGAATTCAATGTCGCTATACCCTTCATCCCAGTAACGAAGAAGTTCTGGAGTCGTGAAATATTTGCAAGCCATTGAGAAGAGAAAAAGGGCACTGAACCGTTTACACTTTATTTACACATTCAATTGAACGTGTTTATGTGTGATTCAACATATTCAAAATACTTGTCTTGCTTGTAACTCGACTAAAAAAGGAAATAAAGGTAATTTTAAAAATTAAAATATATCAAATATAATATATTAGTTTTCGTTAAGTTCTGCTGAAGACTTACAAAAAAGGGTATTGATGTAAATTCTTTATTAAAAAGAAACTCAGATACCATGCACAGTCACGGAAGAGTAAAGGAGAGAAGGCGCATAAAAAATCATAAATGTTGACGAAATCTAAATGCAGAAGTAGAAATGTTATTTTGAGTATTATCTAAGAATAAGTGAGGAAAATGAGAGAGAATTTACTAAAGAAGATTCTTAGGAAAGCAGGAGGAATTAGATATAGAAATTGGAGAAGTTTTTGGCAGCGATGAAGGGGGAAACCCCGCGGGATATAACAATATTAAGGCGGAAATAAAAAGGAAAAACAAACGGTGCTGAAAATAATTAATAAAATCTGAAGAGGACATGAGGAGTTTCTAAAAGGCTTACTAATATGTCCGCTAAATTACAGATGTATTATTGAATTTCCCACTCATTAAAAAAACTTTTAAGGTTGGTACTTACCAGTGGTAGGAATTGAGGGAATTTAGAGAAATGAAAATTTTTTAAATTTTATTTTTCTGTAACATATGTTCAAAGTGTTGCCCATTTTGATCCAAATATAAATATACTTGGCGTTTCATGTTTTTGAAGACATTTGTCAGCAAAAATATGTGGGTTCTCTGCAGCCCACACTCTCTGGTTTTGTGAGTTCACATAGCCTCTAAGGTGAAACCAAGCTTCGTCCCTATAGAACGTTAAGTCAATTACAATACTGTAATCGGCGACGATAATCACTGACTGCGACTGATGAGTCGCAGTTATATTGTACGGATATAAATGTGAAATTTTTTACAGACCTTCTGACATATACCGAGCGATACATCAGTCTGTGCAGCTAAACATCGGAACGAAATCTTCGGACTTACATCTATTCTTTGCTGAATATCTGCAATGACTGCTTCCGTTAAGAATAGTAGGTCGGCCTGTAGGTTTTCCTTTGGAAATGCTGCCAGTTTTATTGAAGCTTTTAACAATACGGCGAACATGTTGCACAAAGTAGGTGTAACCGAACTCAAAAACAGGAAAATGCTTATGAAATTGTTCTCCACATTATTGATAGGAATAATTCAAATTTCCATTTGCGTTTCGTGTTCCCATTCGAAAATATGCTTCAATAATAAACTTGTTATAGAGCTCATTGAATGTCACTTTTAACCTAAAATCTCACTGCATAATTAACAATTTCCTAAGTTAATGCGGCAATTTTTTTACTTACCAACGAAATTTATGCAATGAGATGATGGTAAAAAACGTGAAACGCAAAACTGAATATAAAGCACGAAGTATCGCAATAACACTTGATGAACGGACGATAATGATCAAACAAACAAATTCGCAGGAAAGATACCAACATTGTAAAAATGAAAATTGCGCGCCAAATTCAAACGCCTATCAAACATTGAAGAACGCAGTGTATACGGCCTTAATGTTATTAGTGAATGAAAGGTTAAAACAAGAAGTAAAGTAAAATGATAATTTTAAATAAATGAGGCGAAAAAAGTGTAGACACTAGCTTATACGGATGATGAGGAGGTAATGATGAAGTCCGCGGGAGGAATGGAAGAAGTAATATGGAGATTGGAAAGAGGATTCGAAAGAAGGCGATTGAGAGAGTGAATGTGGGTGGAAGAAGAAAAAGTGAGGAGTAATATTGACAAGACGAACTGAGAGAGAAAGCGAGAGAGCTTAAGTATTTAAGAAAGAATACAATAAATAAATAAATATTAAATATGTGTGCAACAAGATGAGAGTGGCAACGAAGCGTTTGTAGAAAATATGAGATAGTATGTTAGGGCAGAATATTAAAATGTGTAGTGGAAAGTGCATCACTTTATATGAAGCGACAATGGAAAGCAAAATAAATAAGGAATACAGCTGCAGTACGTAAAGTGGATGTCAGGACTGCAAGAGTGTAAGAAATTATATCCACGTATATCTGCAAAGTGACTAGTTAAGTTTTAAGAGAAGAAGTATTAACGAGATTTAGGTGTCGACATTAAAAGAGGCAAAATAAGGTGTAGATAATAAGTTGGAATAAAGTGATGCATGAAAGAGGACGGAGGGGAGAAGTATATAAGAATTTAGTCAGTTTTATTGCTCATCCCCCTGCTTAAGTATTTCTTGGCTTCTAGAAAGCATTGGATTCTGTATAGTGACGATTTTTACTGTATAAATATTTTTCCATAAATATCGGATTGAAAAAGCTGTTACTTTGTGAAATTTCATTATATATTTAACCTAAATATCTATTATTAATATTATCCACAAATACCTCGATAATAAGTCCATCGACGAAAAAAATGACAGTCTTTATAAACAGACCAACCACCAATCACGGTTTTAATTTTAAATTTGCCATTCCTGTAAAAACTTACTTGCTTCAACAATTAATCCAATCCTTTTAGTTTTTTAGCTGATACATTGTGCCAATTACTAATCTCGTGAATAGAATTTCAAAAGATTAATCACATATCTCCATCAATGATTCAAAAAGTCGATCTTGTAAATATGTCAGCATTACCATCAATATTTCTTGAAAACCTTTATGACACTTTGATTTATTATCATCAATATTAGGTAATATTATAAGCACACACTGATGATGAAATCGCAAGTCCAAGAAAGAGCCACATACTTTTAAAGTTTAACCTATAAAAAAAAACATTATAAACATAAGCATTGCTATACTTTCTACCACGAACAAAGCTCGCTCATTTGTTAACCCCCTGCCCTCCAATTTCGTATGTTATAATTTTATCAATGATAAAAGAATCCTTACAAGCAATACGACGTCCCAATATTCTCTTCATAATCTAATTTACAACCTGTTTTATGAAAAATGTAATCTATCAATGTATTTGATTTCTTACAAAACGATTTCTCAACAAAGACCACAACGTAAAAATTGACGATCAACTGAGTAAATCCCAAACCTAGAGACTTCACCAAAATTTTAAATTCTACCATCTTTCTATCACTACTTGAATGTTCCAGTTATACGGCGGCATTGTAATAAATCTATGATTTAAAAACTTTAATTTATATTTGTTGATACCTAAGAAATTTTAGAAAATTTACTTAGTTAATTTCTCATTCATTAATCAACATATTTATGATTTTTTCGTTCGAATCATTTATTCTTCTCTTCCACAAATTTGATTGATACTAAATCATTTTCTTGTTGATATTAAATCTTTTTGTTGTGTTCTTTTAGAACAAAGTTTTTTGTCACATACATTTGTCATTGGACGTTAGTCCATTTTGATAAACTTATACCAATAGAACTAAATTTGACAGCGAGACACCGGGAAATTAAGAGAAAATACGTCAGTAGGGGCCTTCATGACTTGAAATACGCACACACAGATTTGGGCCCAAAGAAAAGGTTACACTATTACACTAGGAATAGGATATTGTTGATGAGATGACAAGAGCTGTATGCTAGACTATAGAGAGATTTTATCTAAAAAGTTAATAATGGCAAAATATATTCTTGTTTCCCGAGTTCACGAGGAAAATAATATTTCATTATTATAATCTCTAACTTTATTTTTGAGTATATTTCGAGATATATCAAATAAGAGGCACTTCAAATCTTGGGCAGCTGGTTGACACCCGCAAAGGGAGGAATCTACAACGCAAATTCGCTGAAGATATGAATTAAATTGTTAGTAAAGCACTTTAATTATTTGTATAACACTTGATTTGAATAATAAATACAAACAAAGTTAAAGCATTTTACTGATTATTAAACATGTGTAACGAAGTAGAAGCTTCGTATATTCTTATAATTGTGGTGAAAAGTTTTCTTAAACCATAAATATATTTTAACCTAACAATGGAATCATATTTTGAACTTTTGTCGACCAAAATTCTTTCAAATTGTTCTATCCACATCTTTTAGTTCAGACTCCTTCGCCAACCGATCGACTATTTCATTTTCATGAATTCCGGAGTGATCCTTAAAACTAATTTTCTTGTTATTATTTATTAGTAATTGGAATTCAAGTAATAATTCTAATATTTCTGGATGTTTAATTGTTATTGGATCTAAATATAGGGCTTGGAGAACAGGTTTACTGTCACTAATAATTAGATATTTGTTGGTTGACAGACTTAAAACGCAATCGATTGGCTTTTTGGTCGCTAAAATAAAGTTATTTTCACTATTGCTAATATAAAAACCTTTAGGAACAGAAAGTAAATTATATTTTTGAATGATATTTATTTGGCCCTAACATCTCAATTACTTCTTTAAAGTAAAATAATTAAGGTATTGAGTCGGAAGTGTAAAAAAATTACACTAACTACTTTAATACTCCTATCTTTTATTATACATTTCACAATTCGCTGTTATGTTTCTTTTACTTTTTAAAATTCTATTATTTTAGCATGTATAAAGCTATTTCTTGAATACCATTTGATGCTGTAGTTTCATCACACGCATACATGACATACATTATCGTGAATACCCAAATTTAGAACCTACATATTTTGTTGACTGAAATAGTCAAAGTTTAATTAAATAAAAATACAACATAATAATTAAAATTTTAAAAACTTTGTTTTATCGAAATAATTCAATGAATTTCTAGTTCATTCTACTAATTTAAATAGATATCTTTCATAAATTTATTCTTTCCCCAATCTTCCCATGCTTTAATTTGTGGTTAATGGTTAAGAAGTTGCATTTTTTACTAATGTAAATTATTTTTGTTTAATATTACTGCTTAATTCCATGTTTAATGGCTTTAATTTTATCTTGCTTTAAGTTTTAAGAATTAAGTTAGAATATTTACACCTTCTATTAGATGGGATCTACTTGAATAGAATTCTGATTTAGGTTAAAAAAATGGATTTTAACGTGCCTTCTATACTTGGAGGATAGATAAACTAAGCACAATATAATGTAAACAAATGATTGTTTCCAATATTAACTGTTTTATTCTTTTATATAACTTCAGACATTCTATTGATATTTTAGGGAAATCATTATTTGAAAAATATAGAAGTTACCACACCTTCAGTGCAAGTTCAAGTTTTATTCTTTCATTAAATAAAATTATGTATTTTTAGATCAAGTAAATGATAAAACTTCTTAAACGAAGTTTTATGTAATTATGCAAATTGCACTATTGTAGATATATCTTGACCCAGCGACGGTAATACCGCCGCTCTTGTTTTATTGCTATACCCCGTGTGGGAATTTAGGCGCCGCTCGTTCCAATTCCAGTTTCTGGCTTGCCGTGGCTTGATGAGAGTGGTTCGGTACCATTTGATGATTAACTAATTGATACAATTCCACGGACGGTGGTGACAGACCCGCGGCAGCTTGGAGCCAACACCAGAAAGGGTTTCTATGTAGTGTCGCGCCGACCTCTGCCAACCCGCCGGCCCCCTCTGTCCGCGCAACAAGCCATCTACATGTTCAATGTTCCTCTTCCAAAGGACAGTCGCCGAGATGACTTAACTTTACCGACTCCGGGGATTTCGTTGAACTCATGTTCGATGAATACAATTTTTTTTTATGATAAATCGCCGATCGAAATACTGGGACGAATAATAATTTATCGTTGCTAATTAAACAACTTGACGTTATTTATTATCTTTAATTTTTCCCACACATCAATTATAATTTATGAAATCACTTCACTGTTGTTAAATGATGTTCTAAATTTAAGTAAAAATTCCATTTTACCTTTTCATTATGTATTAACTATCGAAGTTACAATTTAATATAATTAAAATTATATAACGATATCACCATGTTATACACGGTGGAGCAAAAGTAATGTCATAGTTTGAATTGGCTGCCATTTTGTTATAAATGAAAAAAAGAGCTCTGTTTTCATCAAAAATTTATTTCTTGAATTTTGGAGGCGTTCACTTCGTAGTACATTTTTAATGAATAACAGAAAAACGTTTAACTTTTTTTATACTACTTTTTATTTTTAGACAACACTTTGTGACTAGTTTCGAATTACACAGTAATCATTATCAAACTAAGTACTTAAAATCTAAATAACAGGTGTATATATAATAAATCTAAAATGCTTCGAAGAGAGGGGTGTACATCAGGTCAAGCTGGTCGTTAAGGATGGAAATTCCCGGATTAATTTTGGCTTTGTGTATTTCGATGGCCTCTAGTAAATCCATTTTTCTACCTTTTTCGGCAAGGTGGATTACCGAGAGTACATCCTTGTCAAAATTATGGTTTGATTCTAATAGGTGATTAGCAAAGGTTGAACTATTGTTTTTTAAATTATATGATCTAAAATGTTCTTTTAATCTTGTTTGAAAATTACGACCTGATTGCCCGATGTACAACCCTCCACAATCTGGACATCTTAAGCTGTAAATTCCTGATTTGTACATGATATTAATTGGCGTTTTTGCATTAAAAATTAAATTTGACAGATTACTACTAGATTTAAAAATTATGTCGACGTCACGTTTTTTAAAGATATTTTTAATTTTTAAACTTATTTCTCCAAAGAATGTTAATGTCTTATATATATTATTTTTTGTAGTTGGGATAACATATAAATAATTTTGAATTTGTTTTGTTTGGAATTTATTAATTAATTTGGGGACAAGTGAATCAGGATAGCCGTTATTTTTAGAAATTTGTTTAATAATGTTAATTTCATTTTTACGGGATTCAGGAGTCAGGGGTATTTTAAATGCACGAGTTATCATGGAATAAAAGCTAGCTATTTTGTGTTTATATGGATGACGGGAAATATTTGGGATGGTAGTATCTGTAAAAGTGGGTTTTCGGTAAATGTCAAAGGTAAGTTTATTATTTGTTTTGGTTATTGTTAAATCTAAAAAGTTTATTTTGGAATTGCATTCTGTTTCGGCTGTGAACTTAATAGATGGATGAACGGAATTGAGGAACGTTAGAAACTGGTTAATTTGTCGGTCTGTACCTTCGAAGCATGCTAGGATGTCGTCTACATATCTGTGCCACCATTTTATATGTCTTTTGCCTAAGGGTGAGTTGAGTATTTTGTTAGTGAGGTTGTTCATAAATAGTTCGGCTAACAATGGGCTCAGGGGGGAACCCATTGCTAGACCTTCTTTCTGAGTATAAAATTTATTATTAAAAGAAAAATGATTATGTTTTAGAATAGGGTCAATTAAATTAATGAAATCTGCTTTGACTATTGGGTTCGCATTATTATAATCTAGATGTTCAATTATTAGTTGGAGGCATTCATTAGGAGGGATTTTCGCAAACATGTTCGATACATCGAGGGATACTAACTTGCAACTGTTAGGGATGGATAGATTCTTTAGGTTGTTAGCTAATTCTACCGAGTTTTTAATGGAGTGTGGATCTTTGAAGTTGGTTATGGAATTAAAAATTGAAATAAGTTCAACTGATATTTTGTGGGCAGGAGAGTTTATATAGGATACTACAGGACGAATGGGATCTTCCGGTTTATGAACTTTAATTAATCCATATAGTCTAGGGGTTAAATCTAGTAGTAATCTGTCAAATTTAATTTTTAATGCAAAAACGTCAATTAATATCATGTACAAATCAGGAATTTACAGCTTAATATGTCCAGATTGTGGAGGGTTGTACATCGGGCAATCAGGTCGTAATTTTCAAACAAGATTAAAAGAACATTTTAGATCATATAATTTAAAAAACAATAGTTCAACCTTTGCTAATCACCTATTAGAATCAAACCATAATTTTGACAAGGATGTACTCTCGGTAATCCACCTTGCCGAAAAAGGTAGAAAAATGGATTTACTAGAGGCCATCGAAATACACAAAGCCAAAATTAATCCGGGAATTTCCATCCTTAACGACCAGCTTGACCTGATGTACACCCCTCTCTTCGAAGCATTATAGATTTATTATATACACACCTGTTATTTAGATTTTAAGTACTTAGTTTGATAATGATTACTGTGTAATTCGAAACTAGTCACAAAGTGTTGTATAAAAATAAAAAGTAGTATAAAAAAGTTAAACGTTTTTCTGTTATTCATTAAAAATTTATTTGAAAGTGTATTATTGGTTACATTACTTGGAAAAAATTATATCGCTCAAATGGCCACCTCCCGAGTTGATGCATAATTGCGCTCGTTTTGTGGCATTTTGAATTGTTGCTCGCAAAACATCTGGCTCCAAATTCGCGATTTCTTCTTCAATGTTAGCTTTCAAATCTTACAAGGTACGTGGTTTGTTGTGGTAAACGTGATATTTTAAAAAGCCCCAAAGAAAGAAGTCTAGTGCTATTAGATCTGGCGATCTGGACGGCCACTTCAAATCTCCAAAACGGGAGATCACTTGACCTGGACTCGACCTTGGTGTCCCAAAATCTCCATAGTTACTCGAGCTGTTTGAACGGTTGCTCCGTCCTGTTGAAACCAATAAGATCGAGACCCAATGCAACTTGCGGGAAAAAAACTCGACTAGCATCTGCCTGCAACGCTCGCCATTTTCGGTTACGGAGGCGCCATCGGCGTCTTGAAAAAAATAAGGACCAATCACTTTTTCACTGCAAATGCCGCACCAAACAGTGACTTTGAGAGAATGCAATCTTCTTGCATTACATGTAGATTCTCTATGCCCCAGAAACCCAAAAAAAAACGACGACGAAATTCGCGTTGCGTTAAAACAACAGACCTAAGATTTGTTAAATAAGCAGTAAGAATAAAACCACGAACTTGAGGTGTGTTTCGCTCCATGGCTTGTTGACAACTAATTCACTATATATCTACATCATAAATGTCGAAGGACACTGACATTTGGCGCCATCTGCAATTGGCGAGCAATTAAAACTATGACATTACTTTTGCGCCACCTTGTATATACTCAATATAAATAAATATTAAAGTATACCTCAGAAACTGTAAATTCAGCCAATTTAAGTCATTTAAACTTAACAACAGACTTACCTCATTTCTTTTTGCTTCTGCCATTCTTAAGAAAACACTCATCATGACAAACATTGTGTGTTTATTTTATCGATTGAAAATTAATGTCTTTACTACCAGAATGCAGAAAATTAAATAAATTATTAAATAAAAGACCTGGTACGATTTAGTTGTTCGGTAAGGATATGACAACTGTCCCTTAAGTATCTCTTTAAGAGTGATTGCATTAAAACACAAAATCTTTTATAAATATAAGTAATTTCAAGAAAAGTTGCAAATAAACACGGGTCAAATTCACATATTTTTTTAGATTAAAAACTGCTATAAAATATTTTATCATCTATACACAGAGCTTTATTAATAAACTTTAAAGGCAATATGCTGATAAAATATTAAGTTTCTGTAAATTCTCACTATTCAACTTTTTTCTTGCTCTTACTTTATAATTCTTCCTACTGCTCATGCTTCGAATATTTTTTTGAGCAATAATTATGTCCATATTACTATTTTTAAACTAATTTGCAGTATGTCCGCCTCTAACTGCGAACTATATCTAATAGAAGTATGACTATGTTGATTAAAGCTAACAGGAGCATTATGGTGTCAAATTCTTTAATTAATCATGTTAAATTCTATTTAACATAGAATAGTATCAATTTTGATTTTTTTAGAGCTACTCCACGAAAAATTAGCCAGGAATATAGAAAAATGATGCCACTTCTACTTATGATTCATTTTGTTTCTATTGTGAATAAATCCATAATTAAAGGTATGAGTGGCAGTTTAGGTAACATTATACTGAGATCACTATAAATGGTTTTACGTGAAGTATTTTAAACCAACAAATTGAAATACTTTATTTGTGGCTTTAACAATTGGTTGTATCTTTCTAACATAATGAGAATATTATCAATCTGCCATCTGTAAAAAATACCTGCACGTATGCACTTGATTTTGGTAACATAGAGAAACCATTATTTTATCTTCTTTTGGTGCCGTCTTCTACCGGACGTTTTATATCATCACTGCTATTTTTGCCTTATTTGTTAAATTTTGTTAATTACTTTGAATTATTTACTAATTGATTGTAATACTTTCAGGTTTGATTCCCTCCTTGTGCAGAAACATTTTTCTGTAAAACCACATTTCGAGCGAATGTCAAGCATTCTATTAATTGAAAATCTTCGTTGTTTATTTTAGGGCTATATTATGTAAATAGTAGATATACAGATAGAGAGGCAGGAAAATTTGTTTTTGTTTTCTTAAAGATGAGTTAAAAATAACTAGTATTTAAATATTTAGTGTTGGGTCATATCTTGAACGATCTTTAAACGGCGTCCATCGTATCGTATATTTGGAATAATAAGATAATACCAACAAAATTTAGAACTAAACGGTTTATGATTTTATATTCGGTTAAAAAATATTATTATATAAAATTTGAATAAAACGCTATTAAGTATGTTGTATAAATAATGTAGTTGTATAAAAATTGGTTTTAATAATAAAATGCATTAAAGTCCTTTAGTTCGTGATGACTAAGACTACAAAACAAATCACTAATTGAAACAACTACTTTTCTGGTTAATACCTCGACAGATATTGAATTATTAAAAAATAAAACGTAAATCATATTTACATATATAGGTGTGTTATATATTATATATAACACACCTGAATATACGTAAAATATATACAGAAGTATAAAATACTTATACGTGAGATCAAATAATTAGTTTACTAAACAATTGATTATCTTATGGACTGCTAACTCTCTATTAATTATGATGCCTAAATATGTTATTGATTCATTTTCACCGATATTGATAGAATTAATTACTGTAAATGGCAAATATTTAGTCTTTGTTGCATTTATGGTTAATTTGTTATTATCAAAACATTTCTTAATTAAACATAAATCTGATTCAGATTTCGTTTTTAAATCAGACTAGGTTTTATTACTATAGAAAATTACGGTGTCATCAGTGCTCAACATAAGTAACCTATTTATATATAAAATAAACAACACTGGATCTAAAACTGTGCCCTGTGGTATCCCATATTTTATCTCTAATATTTAACTTTTTTAATAATCGAATGATTTTCCTCTAAAACCGTAGTTATACAATTTGAATAATAGTTTTTTTATGACATACAGTGTCAATTGCTTTCTGTAGATCTACAAATATACACAAGGAGGGTTAGCATTTGTAGAGGTATTCTCACTGAATCCGCACTGTTTTGCTCATACATCGACTAACTTAGTTTTTTTACGTTAAACCATGTATGTTTGCTTGAAATTCCTGTCGATTTTATTAGACTGATTGCTGTAGTTTTTAAGTTATGAATGAACATGTTAGAATAGTTAATTTTGCTTTGGAAAATGTTTGTAAAAACAATAAACACTTCAGCTATATTCTATTCATATGCTGATGCAGTCGTCTCAAGTTATCTGAGAAAATTGGCCCAAGAAGTTGGAACAAAAAAAGAGGTGGTTGTATATTCCACATACAAGATACAGATATATTTTTTTAAATTTAACTTTCCCTACATTTTAATTTTGTTTTTTGTGTTTTTGATGTTTTTATTATTTGATTCTTTTTGGCTAATGGTTGGGGCGTTCCATCTTGAATATTTAAATAAAACACTTTCTTTGTTGATATTTATTTAAAAAATCGTCAATTTTAATATAAGGCAAAAAAATATATTTGGACAATTATTAAAAGAGCTTCTGAAAGATGTGATGAAGCTTTCGTAGCAAATCTAGACTCAAAAATTTCTGAATCACTAAACGAAAATCACCACAAAGAATATACTATAACTGCTACAAAATTCAGTTATCCATAATGATAAAATCAAAGCAGTAAAATTTAATCAGACAATAATTTAAAAAAAAATAATTAATGATGTATAAATACGAGGGATTGTAGGAAAATAGTTTGCGCCATGTGGAGTGTTTGTAAATAGAGTAGCTCACGGACGTGTGCTAACATGTTTAATTGTATTTCAGCAAAGTTACGTATCGCTAATGTTTATGTGAGAGTTTATAATGTTCAAGAAAATAAAGAACACCACTTGTTCTGTAGTTAGGGCCGTGATTAGATTTCTAAATACCAGAAATTTTGCAATATTTATCGTCAGTTGAAGGATGTGCTTGGAGAAAATGTTCTAGATGAGTCTATTCGGCGCTGGTGTCAACTTAGGAAGAGAGGACACTCTTGATAACGAGCGTTCGGGGTGGCCGATAGTTGGAAGAAAAGAAAGATTACCTATCTCAATAGACTGGAGGGGGAGGAATATGAAGTTAGAATAGAAAAACTCATCACTTATACATTTAGACAAATGAATAAATTTGTGAGGTATCTAGAAATAAAATCGTACAAAAAATATATTTTATCTACGATCGTACAAAAAGTAGACACTTTTTGCATCATTTTTCATTGTAAAAGTGGCTGTTTAAAACACTAGTGCTTTTTTACGTTTTTATTGCACGGTAATGTCAAACTGTTTTTATTGCCCAGAAATGTCAAATTTGACAGATTAATATTATAGAACAAATTTTCGACGAAAAACCTATTTTTTATTAATTGATACAAATAACTAATAAACTATAAATAAAATATATAATACAAACGAAATGGCAGATTTAAGAACTCTGAAGATTTCATTTAATGCAAGTCGAAGCGATTACAATTAAGCGAACATTTTTTCCATAAATAATAATGGCGGCCGACATTTGTGCAACTTGTTTACTGGTTGCTAAGTAACGCTTTCATTAGTGCACTGCGGGTAAAATATGTTTTCATTAATTGAATTATTGAAATGACATTAAAATATTACTCATAAGAATATATTCTTTGAAATCCTTTACGATCGAAGATAAAATTTTGTAAAGCACACGTGTAAAAAGTTTCTTTATTGCACTCCTGGCTTTAAAAAACTCGCTCGTTCCTCGCTCGTGATTTTAAACGCCAGTTCGTGCAATAAAGCATCACTTTTTACACTTGTACCTTAAATAACTATAAAATGTTCAAATTTAATTAAAATAATTGTGATTTAGACATTCTGGTAATTAATTTAGAAATCGACAAAGAAAGTAGTTTTAAAATATTTGAATCTGCTTATGATTATGCTAATTGAAATAAGTAATAAAATAGATTAAAATCATTTAGTTCGCTGTAGAAAACTCTAATTTGAATGAAATTATTTATATTGAATAAACTAATAAATGATAACATTCACTTTAGACTGTTTGAAAGTGAATATAACATGATAAATAAATAAAGTCTAAAGTAAATTTTATCATTTATTAGTTTAATTTATTATTATTTCACGATTTAAACAAATGAATCGAAAAAGAAAATATCTTTAATAACTTATAATCTACTTAGAACTTATGTCGTTGAGACTTTCAAGTAATTATACCATATGTTGATCAAAAACAAAGTGAGTATTTTAAATTACAGAAATTGCTAATTGAAACAATCTCATAATAAAAATATAATTTAAAAAAAATAATCGCCGAAAGAAACATCTTCAAAATTTCAAATGTGTTTAGAACTAATATGGTTTGTCAAACCTTAAAAATAAATGGCGTATGTTAATTGCAAATAGAAGTCTGTATCTAAGAAATGGTAAACTGAAACTAAAATTGTGTTTTTAATTTCCTGAACATAATAACATTATCAATGAGCATTTAGAAACGGAAATAAACTTATGACAGTGTTTGAATTAAAATATATATATATATATATAGGGTGGATACGATATTAGCGACCCACATATTTCTTTTAAATTTAAACTAAATCTGTGTTTTTAATTTCATAGGCATAATTACATTACCACTGATGTATTTTTAAGGGAAAACAAACATGTGACAATGTTGGAAGAAAAATATACAGGGTTATTCACGCTATACGGCACGGAATATTGTGGCCAAAATACGTGACTTTTAAAAAGATTCACTTTGAGGATATATGGCTACATTTTAAAATTACTTTCATAAATACAGGGTGTCCCAAAAACCCTAAAAGTATCAAAGTTGTGGTTTTTTAATGAAACACCCTGTATTTTATTGCATTTTTGGATCCTTCGATAAAAATAAGTGTGTGTTTTAATAAGGTTTTTATTACATAAACCTTAATGTTTTTGAAATAATTTGAATTTTGTAAAAATGTAACCTAATTTTCATGTTTCAAATACTTAAAAAACAATTAAGTTATGCATACCAAATTTACACTGAAATGTAACAATAGATCATATTTTATTTTCCAATTATAATAAACTTGACATCTTATGCCGGGTGTAAAATAATTGGAATTAAACAAATGAGAACTTTAAATGGCTATAACTTCATTTATTTAAATGGAACGCTATATTTATTTATTTATCGGCAAATGCACGTTTTAATTACCTTTCGAATGGTATTTAATTCTTAAGTGTTAAGTCTTCTCGTTTTTGCAGAAAACGCCAAAATATTGTTTATTGCACCGTTTTAGTACTTTTTAAGTAAAAATTTTAATGTATCTAGTTTTCTATGGTATTTAAAAACGTCAGATAATTAATTTAGTTTGTCTTTTTAGTTTAAAAAGCCTGTCTTTTGTTATAGTTGTCTTATTTTGCATTTTTGTGTTAGATCGTTAGTAATCATTATTGTTTGAACATCGCTGTTGTATTTTTTTGGTAAAAAATGAAGATTTACGCAAAAGAAGGGGTTATTGGCATTATTTTTATGCTTGGAGAATGTCATCAAAATTGTTTATTGGCTTGTCGAGTTTATACTTAAAGGTTTCCCGAAAGAAATCACCCTAAGCCAGCCATTTTTGAAAGACTATTAAACCAGTTTAAAGAAATTGGAAGTGTCAGTTATAAAAACCTCAGTATAAGAAAATCTGTGTAAATTTTCATTTTTTACCATGACATACAACAACCATGTTCAAACAATAACGATTACTAACGATCTAACACAAAAACGCAAAATAACACAACTATAACAAAAGTCATCCTTTTTAAACTAAAGTAACAGACTAAATTAATTATCTGACGTTTTTAAATACGATAGAGAACTAGATACATTAAAATTTTTACTTTAAAAGTACTAAAACGGTGCAATAAACAATATTTTGGCGTTTTCTGTAAAAACGAGAAGACTTAACACTTAAGATTTAAATACCATTCGATAGGTAATTAATACGTGCATTTGCTAATAAATTAATAAATATAGCGTTCCATTTAAATAAATGTAGTTATAGTCATTTAAAGTTCTCATTTGTTTAATTCCAATTTATTTACACCCAGCATAAGATGTCAAGTTTATTATACTTGGAAAATAAAATATGATCTATTGTTACACTTCAGTGTAAATTTGGTATGCATAACTTAATTATTTTTTAAGTATTTGAAACATGAAAATTAGGTTACATTTTTACAAAATTTAAATTAATTCAGAAACCTTAAGGTTTATGTAATAAAAACCTTATTGAAACACATACTTATTTTTATAGACGGATCCAAAAATGCAATAAAATACAGGGTGTTTCATTAAAAAAAACACAATTTTGATACTTTTAGGGTTTTTGGGACACCCTGTATATTATGAAAATAATTTTAAAAAGTAGCCCTAATAGACCCCCATATATCCCCAAAGTGAAACTTTTTGAAAGTCACGTATTTTGGCCACAATATTCCGTGCCGTATAGCGTGAATAACCCTGTATATGTGGGTGGGCGGATGTCCTCTGACATACCTCACAATCAGTAAAACATACTGAATAATTATTTCATTATTAGTCGTTTACTTAATTTCAATTATAGAATTTCTGTTTTATATTTTAATAATTAGAGGGTATGATAGTGGACACCCACCCACCCTACATGTTTTATAACTTCAACCAAACTAAACTGTATATCTCTCGCATAAAAAATTTAAAAGTTCAATCATCAAACATTTTTAAAAATAAAATAAATAGCTTAATTTGACATCAAACAAAATAATTAATTAATTTCTTTTAAAAATATTTAAAGAAATTAATCGCCAAAGAAGAACTAATGTGGTTGATATTCAATTGATTTCAATCAAGCTTCTGAATTAAATAAATTACATATTAAATAAATATCACGATAAAATACATAAAATTGTTTTAAGTAGACTTAAGATTTTAATATGTATCTTTTTACATATCTTACAAATCTTCAGTCTACTTGAAAAAAGTAATGTTTCTAATTTTATTGAAATTTTATTTTAATAATACATGAAAATTCAAACTTCCTTGAAGAAATTCTCTGAAATAACAGTTGTTAAAATGGCAAGCCAATGTTTTTTTTCTTACAGCAGTAACGTATCATTGTATTATATTGGTAGGTTCTTTGTGAGTCCAGTTCCAACCAGAAAATTTCTAAGTTTTCGGCCTATTATTTTTCACTATAAACACTGTAAAAAGATTTATATACACAAATTCACGATTTTTCCAGTTATTATGAAGTGTATTAACCGCGAGTATATATAAACATAACTTAATTCTGACAAAAGATATAAATTAACTCTTATAATTTCTAAATAAATAAAAATATATAGTTTCACTTAGTTAATATCACAAAAACAGTGTGATATTAAGTAAGTGAAACTATATTTTTTTTTTGTTAATGTAAGAAGCTTCTACTTCGTTATACATGTTTGAATAATTAATAAAACACTTCAACTTTGTTTGTATAACACTCAATATTTTATTTCGTTGACTAGTTTCGGCAACTCAACTTGCCATTATCGAAACATAAGTAAATTAAATCTACGATTTGCACAGGTATTTATACATAAAAATTATTTACAGACAGCGTCAAAAATAGGAGAATACATTAGGTCAACCTGGTCGTTAATTAGTGGAATTCCCGGATTAGCGCGGGCTTTGTGGATTTCTAGGGATTCTAAAAGATTCATTTTTCGTCCCTTTTCGGCGTAATGAATAATCGTTAGTACATCCTCTCCAAAAGAATGGTTTTGTTCAATAATGTGTTTAGCAAAAGTGGATTTATCAACTTGATTTAATCTAATAGAGCGCAAATGTTCTTTAAATCTTACATTGAAATTTCGACCAGATTGACCTATGTAAATTCCTTGACAATTTGAACATGTTAATTTATAAATTCCAGATTTATCTAGTTTGTTTTGTTTTGTTTTTGGATTAAAAATAAAATTACTAATTTTACAATATGGTTTAAATGCAATATTTAAATTATGTTTTTAAGTACATTTTTGATTTGAACACTACAATTGCCAAAATAAGTTAATGATTTAAACATTTTAGGTTCTAACACTGAGTTACCTGCAAATAATATATTATTGATTTTACGCATCTTTTGTTTATTTAAAATTTTATCTATTAATTTGGCATTATAACCATTGCTAAAAGCGATATTCTTTATAATATTGATTTCTTTTTTGAAGGAAACAACTGATAGGGGTATATTTAGTGCTCGGTGGATCATTGAGTTAAATGCTGCCATTTTGTGTTTGTG
>CAXAKX010000041.1:0-11721 GCA_963969525.1 Ontholestes murinus | reverse complement strand
CTGGGGTAATGGATATCTGGAATAATTTATTCAGTAACATGCTCGGGGAAACTTGGTGTTCAATATTCCAACAAGTTTTAACACCTTGAAACTACGACCCGTGTGCCAATACCGCCATTTCGTGCCACGCTGGTCTTCGTTCCTATGAGGCAAACTCTAATAATCGAAAGAATTTATTTCTTGACTGGACTGCGGCATGCTCTAAACCATGGATGCACAGACCGCGGCCCGCGGGCCGCATGCGGCCCGCCGGTCGAATACCGGTGGCCCGCCGACAGCAAAAATAATACTCTCGTACATTCTAAAAATATTGAATTCTATTCCAGAATAAAACCAAAAAAAATATGTTCGAAAAGTAATTTGAATCTCGCGCGCGCGCTATTACGGTGCGCCGTACGTGCGTCGTCTGTAACAGCGGTCGGTAATGTTCGTGCTGATCTCGGTTAAATTCGTTTGCTTGAAGAAGCGCGGCGGCCGGCGGCGCGATGACGATCGCTCGCGTAGATAGTACACGACTCGAAGCTTCCAGAGTCGGTTTCGAGATTTCTCCAGACAGTTTTCGACTCTATACGCGCGGTATAAAAGCCACGTTTAATCGCCGCTAGGTGTATTAGTGTTCTGTGAGTTTAATAGAAGTTTTGGAAGGCAATAGTTGTACTCCACTAGCCGGTGTCATATATTTTGATCCACATTCAACGTAGATTTCCTGTTGCAGTGTTAACCGTCAAGTGCCGTGTATAATTGTGTTGTGAAATCGTAAGTAAAACTCTATTATTAATAAGTGTTTCCCTACCTATTTAATCAATTATTTTTGATAATTTAAAAAGGATGGGTAATTTAAGTAGGTACTGTAATTGTTTTTAGGTGCTGTGTTAATCCTAGCCAGGATTAGAACGCAACATGGACAAGCCAGGACCTAGTAAAAAACGTAAGGTTAAAGATGAAAATCGGCAATTTCAAGAAATTTGGACTGAGAAATACTTTTTTGTATGGTCGCATAACAAAGTCGTTTGTTTAATTTGCAAGAATTCTGTTGCAATTGCAAAGGAATATAATGTAAAAAGGCACTATGAAACGCAGCATCCTTCTTTTACCAAGTTTACAGGCGAATTAAGAAAGCAAAAAATGTTGTCTTTAAAACGGGAGCTTACGGGTCAGCAAGCTATGTTTAGAAAACCCATTGAAGATTCAGAAACAGCTACAGAAGTTAGTTATGAAATTTCTCGAATGATAGCAAAGCGAAGTCGCCCCTTCAATGATGGGGATTTTGTAAAAGAATGCATAGAAATTGCCGCTAAGAAAATGTGTCCAGAAGCAGCAAAAAAGTTTGAGAAAATTCAACTGAATCGTATGACCATCCAAAGACGAATTATGTCTTTGTCAGGTAATATTGCGGAACAATTAACTGAAAAAACTAAGATCATTGAATTTTTTTCATTAGCACTCGACGAATCCACTGATATTAGTTCCACAGCTCAACTTCTAATATTCATACGAGGTGTTACTCAAGATTTTGAAGTCGTAGAAGAGTTATTAGGAATGTGTTCATTGAAAGGTCAAACCAAAGGAGTTGATATACTCAATGTACTTTTGGATGAGCGTTCAAAAACTGATTTGGACTTATCAAAATTACCGGGAGTTGCGACTGACGGTGCTCCTTCGATGATTGGTGTCAATTCCGGGCTAGTTACTTTGCTGAAAAAGCATCTGCAAGAAAAAAACATAAAGGCTGAAGATCTCATGCAGTTTCACTGCATTATACACCAAGAAGCCCTCTGTGCTAAACAAATTGAATTTCAAAATGTCATGAAAGTGGTAGTTTCGACTGTAAATTTCATAAAATCACGAGGACTCAATCACAGGCAATTCAAACAATTCCTTGATGACATCGAAAGCGAATATGGAGATTTACTGTATTATACAGAAGTAAGGTGGCTAAGTCGTGGATTGACACTGGAACGATTTCTAAATTTTAATAGAAGAAATTGGAATATTTCTGGCGGAAAAGCAAAGGGATGTCCCGGAACTTAAAAATCCTGATTGGTTGTGTGATTTGGCTTTTTTAGTTGACATTACAAATCATTTGAATGTCTTGAACACACGGCTTCAAGGCAAAAATCAACTGATATCCCAGCTCTACGCTCATGTATCATCCTTTCAATGCAAGCTGACACTTTTCAGATCGCAATTGAATTCTGGAAATTACAATCATTTTCCGAATTATAAGAAAATGGCTGAAAAATTCAACAAAACTGCGATTAATTTCAGTTATGTAGAAAAGCTAGATATTTTGATTCAATCTTTTCAAGACAGATTTTCGGAGTTTAAAAAAGTGAAACCTCTGTTGGACATATTCAGCAATCCTTTCACGATTTCAGTTGAAAATGCGCCAGAGTCAATGCAGTTAGAAATTATCGACATTCAAAACGACGAAGATTTACGCAACAAATTCAACGAAGGAGACTTGCTGAACTTTTACCGCTGCATTGATAAAAATATGTACAAAGAGTTGCGCATAAACGCTCTGAAATGTGCCAGCTTATTTGGTTCTACCTATATATGTGAACAAACTTTTTCAATACTTAATAATAATAAAACCAAAAATAGAAACCGCCTTGCAAATGAAAGTTTGGAAGCAGTTTTACGTGTTGCTACAAGTAAATTTGAGCCAAATATAAAAAAGATTGTAAGCACTATGCAGTGCCACGCTTCAAATTAATAAATTCCTTTTTAATTTTAATACATTATTATCAATTATTTATTGTCTTTAATTACCTACACTTCTGGCGGCCCGCCATCAGTTCATGATTTGCCCGAGTGGCCCCTAGTCTTAATAAGTCTGTGCATCTCTGCTCTAAACCTACCTTTGTCACGTTCGTCAACAATGTGGTCGTATATTCCGTTATAGTAATAATACATTCACACGCGCATTCTAAATTTGCGAGGAAACACCTGTAAACCGTCAGTGTGTTGACGGAGTGTTGCTTTTGTGGGGGCCAGTTTGTTATTAGCGTTGTCTACGGCTGGAAAATTAAGTTTAAATCTTGGTAACTTCATGAATTAATTGAAAGTTAGGGAGATGGTGCACCGCGTTTGCCCTTTAAATAAACTAACTGGAAAGTTTTACATAATTGAAGGCTACTTCCCTTCCCTTGATCTGAACCGAACCGCAGACCATTTTGTAGATATTAATGTTTGTAATAATAATTTATACAAGTGATGCAATTGTTGTGTAAATAAACAAAAGAACGGTCTTACAAAAAAAAAGAAAAAATAAACTCGATGCTGAATTTGATTCGGAAGGAAGGAGAAGGAAATGCGCAAATATACGATATATGCAGGAACACTCAGCGCTAAAATCGAGTTATCTTTCGGACGGTCTTCTACTGAGATAAAAGCTCCAAAAAATCAAGATAAAAGCCCTGGCAAGTTTATTACTCCAGAGATTTTTACCTTTACCTCTCTAGTTCAGTATGCTAAATTCGATTGGTGGAAGACGCTCTTATTAGGCTACATATATGCCGACAATCTAAATATTATAAGACATTCGTAAGTAATAATTTTACCAATCTTAAAATTAAATTTTATCACAAGGATTGGAAATATATGTAATTTAAAAATATTACGGGATGAAAAAAGAAATAAGCGAAGTTTTGTTATTTATACATACTCTATATTTGTGATGTTCTAAGTAGATCATTAATTGTTTTTATTATTATTACCTTTCTGTATGCACCAAAATCTATTTTATATGTGGATATCTAACATCATACAGCTGCATCTTACTTCGATTTACATATTATAAATATAATTCGTAATACATAAAACAGTAAACAAAACCATACAAATAATTTCGTCAGCAAGCTGAAAGGTGGAATTCACTCTTGAAGAATATTCTTCCACTATAATAAAACACTCTAATTTTGTTTGTGTTTGTTTGTTATACTAACAAAAATGTGTGTTTGCTAGTATATTATATAATTATATATAATATTATATATTATTATAATTTTCTTTTATCACAACCACAAACTTTCAAATTTTTTTGCAATAATTAGATCTAATTATATGAATTTTTACTATAGATAGCTTTGTGCGATTAATCAAAAATTTTAAATCACAATCAAATGCATTTTTTACACCAACAGCTAGCATTGTATTTAATGGGAATAAATGCTTTCACAATCATCTATATTTCCTGGTGTCGAAGATAATTGATGACAAAGTCAATTAGTTGAATACATGAAGCATCAGAAAATCCATATAAAACATTAAATCAATATGGACATTTGCGTAAAGGAATGAATCGCATCCTGTGTATTTGTGTGTGTGTATGCGACAAATGGCGTCGGCGATGACATGGGAGAATTAACATCGGCGTCGAAACGCTTACAGTTTGCGTCATCCGTCTTCCTAACAGAGTGAGAGAGAACAGCTATGCCGCCCCTGAAGTTTCCCCCCTATACAACCCCACCTATTACTATATCTATATATATATATACTTCTAACCCTTTTCCACATATTCTACTAATGTATACAAAACAAAGACGTGAGATGTTGCGCGCTGCAGAGTAAACAAAGTTAGCTTTTTTTTTATTATTCAGTTTGGCAGAAACTCTATGTACATCCATAAGATCCAATCTTTCAATTTCGAAGTGTCACAGTGTGAACTTCTCCATCACCAGTGAATCCTTTTTGCGTTCCTACTGTAGCAGATGCACAGACAGAAACATGTCTTTAATAAATAAAGTAATATACGTTTCGGAAGAAGTATGAAAAATTATATCTAATCAATAATAAGTGGTTGATTTTCAAATTTTTATTTAACTTACTACAATTGTTTCACAGGTAAAGAATATAAAAGTGTATTTTAAAGCAGAGGACACGAGACAACTCGTTTCTAAGAAATAACCACTCTTAGACCAATGATTCATTAAGGGCCACTCTAATTGTTCATACCTTATGTATACATTTATTGTTATATCACTAAAGCTAAAATGTTAAAATAAAAAAGAAATAAGTCTCTCAAAAATTTTAACATTCTATTTAATGTCATTCAATATTTTACTTGATATACGAGGGGCGTTTGAAAAGTCAGTGCAAAAATAAAAACTACTAATGCGTTTGAGGTAAACCGTTCTTATTTTCCAACATAGTCTCCTTTTAGGATTACACACTTCGTCCAACAATGTTCTAGTTTGTTTATCCCTTCCGAATAATAGGATTTGTCCATGTCTGCAAAATATCCATTAGTAATAAAATGTATTAAAATCCTTTAGTTCGTTGTAGAAAATTAAATAATATCCATTAGTGTCTGCAATTCCCATTGTTTAGATTGTTGTTTGGTCTCAGGAGTATAGTAATGTATTCATGTTTCATCCACGGTGACGAAACGACGCTTAAAATAATTCGGATTCTTATGGAACAGCTGCAAACTATCCTTGCAACACTACACATGATTTGGACAAGCGTGAGCAATCGCGGCACCCATCTTGCGGATAGCTTTCTCATGTCCAAATGTTTATGGAAAATATGCTCACAGCACTAGCAATCTCACGCACCTTAACTCTTCTGTAATCCATCACCATATCATGGATTTGGTCAATGATTTCTGCAGTCGTAACCTCCACAGGCCATCCAGAACGTTCAACGTCACTCGTGCCCATATGGCCAGTCCGAAAATTTTGAAACCACTTATAAACTGTTATAATCGAAAGTGCAGAGTCACCACAATGTTTATCAAGCTCCTTTTTAGTCTCCTGAGTTTTGCCTTTCATAAAGTAATGTTTAATCACCACACGAAATTCTTTTTCGTCTAGTTCTTGAAAATCCTTGATTCATACGAATGCCAAACAAAAGAAATAGACCAATATGGCTGAAACTTGGTGTGCGTTCATTCAAGAGATGCTACTAACTAAACATGACCTCCATACGCGCCAGTGGTGCCATCTCTTGGACTTTGCACGGACTTTTAAAACCACCCTCATAAATTTTAATTATAAATTTCATAGTTATGGAGATAACCCTAATTAACTTAAGGAAATTTATTAATTTATCACGAAATTAATTTTTATTACACATTACAAATTGTTTTAGACAAATTGGGAAACGTACAACTCTTGTTATGTTTCATTTCTTTATTTTCAGATAACTGGCACGTTTTCTGGTCCTTACAGATCATTATCAAAGTTAAAGTCATTTTAACTTTGATAATGATCCGAAAGGACCAAAACACTTTCCAGTTATATGAAACTAGAGAAATGGAACATAACAAAAGTTCTACTTCTCCCAATTTAAAAATTTGGTTCCATCAAGAGAGTAGCAGAACAAATATAGGTTTATTTTAGATTAAAAAAACGTTTTAATTATTGCAATTATCTAACATTTGAAAAAATTCATATTAAAAGCAACTTAGAATTTAATAAAGCTACAAAAAAAGCATTTAATCAAAATAGTCATTGGAAAAGTATCCAAACAAATATCATTTAAGTTATTTTATTGATTGTAAATAGATTGTGTCTTTAATGTGACTGTATAAGTGATTTTGAATGGCTGCTAACGCGGGAAAACAACGTAATAATGACGTGGCACGTAAGGTAATTTGTAAGAGCAAAAAAAAAGGGACAGAAAGGGCGGAAAGAAATATTTCGCCTGTCAGTGGTTGTGCAGAAGAAATAAGCAAAATTTTAATAGTTGTCGCCCTGAAGAGAAAGATTGATAGTTTTATTTACTTTTTCACATTCAAACCGCCCCCCGACGAATAATAGGAAACGCATTTCTCATCGGGGCACACGTTGCGACAATATTTTTCTATTAATATTTTTTGCGTGCCCGCGCTGAATGTTCGGTTCTAATGCGCCCTCGCCTGATTTATTATTAACTTTAGCATTCATGAATGATATCAGTAATTTATCACGGCAACGGTCTGTGAAATATTCAAATTCCTTTGTTGAAACAATGAAAAGAATAACCGGGCGAGAGATTTCCTTTGATTTCCACAATTTCTGCACTTTTTTTTTTGCTCCCTCTCCTCAATTATTCTACTATTCTCCGTTTGATTAATTCCACGAAAACCCTTTCATTAGACGAATGAATTAATGCGAGATTATTGCGCTATATATTAAATTTTCCACCATTTTGGAACATTAGAAACTTATTTATGATGAAGTGTTTTTTTTTAATTTAGAAGAAAAGGGAAAGTTAAATATAGTATCTTTTTTAATACATTTAGATAAATTATTTGATAGTTGTAGCTTTACGCATCATTACGTTTTAGCTACTAAAGAATAACAAAGGATTATGCACGATTTTCCCTTTTATATCGCAATACTATAAAACAAATGTAATTTTAATTAAACCTTAGTATCTATAAAGTTAATACTTGATGCGCTGCACTCTTGATGGAAACATATATTAATATTGGGTAAATAGTAACTCTTGTTTTGTTCCATATTGTTTTTATTTTCATTTATCTGACACGTGTTTCGGTCTTCGCAGACCATTATCAAAGTTAAACTCAACTCAGTTTAACTTTGATAATGGTCTGCGAAGACCGAAACACGTGTCAGATAAATGAAAATAAAAAACATATGGAACAAAACAAGAGTTACTATTTACCCAATCTTAGTATCTATTATTATTTAGTAGCTTCTAAAATTGATATAAATAAATTCTGGATTATTAGGGCTGTTAGTTATTGAAACTCCATATCACTTAACAAAATATTGATACAGTATATGATTTCAAAAATTCTTTGTTAGTCTACAATAATGTTTCGCCACAGGGTGGCTTCGTCATCTACCTGACGTATTTTATTAAGTGATATAAATAATATATTATTCATAAAATATATTACTGTTCTTTAGATACTTATAGAAAATTAATTAATAATTTTAAAATATCATTTGTGAATGTTGTTGAATGCTCTATCTATCTATGGTGATTTGGCAAAACAAACTGAATAAACGATAGCCAATTCGACAGATGTAGCTTCAACAATATGGCGGCTATCAACTGTTGAAGTTTGGAAGTTCCTATTGGAAGACTCTTTATAAGCGTAGTTTTTTGTACATCATTACTCCTTGATAATGACTTATTGTCGAAACTAACTCATCTGTAAATGTTCAAAACATTGATTGATTATAACACAATAATATTTCTTATATATTAATTGATTGATTGTTTGGGCACTTAGACGTTCATATTCAATATTAAGATAACGAGCCTCCTAGATTATTACATATGTAATGAATTGTTAAGAACAATCGATATGTAAAATAAAATAAAGTCTATCGCCAGATTATTTATTATTAATACAATCTACTTATCTCTTTGTGCTTGTGTCCCAAATTTAGTAGAGAAGAATCTTTGCATTTTGGATATTTCATTGATTCAATACATCTTCGAATATGATGTATTGAATTAATTAACTCATTAGATTATATAATTGACTATACAATTTGTGACATAAGGTATCAGTTAATTAAAAAATAATTTTATACATCATATAATATAATAAAGTAATAATGAGAAAAATTAATTCCTTTGAGCGTCTCTGTTTTTATATATATATATATATATATATATATATATATATATATATATATATATATATATATATATATAATGTAAACCTGCGATGCAGAAACGAAATTAATTTTTCTCACAATTATTTTTATTTTCATCAATACTGCACCTGCAAATCAATATTTAATTTACACCTATAATATAATGTTTCTTTACATCGTACATTTATGGCGATTCGTATTGATCTGTAGTGATTGGAAAAGAGCAAATCTATAAATATTCCACGATTATTCGAAATGAACTACTGTGACAAACATTAAGATTAAAATGAAAATCTATATGAAATATAAATATCTACTATATCACAGTGTAGAATATGTTTGTATTAATTTATAAATTATGAATAAATTCGTCATATATTCACAAATAATGACGAAAATTATTTAAAAAAGTTAAAGGTGAAATGTATTTCTAATAGCAATAAGTAATCCACTATCTTTAGTTTTGATACTAGTTATCAGTTTTATTATTACTTTTTTAACTAATCATATTTAATCCACAATTCTCATATTATAAAATTAACAAACAAATTTATAGATTTACGAAATGTTTTCGTGTTTTTCTAATTTTTAGTTAATTTTCTACAATATAAAGAACTTTAATACATTTTTATTGATAAATTGTATAAAATCACAAAAGTTTATTTTACTACAATCCTCATTTTCGTGAACAATATTTCTTATCACTTTCTCAAATGGTTTGTCGATTATTATTATATTTAATATCATGATATACCTTAATTCATAGTTCATTTTTTTAAATTTCTCTTAGAATTCTTGAATAGACATTTGCTCTCGGACTCGAAGCTCTGAAAATATTTGAACAGGTTACATGTTTAATCGTAATAATCCCCCTTATCCAAATAAGATGTATTTGCGTTATAATATCTGGTTTAAGAAGGTTGTATTTCCTATAGCAAATAACGAGCTGAATAAGTTTGTAAAATAAAATTAAAATAGATTTACGAAATGTTTATTATATAGATTAATTAAAAAAATAGTATTATAGCATAACTAAATTGAATTATTTAATTATATTAATATATTATTGACAAAATACTTAATGGAAAATATTTTAGGGGGCTACAGTATATTCTCTTTCATTTTCTCGCCAAGAAACGTGAGAATAATCACCGTGGCACCCGCATAAAAGCTGCGTGTTTCAAAAAACTTATACTAAGTACAAATTTTCTTTGAGCTAATGACTTTCCTGTCAGTATTTAATGATTGATGGTCGGTGGAGGTGCTTAGGTGATTTTTCGAGCGTAAAAAAGAGTTACCAGTATATGTAATAAAAGGTATTATACCTAAAGCCTTTTTCATATCTAATTAAAATAGATGGCAAGTACCCGAGTACATTTACTGAATTATCCCTAACGCAGTGGTCTAAATGTATAATTGTCAGGACAGGAATTAGATTTAAATCGATAATCCTTGTTAAGCAATAATAACAGCAATGACATTAAGTCGGTACTAATCCGGACATAGATTAATCACCTTTGGAGGATTCAACCTGGTGCTTTACATGCAATTAAACTTGATCCACGTATACCGGGGGGTGAAATTATTTCGCAGATCTGCAGCTCTGAAAAAAATGTAAATTTCTGCTGTTTCTGGTTATTGTGGAATATTCATGTCTGCGCTTGCGGAGAGAACATGCAGGATGGAAAATATGTACAGCATAGCAGCATGATTGCAATGAGGGGTGCAATCAGCAGGAGGCGGAAACTCTACGTTTGAGTACACTCATTACACCGGTGTCCCTAACACGCCATGGGGAAGGGATCGTTTGTCCTTTCATATTCCTTTGTGGGAACCTCATAAAGGGAGGGCATTTTTTATAGTCATAAGTAATGGGAAATATACTATACTTAACTTTTTTTTAAATATACATATAAACAACTTGAGAATGAAATATGTCCATTTTATTTGATTTGATTTATTAATTGTGTTTGTGTGTGTGTGATAGAAAAATCAATATTATTAAAAGACGACACTCGCCTAAAATTCATAACGTCATTTTCACAATATCATAAACCTAAAAGCTATGAAAGTTATTTAGTAAGTGATATTTTCCTACAAAGGAAGTTGAATTGAAATTAAATATTTCTGGTCAATTATCTATCTATATTAAAAACCAAATTTCAAATTTGTGTATTGCGTCTCTGTAGCGTGGAAGGTTATATTATATTATCGAATTTAGTTGCGCACCCGTAGTATGCACAAAATATATACTACTAATTTGAGAATCGAAAATGTTCTTCCATATCTGGCATCGTTTCCAACATTGGCTGGCACTATGCCGAGACGGTCCTAGAGTGGTCTCGTTATGGGATAAAGAAATTTACGACCACAACTGAGGTCAAACGATGCATGCCCATTCCTGGGGTACTCGCAAAGGAATAGGTTACTCCTTAGCGCCTCATTAACCAACTGTGCTTGAAGTACAACCGAAGAAACACTCCCAATTTGTTCCCTTTCTTGTTGATGTTACTACTTTAATAAACGGCACTTTTTCTGGTGTCTAAATTAGTGAGCTGGTTCGTAATTGAAAATCATTAAAGTCACTTTTAAATGCAGTTTCCAGCGGAAATATGGCCCATAGTCAGCCACCTAATGGGGCTAGTTCTTAACTGGAAGATTTATTACCGCAAACACCGCCGTCAATTGATATTAATCAATAATTTAATTAATGACTTGAAATTTTTTCATTTGAAACTCGGTGTAGTAATTTATGGAAGTAATGCGGCTTAAAAATTAGATTAAAATTAGTTTTTTTATTATAACGAAATTATATTTCTCCTTTTATGACGTCAATATAAATTTCTTATTCTAGGACATCCCTTATACTTAAAGCACTTATTACCTGAATATAAAAACCTACCGATGTTTTTTATAATCACTCTTGATACAGCATAAGCGAAACTAATCGAGTAAATATAAAAAAAACAGTGAAACAAATCAAGTGTTTATCGATTATTTACTTATTATGAGAAAATTTGGTTTAGAGCGGGTCCCATTGCTTACTTTTGTAGTCTACAAGATTAATCACTATGCAATTTATACAGTTTATGGAGTAAGGGCAAGAGTTTATTTATTTATTTATTTATTTATTAGTAGTATATACATCCTTATT
>CAXAKX010000039.1:0-91542 GCA_963969525.1 Ontholestes murinus | reverse complement strand
CTTGTAATTAAAGACAATCACCTTCTTTAAAAATAATTTCTATTTTAGTAGATTTACAATTTGATTTAAATGAACTCGTGAACAATAACTTATGACTAATATAAAGAAGTAACTGTGAATTTATAACGAAGTTTGGGTAAAATGTGGATTAAGGATTTACTGAAAAAGGTTTACAATTGTAATTGTCGGAACTAATTGTAGGTTTTAGATCTAATAATAGGTTATTTAATATTGTTAAATTAAAATTCAGAAGTTCTTACTTTTCAACCTGTTCCACCGCGACCTTTTCAGATCTATTATGAATCCCTATTTATCTCAGATGACCAGCTCTAGCTTTGCCTCTTTGATTAGTCCTATTAGCCCTGCCAGAGTGATTTGGGTATAGATCTCCGCGCTTGAGTTTGTAGTGCCCAGCTTTTGATATCTAATCCTTACTAGGCCCTCGCAGTGTCCTGTCATCAGACCTACTATTGTTTTGACCATTTTTCTGTCTTGGTTCAGAAGTTCGGTCGTGAATTTTGTCGATTGTTTCGTAAGGAACTGTTTCGCCTGTCTCTGTCCTGCTGAGTTCGTCCACCAGCTATAGGCTTGTGTCTCCACCCATTTTTTATGGATCGTTTGACTGCTGTTTTGGGGATTCCGCAAGAGGGTTTCGGGCCAATTACTGCTTTTGACGAACCTTCTTTGGCCAGTTCATCTGCTTTGTCTTTCCCCGGATGTCCTATGTGTCCTGGGACCCATGTGATTGTTACTTTTTTGTGACAGACAAGTTCGTTACTAGCTTAGATTTGACCTGTGTAGAGCTTAGTGCTCTTAGCAGCGCCTGGCTGTCGGAGAATAAAGCAATTGACCTAATTTTGGTGTCTTGTCTTGTGCAGAGCTATCGACTCTGCTTGTAACACCGTGGTGTCCTTGGTGAGACTGACTGATCTTTGTTTCGGGTTTTGTACCGTTAATACCTGCTCCTACCACTTTGTCGATCTTTGAGCCGTCCGTGAACCAGTTTGACTCTGCTTTGGTAGGTTGGCCTTCGGCTCAGTCTTCTCTTTGCGGGATCCAGTACCTTGTATTTCTTTCAAAATTGTATTTTTCTCCATTGCATCACTTGGCATCGCTGTGATCGCGTTAGCCTTCAGCTCGTCTTCTAGCCGTGTTTTTCCGTGTGATCGAATTATGGGCGTCTGTCCTTGCATCAGTCTATATGATACTAACCTGGCTTCTCCTTGAATAAAGATATGTAATGGTGGTATGTTCAAGATGGCTTCTAGGACTGCTGTTGGGGTGGTACTTAGGGCTCCGGTTGTACTGCGTCATGCTAGTGGATATCCTCTTTCGACAGTTTTCCTAGAAGGTCATCTACTAGAGTTGCCCATAGCAGTGGAGATAGCACTCCTCCTTGTGGGCAGCCTCCCCCTGCCTTAGCCTTAATGGTATGGCCCCCCAAAGTGGATATAATTGTCCTTTTCTCTAGGCTGGCCTTGATCCATTGGCAAAGGCTTGGCGGAACTCCTTTCCTTGCTTGTGCATCCACGAAAAAGGTTGTTGTGACGTTGTTAAACGCTTCTTCAGATCTAGAAATGTGGCCATAGCTATATCTTTCTTTCATTGACTTTGTGATGAGCCTATTTGTGTCGTCCAGCGCCGAGTCCGTCGACTTACCCGGCTGGTATACATATTGCCTGATGTTGAGGGGATCTTTCCCCAGTATCTCGTCCCTTATGTGCCTATCTATGAATCTTTCCATTGTTTTTAGTAAAGATATAGGCTGATACGTCTGTATGTCTTTGGCGTTAGATAGCTATTCTGTCTACCTTGGTCAGGTAGATTACCCTTACGCTTTGCCATGATTTTGGTATATATTCCCATGCCAGGCAGGCTTTGAAGATTTTTGACAAGTGCGGCACCAGTTCAGCCATTTTTAACAGAATGGAATAAATCTCATCCGGTCCCGCGGACATGTATGGTTGGAACCTGCTGATGGCCCATTTAATTTTAATGGGTCTTGTGACTTCTGTGACTAATCGCCAGTCATTTCTGTCAGCCTTTTAGGTCTTTGGCTGTAATTGTCTGGCTTCGTATGTTCTGTCAGAATTGTTGAGTCTGGAAAGTGGACTTTTAAGAGTTCCTTGAGACTTTCCTTTATTAGTTCTGTGTAGGTTCCTTCCGGAGTCTTGAGGAAGCCTACCTCTTTGGTAACACTTCCGTCCTTACCCATAATTTTGTGGATTCTTGAACATGCTGGAGTGTCGTTTATCTCCTCACAGAACTTCCTCCGCGAGTCCCTATTGGCTTTTCGGATTTATTTATTATATTGTGAGTTTTCCTCTGTAGGTGTCCCAGTCTTGGTTATTTTTGGCCCTGTTGAATAGCCTTCGAACCTCGGTCCTCATCTTTTTGAGGTTCTTGTTCCACCAGACTGTTCCGCAGCCCCTGTGCTGTTTTTTCTGGGCAGTTTTCCAGATATGTCGTCCTGATGGGTCATTGACTGCCAGCTCCAGCCCATCCATCTCTCTTGTCGATGCTGTACCTCCCTTGAGAGCTTCTCTAAGGGACTCTTTATATCCTACACAGTTCGTCTCTCTTAGGCTAGGAATTATCCACAGTAAAAAAATTTTTTTTTAATTCTTATTATTTTTCTCCAAGAAGATCAAAACACTTTTGCATATGCTGAACCAAAATTCAAATCACTCTTTTCATTTCAATTGAAGTATCAAAATATGTATTTTGAACGCACTAACCATTTCTTCAGATGTTGAAAAACATTGATTTATTCTTAATTTGCGAGAATCAAAAAGAAGACTTTGTCTTGTCTAAGCTGATGTGTGACAGGTCCCATAGTTCTAATGGAAAATGATGCGCTTTTGGCGGTTGGTTTCGCTTATTTTTTTGGAGACATAAAAATTGGTTGTAGTTCATTCAGAATTGACCGTCCGATATTGCCCACTTACCACATACTCGGGTTTCCGGGTATTTCGTGTGCGAACAACTTTTGCTGAATTTGACTCACCTTAAACACTGATACAGTCGACTGCTGTTTACTTTAGGACAAATAAGCATATATCCATGATTCATCACATGTTTCAATATCATATACGTGTTTTAAAGCACCGCAATAGTATTTCTGTTAAAGACATTCTGTACCATTTTTTTGACCAATCGCCACGAGCCTGTTTTAAGTGATTAAGTTTATGCGGTATAATTTATAATAGCTTCCTAATTGACTTAAACAGTACCATATTAAAATCTATTTATAAGCACAGTAAGGATTTTTATAGTTTAATATATCATTATGCATTTTTTATATTTTAGCGTTTAGTATTTGTTATTTTGTAATATATGACTTATGTATATTTCACTAAATAAAGTATTTTTAGTATTTATTTAAGTTATATAATACAATAACAATACTAAATATAAACTATTAAGATATAAGGAAATGCAAAGTTCACGAACTGTCGTAATTATCGTTGATTTTCCATAATTAAACATAAACTATTTTAAATGGCAAGATGGCTTCTTGTGATAGCATGCTGTGTAGTCTCGGCCGAGTTAATTTTAATGGCTTAATTAGTATAGTATTCACACGTTTATAGTTGATTTAAAATAGCTGCATTATTGCGTGCACATTCTGGATCATACTCTGGAAATTTCAAGGAAATGCTTTTTCCGAACGAACTGTCATGCGTATGTGTAATATTAGTAATTATATAGGTATTACTTTAATTACGTCAGTCACGACTTCCCAAATTGATACGCGGCTGTATGTTATAATAATATATTGATGTGGAGGTTTCAACTCGTAAATTGATTTTAGAAAAAAAAATCCGAAACGGTCAGTTACAAAATGATCTATGTATAATTGGGTTTTCGTGATCAACAAACCTTAGGTATTACAGAAAATACGATTATTATACGATATTTATCAAAATTATGTTTTTAATACGAAGTATGATTTATTTTTTTATAATTTTTAAATTAAAATTCGGATACAATAGTTAAAAGATAAAGTAATAATTGATAAAGTGCTGCACCGTTAAAAAAGTACTATAATGAAAAAATATTTTAAGATTTTTTTAGTGATTATATATACTTACTGTATATTCTATAGTTTTAATTTTTAATGCATACACAGTCAATTCTTACAATTATGTAATATTCAATATTTGCAGATTTTTAAATTTTAATGGTAAACGTACATTTTTATATTTAAAAAAATTGTTTCAACTATATTCAATAATGGTAGAGATAATCTGATATTTAATTACTCATTGTATCTTTACGAAATCCAAAAGATCAAAATCCTTAGTTTTCATTTAGAGTGAAATACTCTATTTAAATTCTTGAGATGCTTTTGCCATATGCCAATGAAGTTATTAAAAATAATGGTATTTAAACTGGACCTTAAACGATTTAATTGATAAATGGAACTCATAGTTTTTGAAACAAAATGAAGTCAAAATGGCAATTAGTAGTCTGCTAGGTTAAACAACTGAAGATCTTAAAATGCAGCATTGGGTTGGAGTGGAAAAATATTCTGCCAAATGAACTCTCCCTATTCTCTTACGTCAAAATTATAAGTACATGTTTTTATATCTCTAATAATTTGAAAAACATTAATTTTTTGTAAGAGAATCGATTGATTAAATACAACTACAAATACATATTCAAAATATCAATTATATTAGTCATGTATAACAATATATATATATATATATATATATATATATATATATATATATATTCATAATATCCATTTAAATCCATTTAAAAAGACAAATAGATACACTTGTTTGAACAGTATATTGTTTGGCGCTACTTTACATTTTTAACAAGACTACCTAGAAAATGGAATATAGTCATAATGAATATATACGTCTATTTATGTTATAACGTGAGTCTCTTAAATTATGTGTGGCTGCTCTTAGATAAATTTTTATTACATTTTTCTCCGAACAATAATTTATTATAAAATAACACCCGTGAGCACTTTATTTGAAGGCTATTAAGTCAGAAAGCAGGCCTACCCGAGAGAACATACCATTTGCAGACTGAATACTAATGATGATAAGCAACTTTAGCTAACAGTTTACAAATAAATTTCTACATAACGAATGCAGCAACATTGATATTGCGGAGCATTCACCTGCAAAGCAAAAGAAGTGGTCACGGCATAACGTGAATGTATTGGACATGTCGTGTATTCAAATAGTTTGCCTTAATTGTGTTAAATTGAAGTTCTGTTATAAATAATGGTAAATTGACGGTGTAAAATATTGTTACCAGATTTCCATAGCGATAGTATGCAAGATGTTCATAAATCTCGCCTACACATGCATACCATGTTAGAGTACATATTCGGAAGCCGAGTCCATGCCATCAGAATGATATATCATGTGGACGATCAATACATAAACGGGATATTATTTTCAGTATTTTATAATTGCAATTTAGATGACAAACTTATGGTCATGTTATTTATTTAAATTTCATATTAACATTTGATTTTTAAATGCTTCTAGTAATTTATAATTTTTATATTGCATCAGTTTTAAATTAAATGGTAGACATATTTATGAGAATTTGACATAGCCATACAGAAATAAAATTAGTGATAATTGTAATATCCTTGTTCGATTGTAACAATGCTTTAAATCCAGCAATACTAATTAACTAATTAATTATCATTAATGTATATTTGTAAACTAAATATGATAGTATATTATTGAAAAGAATAAGTAGGTATTCATTACCTGATGAATATGAACGGTTGCCACAATTTGAAGCTAAAACAATTTTGAAAAAAATAAAGGAAAACAGAAGGTAACTGGCTGAAAGACCTACCGTCGATAGCCAAGGAGAGAATCATTATACATAGAATACATAATTGTTATCTCGTATTATTGTAACACTATCTTCAATAAATATTTTTTCTCTGTCTAGACTTTGTAATGTAAATTTTAAGTTTTAACATTAAACTTTATATTATAATTGACATAGATGTAATACTAAGACCAAATAATTGCTAAGCTCTATTTCTTAGAAATTGTAGTTTCATTATACAGGGTCCTGCAACAGTGCGTCAGGCTTTCCTAGCGCCTTTCTCGTAAGAGATAGAAAAAAATGTTTCGTATAAAAGTTTATTGAATTAAAAATCTCTATGCCGTAAAATTATTTTCAAATATACAGGGTGTTCCAATTTTGCGGTATAACAAAAGCAAACATTTTTTTTAATGGAACACCCTGTATATTTTTTCATTTTATAATTTGGATAATACTTTATAACTTGAACCTTTTTTTGGTTTTTAATTTCGATATGGCATATCCGAATTATTGACGTTTTTCTGAAAAAAATGTAAAAACCGGAGGTTCACAAAAAAAATTATTCTGATGTTCTATTTGAAATTTAAGAAATTTTCTTTTTCTAACAAAACCTGACGTTTTGGTCATAAGTACTGTTTATGTACCAGTGTTAAAAATTTTCACTTTTGAGGAACCCTGCCTTTGTATCAGACACACCATTTTCTAAAATTTCAAAATGTCGTAACTCTTTTTTTAAATGGAATCATATATTTTTTTAAATTTCATATTATTCTGCATCTAATTTCCTACAAAAAATATTAAGCATACCCTATACCTAAAAGTGATATTTTTCAAGATATAAAAAAATTTATATTTCAAACGGTCCTTGAATACGAACTTGTTTTTCAATAAATAGCCATGCCTGAAAAAAATGCATCTGTCAATTAAACAATAAGTTTGGTATGTATGATTGCATTGTATGTTACGATTATAACAATACAATTTTTAAAAAGAATTAATTGATGTGATATATGCTACTGGAGAAAGTGGAATTAATTGTTGTAAGAATTTATGCTCAGCGCTACCCAAATAGGCGAAAACAATTATTTTTCTTATTATTCGATTAGATTAGAAAGAAATGCCAAACTTTGCAAATAATAATTTGTCTAAACCCCATCATAGTTGTTGAGATATTTAATAGTTTTCACAAGAATAACCATTTAATTACACATACTTCTATGTACGGAGTTGATCATGCTGAGGCAAAATAACTAACAAAATGAAAGTAAGTGTCAATGTGAGATAAACAGAAACAGATAATACGATTCATTATTTTATTCCAAAGCCGGGAAAGATAACAAAATTATTTACTGCAGTAAATGTTCAAAATGTCTTCAATTTTCATTTAGGCACAAATTAATACAATTCGTTGATGCATATTCATTGGTGCTGTTGGTCGTTCCTTAAAAAACAATCTCTTTTAAGTATCCCCACAAGAGAACGTCAGGTTTTGTTAGATCCGGAGATCTGGCAGGCCATTTTGTGGGTCCATTCCTACCAATCCACTGGTTAGAAAAAATCAAATTCTTGTTAAAACCATACCCTGTTTCTTGTTAGTCCGGGTAATTCAATTCAGGAAGTGCAAATACATAGGCCTATTGAGATGGCCCTCGAAGAAATGGGGACCTACTACATGGTTTCCAAAAATTCCACCCCAGACATTCAAAGACCGTCGATGCTGATTCGATGCTGATGATCAGCTTGTCTCATAACATGCGGATTATCACTTGAATAATAGTGGCTATTCCACTCCTATTGCATGTAGCCAATGAAAATGAGGCATGTGATATTTTTTAGCCAATCACGTCAATTTATAAGTGAATAAACACCAAGTTGCTGTTTATTCACCTGGATAACCTGAAGTTAGCTATTTCCCGACAAATGAATTGAATTAGCCTTGATAAAAAAGCGAAAAACGTTGTTTCTACGTATGTCAGTTGCAAGTAGGTTATAAAATCAAAAGGTTTGGTAACACTTCATCATCCATAATAAATACGACGGTGACAAGTTCTGTACCAAAAAATCAAACTTAAACGAGATCGTGTGTTTGGAAACGATTTGAAGAAATCTGCGCCGTTCGTGATGACAATTAAATCGGAATAAATTTTGTTTTTAGCGCATTCAAGTTTGTTGCTTAATCGCGATTTTTATTCGAGCAACTGATAGAAAAAATCACTCGCCTGGCGGCTCGTGATTTTTTCGTGACAGTTGCTCTCATTAAAATCGCTAAGCAACAAACGTTCAAGCAAAAACAAAATTTATTCGAGTAAATTGCTATCACTTGTGGTATTACTTGTGAAAATTGCCTGTTGACAGATGCGTTTTTATGGGATGTCCTGAATTTCCTGTCTTCCCCAGATACAAAATTCGGAACGAAATTGAAAATCAGTATTACTCAGTTCTTGATGTAGCTGAATATGATATGCATGATATCGATTTTTCTTCAGAATGCTTTGTACTGACTTCTCGCTTATGCCAGTTCCTTTACCAATGTCTTTTTGGTTTAAGTTGGGATGCTCAGTTGCTGTTAATAGCACTGAAAGTTGGTTTTCCTCGTTGATGATAGGCTTTCTTCTTTCTTGTTTTTTTGTAATTCACACTTCCCATTTCAATAAATCTATTGAGTAAGTTCCTAAAACATTTCTCCTCCGTTCGCCCTTTTCGAAATCCATGATGATAATTTGCTGTCTACTTAAACCGCGAAACGGAGAGAATCACTTTGCAGCAAATATCAGAGAGATTTACATGTCAAACTAATTGTTTAATTGACAGATGCATATTTTCAGTCATGGCTATCTATTCAAAAACAAATTCGTATTCAAGGACCGTTTCAAATATACATTCTTTTATATCTTGAAAAATATCACTTTGAGGTATAGGGTATGCTTAATATTTTATGTAGGAAATTAGATGCAGAATAATATAAAATTTAAAAAAATTTATGATTCCATTTAAAAAAAAAAGGGTTTTGAAATTTTAGAAAATGGCGTGTCTGATTCAAAGGCAGGGTTCCTCCAAAGTGAAAATTTTTAATACTGGTACATAAACAGTACTTATGACCAACCATAGGAAAAAGAAAATTTCTTAAATTTTAAATAGAACATCAGAATAATTTTTTTTGTGAACCTCCGTTTTTTACATTTTTTTCAGAAAAACGTCAATATCTCGGAAATGCCATATCGAAATCAAAAACCAAAAAAAGGTTCAAGTTATAAAATATTATCCAAATTAGAAAATGAAAGAATATACAGGGTGTTCCCTTTAAAATAATGTTTGCTTTTGTTATACCGTAAAATTGGGACAGCCTGTATATTTGAAAATAATTTTACGGCATAGAGATTTTTAAATCAATAAACTTTTCTCTCTTACGAGAAAGGCGCTAGGAAAGCCTGACACACTGTTGCAGGACCCTGTATAATACAATATGTATAATTTAGGTTTTTTAATTATAAGTGTAGAGCATATGCAATGCCTGTTACCCTATTTCTTTTTTTTTTGTTGAGTTCAAATTTAATCTATTTAAAACTTAACCATTTAAACAGCCTAATTTATAATTTGGGTACTACTGATTTTTTTTCATTAAAGCCAAACCTGTTACTACTACTAGACATTTTTATTTATAGAAAAAAAATTATAATACATGTAATAAATAAAATAAATTCAGATGTAAGACAATGGTTCTTAGTTTTCTGTACAACGGTTAGCGACCCACGAAATTATCTGGCATACAAGGGTCATGAGTGTTAATGTCTGATTGAGCTAACTGTCTTTATGATCACTAATGTCATTGTGAAATAAGGAAATGATTTTGGGGTTTTTAAATCCTGGTGTTGGCAGAGGATTCCAGTGGAGGGGATACACATACGGTTGAGGATCTAGGTTACATCGCGACAATGTGCAACAATGCAGAGAAGCTTCTAGAAGATTTATTATCCAACTTATTACTAAGTTAACTAACAGTAAATAATTTGTATTATTGTTCTTTTTTGTACTTTTAATCTGATAGTTGTATGTTTTTTCGTCCCTCGTTTTTAGTATAGTATTTTAGTTTTTTTCTCCTTCTTAATTGTATCATAGTTCTTACACACTTATCATGCCTATATTGTTATTTCTTGTCCTGTAAATGATTATCCCGTTGAACAATAAAGTCTATTATTATTATTATTATTATATGGATTGATAGAAAATTTTTGGGCGAGGAATGTAAGGCGTTCATCGGTGGGAATTAGGTTAGTTAAATGGTATTGGCTAATAACCTCCAATACCAATTAACTAACCTAATTCCCACCGATGAACGCCTTGCATAAAGTATCTAATTTTTGTTAGTATACAATCGTTCTAATACCTGGATATTTTGAGAACAGAAGGATGAGGTTTAGAAAAGGATAGCGGTGTAATCAAGAAGTGGTATTCAGATCATTTTGTAAATATTCACAGTTGATTTTGTTGTTGTGCCTTGATTTTTGTAATTGAATCTTCTAAAATACCGTGCTTTCTTCTTGGCGCTCGTTTTTAAAATTTCGGAAAGTATTTTAATAATATTAGTTTAGGGTCAAATGTAATTCCAAGGTATTTGCAAGAAATAGCTGTTGAAATGGAATGGTTATTTTGAATAATAAATTATGTGTAGGATGAAAAGGAATTTGGAGGTGGGATTTATTGGGGTTGATTATAATTCTTCATTTTGCAAACCCTAATTGTATGGTATCGATCAGCGCTTTTAAGATGGTGAATGCCTTTTGCAGGGTGGGGGCATGTACTATGAAGGTATCATCTGCGTACAAAAGCCGGTAGGCTAAAGGATTCAAGTAACGTGGATCAGGTTTATAAATATCATGAACAAAAATATTGTAAATAATTGGTCATAGAGGAAAGCCTCGAGGGACACCTTGTTGGAGAGCAAATGCACGTGATAGGGTATGACGGATTTTAACTTGTTGGAGTATTTTGCATAAGTAGTTGTCAATTAAGTTAATAAAGTACGTTGGGATCTTTAGGGAGTTGCATTTAAACAGCAGACCATGCCATACTGACATAAAAGCTTTTTGTACGTCTAATAGAACTATCGCTAATTTAAGGATTAAAAGTGGTGAAGAAGTGGAACGATGTTCTAGGAAACCAAATTGGTAGAGAGAGATATTGTGAGATATATGGAGCATGAGTTTGTTTTTTATTATGAATTCAAAGGTTTTACTCAAGACTGGAAGCATAGAGTATTTGGTCGATAGCTTGATACGTCTAATGAGTCTTAACATGATTTAGGAGGACATGTTATAATACCTTCCTTCCACTCATTAGGTGTAAACCTTTTTTTGGGAGAGGAGGAATGCTTCATGCACCGTCTTTTCCGCAGAGATCTGTGGAGATTGTCCTACTCCTTCTGAGTAGGCGTTACTTACTAATCCTCCTCTCGGCGTTTCGGGGAAACCGGTGGTATCACCAGGTATCGGCACCCCGAGCTCTATCTCCAGCTGTGTTCTCTCGGTGTTCCCCCGCCCGCTCTCGAACAATGCGTGGCCGGCGTCATCGGTAGAGTCCACATACCAGACGCACCTTCCACTTTCGACTTACCCGATCCGCTGGAGGTACGCCCGGAAGCAGCTATATCCTGTCAAAATCTGAGTTAGATGATAGGTCAATTCGCCATGTTCCCTCTCTATCCATGGTTCTAATTTGGCTATTAGCTTCCTCGTCCATGTTTCCTTCAGGAACTCCCTCCACCTATTCTGTCAGTCTGTCTCGAGTACGCATCTTGCTGTCGTGCTAGCCACCACCTTGCCTGTCCACTTGGCTTTTCGGTCGTGCCTTCAACCAGCGCTATTCTGAGATGTGCCGCGTATTGCCCTTCCTCGCCCCTCCGATCTGCTTTGCGTGCTCGCCCAGTAGCATCGTCTGTTTAAGCATGATGAGTGTGGCCACATATGACGAGGTCGTGACGAGGATCCTCGTTGGTCTAACTGCCAGGCTGATGGTTGGCTCTGGATTTTGGTTGTTGTCCTCCAACACCCTTCACCTCCTGTCTGCCATCTTCCTTCGTTTGCTGTCCACTCTTCGTCAACCTTTTCCTGGCTACCGTCGCTTATTTACCTCCGTCTGTACCAGAGCTCCACCTCTCGCATGGGAGAGAGAGATGTTTCTCCTCCACTTTGATGAGTTTGCGTTCTCCTCGTATATAAGGCCTTCAAAGCCTATATTAGGTTCTGTTATAGTGGTCGCGGCACTCTTAGAGATCCTTTCCGCTGTCAGGGTCATGTTTAGGCTGAGTGTTCCCAGGCCCTTTAGCCACTCCCGGTCTGCCATCTCACTCGCTATCGTCTCTATCTGCTTTGTAACCCGATCAGTTGAAGGTTTCATCGCTGTGTCCGAAAAAACAGCTTTGACTTTATTTGCAAAATCTAGCCCTTTGCAGGGGGTTGACTCCACAGTCCCGTTCTGTACCCCTAGTTCCTTGCTCTAGCAAAGTCTCAGTCGACTTTCGTTGCAATCAAGCGAGGTTTGACGCCGCAAGGCCCGTTTATTTAGTCCGCCCTTAAATTGCAAATAACTGCCTTTAGAGTAAAGTGGGCATTGGGTGCGGGTTGGGAAGAGTTAAATATTTTAGGATGTACAAGGTGGGGCAAAAGTTTCGCTTCCATTTTGATTGCTTATAACTTTGCTCAAAAAAAAGATGAGTAAGTTTGGTTTTCATAAAAAGTTTACTTGGTCTTAACGATTTTGTTTGTTTTGATTGGAAAATTATATCGGCTAAATGGTGACCGCGATTTGCTATGCAACTATCGGCCCTTTTTAGGGCATTTTTCATGACATTCTTCAACATATCGGGCTGAATTTCTTCAATTTCGTGACGGATATTGTCTTTAAGATGTTGAATTGTTTGGGGCTTATTCAAATAATATTTTAATTTAAAAAAATGGTAATGTGGCCATCATAGTACTTTCCCTATATTTTTTCTGGAAAACTATGAGGTTTACGCAAAAAGTCTATTCTTAATAATTTATTCAGTTTTTAAGTCTCTACAATTATTTGTTATACAAGTTTCATGTAACTGTAATGGTTTATTAGTAATTGGCCAAAAATGTCAAAATTTTCAATTTTTATTTTTTTTCTCGAAAGTTAAGAACTTTATGAAAAAAATTTAATAAAACTTCTTTCCTTTTTCATTCTCTTTCACTTTTGTTCGAAAAGTTTTGTAATATTTTTTATATTTAGAATAATATCGGAAAAAAACAAAAAACGGCCTCGAGTAAACATCCACTTCCGGTTTATGAATGTCCACCAAAAGCTTTTCAGTTCCAGTTTTTAACGATAAAACCTTAAGTTTAAAGTTTCATCTCAATCGGATCTTTCGTTTTTGAGATACAGCGCCCACAGACATTTTCTCGCACGAAAACAATACTTCCCCTATATATACTATATAGGGAAAGTAAACACCCCATAAGAAAAAGTTTGTTGCTGTTAAATCCGGACATCTGGCTGGCCATGCTAAATCGCTACCTCGCGAAATTAGTCTTCGTGGAAAAACGTCATTCAATAATTGAATTGTTGAACGAGCTGTGTGTGCTGTAGCCCCATCTTGATGAAACCACATGTCCTCTAGTCCTTGCTTTTCCATTTCAGACACAAGAAAATTTCGGATCATGTCTTGGTACCGTTCAGCATTAACAATAACTCCAACACCTTGGTCATTTTCAAAAAAATAGGGACCAATGATGTTGTCAGCATGAATACCACACCATACAGTTATTTTTAGTGGATGCAATGATGTTTCATGAATTAATTGAGGATTGTGTGTTCCTTAAAACCGACTGTTCTGTTTCTGACGTGGCCACTGAGAAGCTTCATCGCTCATTATCAATTTAGACGAAAAATCTTTAATTTCATCAGACAGCCTTTGGATTACATTACTGTACTCAACTCATTGATCATGATCTCTGATCTCTCTGTAGCAATTTTTGGGCTAATTGAATTTTGTACGGGAACATTTTCAAATCAACTGCGTGCAGAAATGTGTAACTGGAAACCACGTCTCCGAATTGATGTTTCTGGAGACTCTGCAACACTATCGCGCACCAGAGCCACATTTTCAGCGTTGCAAAACGTCTGTTGTCTTCCAGAACGAGGCCTGTCTGCTGTCGTACGGTACTGTATGTAATGTTCGCATATAAACGATAAATTGTGGTTTTGTGAGGCACTGAACGATTAGGATATTTTTGACGTAATTAAAGCGAAACTGAGCTAAACGTCACAGAACTAAGATGGCGCGCAATCAAAATGGTAGCGGGACTTTTGCCCCACCTGTTATTTGTGAATGTTGTCTGGAAGTAACCGGAAGCGGTGTTTTTAAATTGATGTAGGCAAATAAAATATTTCTTCTCTTATATATCATCATCGGGTATATAGAGAAGGGAAAAGTTTTTAATCGTACCAAGTGTTTATTGAATTAAAAAAGTCATTGTCAAATGTATTATTAACTATAGGTGAATAACAGACAGTTCACATAGAAACACACTGCTTCAATCCAAATTTTGCATAGTGCTTTACATACGAGTACCTGTTTCAGACAAATTCTCTTTCAAAATTAACTTACCCAGTTTAAAATTGTTTACATTTCTAATATTAAATTAACACAAATAAATCTAAATAGGCACGGTAATAAAATAATAAAATAATGATGGTTTCATTATATGAAAATTATATCTATTAATATTAATTTAATATGTACAATATTTAGATCTGTTCATTATTGTTTAGGAAATGTTAAGGATAATGTAAGATCTATATTAGATTTGTTACATATACACATATATAAAAAGACTTTAGGAGGATAATGGATTAATATGCATATTTATTTTTGTTTCAGGTAAAGAACGTTATCAGTACGCAGACAGTACGAGGATTACAAGTAGGTGAGCGACCTGAATTTTTGCATTTATAATGAACAGGTAATATTTTCGTTCGCGGATATAATCCTTGCTAAGTAGAAGGTATTTAACTTTAGAAAGGTTTTAATACTTTGCGTAAATGAAATTTTATGTAAAGAGGTGGCTTATTTTAATTAAATATTTTCCATTTGTTAAATATTAAGTTTATAATACCTTACTCATTGATGATTATTTATTGACGAATATTTATAAAATAACATTGATCTTGAAATATTTATTACTTATAACATTTCAGTTTTTATATCAATGGGTATATCCATAATCATTTGAACAGGGTTCTTATTATATTATATTTTCATAATCTATAGTTGTAAGAATACTTAATAGGTTGTACCGCGTATTTTTTCATATTAGAAAGTCATAACATTTTCTTGTGATATGAAATTTTTGGGTAATATTTATAATATTCATATAAAAGTTATCGTTGCTAGATTGGCACATTTCGTAAATCAATTTGACATCTCCCTGAAATTTGATGACTGTGATAAGTAGAGAGCGGATAAAAAAGCTTAAAAAATGTGAAAAAAGCACTTAAAAAGGCACAAAATTTGAGAGAAAAAAGCATTAGAAAAGCATAAAAATAGGAAAAAAGCATAAAAACACGAAAAAAGCACTAAAGAAAACTATATTTTCTTAATATGTTACACGTTTATCAACATGTTTTACATAGAAATTCTGCTTAAAACTAAAATAAACATAATTTCTTTACGCAATATATAATATTATGTAAGTATTTAAAAATTAAATTGTAATTTTGTATACATTTCAAAATAACTAAAATCTATTCATGAAAACAGTAGATCATTAAATGTTGTTCTAGCGGTTTAATTGTTAAAATTATTACTTCTGACGCTCAATAAATTTTTGAAAGTGGAAAATCTTCTCTTTATTTTAAATTATAGCTGGATGCAATTGAAAATTGCCATTTAAAATCAAGTTTAATTTATTTAATATTAAAAATCCTTCATTTTCACCGAATTCTTCTTTCGATATTATTTTGATTTCTTGGCCAATGCGTCCAGGTATTTTCTAAATTAAATCTGCTTTTATAAAGATTTGATTGTGTTGCTCACAAAATTTAAACGCGATTTTATGTAACTAAATTGCTTTGAAGGAAGCTCTTGTTTCTTAAGAACTGTTTGACAGTCATTAACTGATTTGCTTGTCGTTTTGGGAAAGTCGTATATAACCTTATTAAATTCTTCAATGTACGCATAGTACATCGTAGCATAGAGCCAAGTTCCCCATTTTGTTAGCACTGATTTATGGGGCAGTGAAATATCAGGTAATGACTCCTTGAATAATTGCACTCGCAGAAGAATATAAGAACTATTTTTTCATATTTAATTAAATCTACAAATGGAAATTTCATTCTTATAGTTTCAGAAATTCGTTTCTATCCATGTGTTAAACTTATACAATGCACAAAATGCATTGTTAGTAAAATTTTGTAACTTGGTATTGTCTACGGCAAAAATAAGCTTGTCAGTCCGTCATTTATGAATTTTGCTATAATGTTATTATCAGTTTTCATCAATTCTTTTGTATATATCAAAGTACTATTGGTCGGATGTCTTCATGTTAAACTCCTATTATTAAATTAAACAAGCGTCTATGGTTTCCTCCACACGAAACCACATATAATTATTGTTAATAATATCTTTAATTTTTTGGATGGTTTCATAGTACGCAAGAGCTACATAATTTTTTCTCAGGAATGCGCATTTTACAATATTTTCCCAAGAAAGATTTAAATGCATTACTTTGTAATTTTCTTAAAGGGATATTCGAATGTAAAAGTATTTTGCACAAATGTGAATTTAATTTAAATTATCCATAGTTTTTTGAAGATGCTAAATATTGTGAAATTGTGCTGTTTTTTTAGTTCAGCTTTTAACTTTTTCAAACGTTCTTGATGTAGTGTTGTTATAACATGTTTTACATACAAGTCTTGACTAGTTAGGATGCAGTTGGGAACAAAAATTCAACTTACTCTTTTTAAACATTCCTTACAAAATAATGTATTATTTTCACTTGTTAATTCTGGATAGTCTTTAATTAATTATTGTATTATGGTTTTCACCTTTTGCATTATGGGTTAAATATGCATGTGAATTATATAATATAATTTATCTGATTCCCCAGGTTAATACGATTCACGCATATATTAATTTTTGATAAATAAGCAAAGTTTTTTGGATGTCAATTCAATAGTACGGTTTATGAATGCGAGTTTGAATATGAAAATTAACGAAAACGATAAATATGTGCCAGTCGTCCCATCCGTATTTTTACCGAGAGTAGAAAATTGATACGGTTGTAGAACACCTGATTATTAGCTATCACTTAAATTTATTTACATTTAATACTTACTGGGGCCCCTGTTTGGGCCTAGTTTAACGACGTTTATATTCGGAATATCATAGGTGTGATTCCTATGAAACGTTCGTCTGTATTATCTGAATAATGAGACGGTCTATTTTATCTACTTATTTATAAACGAATCCATTGTAAATTGGTAATTTATACTAATATTTATTAATAATAAAATTCATTATAATTATTATATCATATTATGAAGATTTTAAACAATTATGTTGTCAAAAGACACGAAGAAAATATGTAATACAAATATAATCTACAAAAGATGGGATACAGATTTTTACGAAAATTCTCTATATTAGCACATTCATTTAATATCAGCGTGAAATTTTTATTAAATGTTTTTTAAATGTTTAAGAAAATGCTCTAAATAAGCATCAGAATCTAAAAAAAGCATGAAAATAAGCACACAAAGTCAAAATAAGCACAAAAAGTCAAAATAAGCAAAAAAAGCAAAAAAAACTTAGCGCTAAGTAATGACATTCTTCAAGATTCGTATAGATATTTAGAAATTTTTCGATGCTATTAATATTATGGATAAGCATAATGCTAGAAATCCGCTCTCTAGTGATAAGATTTCATACTAATTATTTTAATCAAAGAAGTAATTTTAGGAGTACTTAATTAATGAAAAATCAAATTAGGGAAATATTTCAAATTTCCGTATCTCATCATATAATGAACCTTTAAGAGCATTAAATCAAATGCGGCTATTATATTCATACCATATGATGATTTATAAAATCTGTTGATCTGAAAATAGGCCGTTTAATCATTTTATAGACTCTACCGTTATACGCTCAATCGTAGCCCAAGGGTGGTTAACTGCTCGGCGGAAAACGCCCCCGCAATCTCCATCATCCATATCTTAGTCAACTTGGTACGCCTAACCTAAGCTGACTAGCACTCCCGCATTCCAATCATGTGCGCCCACAATCAGAAGAGCAATCTTCCGCAATCATCGTCTGTGTTCCATTGTTAGCAACAACCATGCATCAGTTGTTGAGGTCGCCGTCTAAATAAACAGGTCCGGCGAATGTCGCCTCTTGTCGCTTCCGCCGCATTTCCCGCGTCCGACAATTATTTCTCCTGTCATGACCATTGCCCATGCGGAAATACAAACTGGTTTAATTCACCTCAATCTTAATATAGCATATTATTATATTAAACATATTGATCAATTAATTGTTTGGAAAATAAACAAACAACTAATTAAATACTCAACAGATACAAATTTAAGAATATGGTAAATACTCATTACCATACCATTCCAAGAAAAGAAAAATAAGTCTATTAATAGTTTTGAGCAATTTTTATAGTGTAAAATGTATTCAGTCAATTATGATTGCTAAAAATGTTCAAGTTTAGTTTACATTTAATTCAAGTTAATCAAGTTAATTTGTGAAATTTTATTTTTGTGTTCTATATATTAATTAGTAGTTTAAATAATTTAGAAAAGTATATAGAATTTTAATTAAAAGGAATAACTGTAGATTTTAGTTTCATTAACCTATTTTCATTAATCACTAAAAACCTATAAAAATGATGTAGCTTATTAATATTACGATTTTAATTATAGTTCAGTGATCCTCACCAAATATAATTATAAAATTCATTGCATATAATATTCTATAAATGAACTAGTTTTGTTGATTGCTATAAATTAGCTTCCATTTCCAAACGTGTGGCTCCACTGAAAACGAGATTAATGGCGGAATAGATCATGATAATGTTGGAAGACTAATTCCAAATTAATTAAACAAATAAATTACAGTAGTAGTTTTGCCAAATGCACGATACGCTGAATGGAAACATAAACAGGGAATATTCTAGAGCCTCCATTAAGATATGCCATTACTAAATGTCCACTACTGCTTGAGGGATATTTAACAATATGGTAAGAAAGAATTCGACCACAGAATAAGCTAACCCAAGCTGTAAGGGACACATTTTAACCAAGATGGTAATCTGAAGGAGCTAAGTCTGTATAGGGTGATGGTGATGGTTGCCCAGATGAAGGTTCTACATCGTGCGTGTTCTCTCTTCCTGAGTTGCAATTACGACACCAGCGACGAATTATTGAAAAATAACTAACGAAGAAATATAGATCGCTTGGTAGAACGCAACTAATCTAATGTCTCAACTGCTTTGCGAAATAAGTAAATCGACATAAGCGTAAAGTTCAAATTAGCATAAAATCATATAATAATAATAACAATTATTTATTCACCGGTAACGCCATTTACAATAATAATTAAAAATACATTTCAGGAGTGCATTTCGAAATAGACTCAAGATCGTAAAATTTTAACTAGAATTTTGAAAGAGTAAACATTTTCTGATAAATGTAATTTTAGCTGCAACGAAATGTTTCTGTTAACATAAAATTTTGCGACAGTTTACCATTTTATACTTGTATCCCATTGATTTCAGAATTTTATATAAAGTTGTTCTCCCACCTTTAAATTCTAAATTTTCTCGCGAATTAGCCAAAAGCTCATTTAGCGTAAAACATTCATTTTTTGAGTTATATTGCCAAATAAGTTGTTGCAGGTCTTTCCTAAACATGTGTTTGGTAAAAATGTCGGTTTTTACTCTTTTGTTTTGCCAGAGGATGAGGTGCTTTAATTTTCGACTTTTTCCTGCACTATCTTTGCTATTGTTCTTGTATTCACCTAGGGTTGAATTTATGAATGAAAAGAACTTAACATAATTCTAACTTACTGAAAATATGTTCTGCAGTCTAATACAAATATCATCACGGCTGAAATTTGGCAGATCTTTTCTGTATTGAACAAATCACTTTTTTATTGCTATTTTGATTTCAGCGCTAATAATTTTTGGTATTTTAAAGAAATTTATCAGTATTTTTTGACAAATAACGGACTTTATCAAACAATGCGATATTGTTTTAAATGAACGTATGATAGTCGCGGCAAATTTAGCAACACGGTATGTATTTTGATAGGTTCAGGTGCTAAAGTGATGGAAAATTAACGAATAGTGTGTACAAAATAAATCATGACCACCTATCATTCAAAATAACGTGAATAGTGTTTACAAAGAACATACATGCAATTAACAAGAAAGCTGCTGGGTATTTTATCAGGGCCGGCAACATTTGTAATTTTTAAGCTCAATATAGAATTGAACCTCTCCTTTGTTGATGGAAAACGAAAAATTCTTAGGCCCAATTGGGAAAGTGTTCTTATATTCGCAATTTATTTCATCAATTATGTTGAATATATTGAAGAAAAACATTCGGCACCGGTATTAGTAGTAACATTATTATATACCATACTATGAGGTAACGTTTCTTTACAACGGTTATCATTAATATATCGCCAAAAATATTTTAGTTCAGTATTAATCTTGCATTCAGGACGAAATATCATCCGTGAATCTGGTTGAACAGAGTTATATTTAATTACACAAAATGCATCGTTGTCATTATTATTTAATTTTATTTTAAGGTCTCGGTCTTTTGTTATTAATTATGCCCAAACGAAGCGCCTCAACATCAATATTTCTAGTTTGCAGAATAGAATTTTTTCAGCTGTACTGAAGAGAACGAAAGTTCGAAACACGTGTTTACAGAGGTATATAAACTTTAATTTTCTACAACGAACTAAAGGATTTTAATACATTTTTTTATTCAAATAGTAACACATTTTTTTTTCTTGCAGACCTTTCAGACACTTCTTCAGTAACTTCCTCTGTTATAAAGTTCTAATCAGTGACTGTTATTTTAATAGTATCAATATCGTGAGTAAGGGTTTTATTAACTCGTTCTTTATTCAAATATTTGGATTAAATTTTACTATTATATCGCGAGTCGATTATACCTATAATTTCATTTTTAAGTAATAAAAGTTGGTCCGTTATAATTATGCATCAAAATTAAAATTAAATCATTCATTACGGGGCAAAGGAGACGATACCCATCAAAGAATCAAAAACGTACATCTACTAAATCAATTTCAAAGGACTAAAGTATAGGATCGCATGTAAACTACAAAACATTAAATATCGATAACGGGTATATCAATAGTATGATTTTGCAGCTAAAACAAACACCTTCAGAAATTGTTACACCATCTAAAAGTAAGATTTAGCTAATAAATATACACTGTGTCCCAATTTCGATGCTCACCATTATTATCTGTTATTGGAAGAGATAGAGCAACTCTTAAATGGGGAATTTTTTGCAGAAAATAGTGCTCATAACAAATCCTATTTCAAATTTACCTTAACTTTTTTCAATTTTAAATATTTTGAAAAAAAAACAAAATTTGCCAATTTTAATTCTCCTAATAACTCGATCGAACTTTTACATTATTTAGACACATTTTTAAGACTAAGAAAAAAAAATTGGTGTAAACTGAAACTCCCAATTCGCATTTGTTTCCAGGTTATTAGCGCTATCTTTAGTTTTTCTTATGGTGACCATATTGGATTTTCGGTTTAGGTTTAGTAGATAGTGCTTAAGAATTGCTTTTCTACGATGTATAACGTGCCTGAAAATGTTTTAGTTACAAGCAAAATATTAATAAAAAACGTAATTTAATCTTTAATGTGAAATTAGTAGGCTATGCAATTAAACACCAATGATAAATGAAAGTGAAACTATATTCTAAGTAATAATGTAAAATAAAGAAACGATACTGACATTTAATTTTATTATTAACAAAAATACAGGTTATCTAATAAAATTTGTAAGCCATGGAATTACATATCAGTGTAAAACAATGAAACAAAACAATAACCTGTCAAAGTACAATTAACGCTGCAGAAATAAGTAATTTAAACCCTGTATCTACTTGTAGTTAGTGATAAGTAATTATTTATTCAAAAGTATTACGATTTATAAGTAAGAAATACTGAAAGCAATTTACAGAACTTTGGAAGCTTCGAACAAAAACGAGCTATGAAGTTAATGATGCTGATATAAGTCGAAATAATATTTTGCAGAACTTTATGAACAATTCCAGCACATCAGTTCGTCGTGTAGCTCGATAGACATAGAACCCTGAAGAAAAACAAGTATCACTTTTACAAACCAACAAATGGTTTAAACAAGGTTTAACTGATAATGAATATCATTGCAGTTTAGCAGGTGGTATCTTCAAAAATTCAAAGAGGATGCTAATTTTTGTAGGAATATACTATGGACAGATGAAACACGATTTACCAATTGTGGAGTATTCAATAGGAATTACTATCACCATTGGTCTACTTTGGTAAATCAAAGATGATTTCAAGTTAGATTTGGTTTTAATGTCAAATGCTGTTTCATTGGAATGAAATTTTGATTATATTTTTATTTTGTTTTTTGAGTTCTTTTCGTTTCAGATAGTCACTTAATAGGTCCGTTCATCTTTGATTACAATTTAACTGGTAACAGATATTTGGAGCTACTAACAAATGAGATAATGCCTGCTTTGAGACAAATTATTCATCCCGAAGACATGCTAAAAATCTGGATCCAGCAAGATGGTTGCCCGGCTCATATAAATCGTAACGTGCAATATTTATTGAGAGTAAACTTTACTGAGAGAGTGATTTCAAATAATGGATCAATGGCTTGCAAGATCACCCGACCTTACCCCGCCTTGACTTTTATTTATGGGGTATCACTAAAAACAAAGTGTTTAGTTTTGAACCACCAGAAACTCGGAAAATTTTAGAACAAAGAGTAATAAATGTGCTACGATTTGTAAACGGAAACACACTACGTAGAGTTTGTATAGAACAGGTTGTCAAAAGTGTGTGGAACAGAATGGTCGTCATATTGAACATTTTTTTAAAGTGAATATGACATTTAAGTACTTTTTATTTCTATAATTTTGTTATCGTTTCGTTAGATTACAGTATTACTTAGAAATATCTTTTCACTTTCAATCGTCATATTTAATATTAATTTATGTTTTTATTAATATTTTGCTTGTAACTAAGTTTTTTTAGGCATAATATACATCGTTGAAAAGCACATTTTAAGCACTATCTAAAAAACCCAAAATACAATCTGGCCACCATAAGAAAAACAAAATATAGCGCTAATAAACTGGAAAGAAATGCGAATCGGGGGTTTCTGTTTACACCAAAAAATTTGTCTTAAAAAAGTGTGTCAATAATGTAAAGGTTTAATAGCGGTCGCGTTAGGCATTATCGAGTTATTGAGGAAAATTAAAATTAGCAAATTTTGGATTTTTCAAAATATCTTAAAATTGAAAAAAGTTAAGGTAAATTTGAAATAGGATTTGTTATGAGCACTGTTTTCTGCAAAATATGCATTATTTAACCGTTGCTCTATCTCTTCTAATAACAGAGATACCAATGGTGAGCATCATAATTGGGACACCCTGTATATCCGGATGAGCGAACGTCTTTGCCAATATCTTATCATAATCTGCATAGAGAAACGGAAACTATGAATGTCTTATGTAAATAAATATATCCAGCAAAAACAACCGACGGTCTAGAATTACAACACACCTAATGACATATTTCTGACCAGTTCAGTACAGTACAACACTTGTTGGAAGAATTTCACGGCGCCTAGACAACTAGCCACTATGGAAATAACGGCAGCAGATTCTATTGACAAGCTCATTAATACAGCTGCAAATGAATGAGAACAATTTAACGCTGCTAAATTAAAACCAAGAAGTATGTAGAAAATAAAACACGTACTTTAAGAACTACAAACAATTTTTTCATCAGGCCATAGCAAACAATTGCTCCAGTGTGCAAACATATGTTTATTTTCTACATACATCAAGGGATTTCATCAAATAACAGCCTCGTCTATTCAATATTAAACCAACAAAATTGTTTCAAATCTCACCCTCTTATAATTCAAACCTATCCCCATGACTTCCCAGGGATACACTACTATTTTCACATGGATCCATATTGTGAAGAAAGCCACCGCTATAGTATGTACATCTGTCCTCTTACAGGTAATATTATCATTTTGGTATGTCGAGAACAACTCATTCATATTTTGAGAGTTGAGTATCACAAGTCAATCCAGTGGATCGAACTATTCTGACATAAAATCGAACTAGTCATTCTTAATAATAGGTAGTTGATTACAATCCTATAAATAATTATGGCGACCTAAACTAGTCGGATATATAAATAAAAATTAATATGAAACCAACTAAGTGAATTTTAATCAACTACTTATTATTAATATAATGTTTCACTAAGGGATTAATAGGAAACAAATACAAGATTTAGTCATTCTAATAAGATCTAATAAGATTTAAACATAATATAACAAAAGTTAACTTTTCCAAACATTTCTAAACAGTTTGCCATGGTCATTGTAAAAAATTGTAGCAACACAGCAAAATTTAATCAACTTCACATGAACTAAGCACAACTATATGCGATACATACGAGGGATGCTATTTATGTATTGAGAATAGAAATAATAAACAAATTAATTTTATCAAAAATATTTTCATTGCTTTTCAAAATAATCTTTTTTAAATCTTTTCTTAAAGCGATTAAAATCTTTGTCCACACAGTTTATCTTTAACTACTGGGAACAAGAAAACACATTGGGTACCAAGTTGGAGCTGTAAGGCGAATGATCTATCAATTCGATATTTTGTGTGTCCAAATACTCGTTTGCTGCGTGTGATATGTGTGAGCTTGCATTGTCGTGATGCAAAATGATTTGGGCTATTGATTTTCGAGAGCCACATTTGCCACATGACCGGTTTTCGAGAAGAAAAACGCCACCACTTGTTTCTTACCGCTTCGTGAACTAACAACTTTTCTTAGCTCTGCTTCACAATGAAATACCTAAACTGCCGATTGGTCTTTTTTTAGGATCATAAGCATTAATCCACGAGTCGTTTGTGCAAAATCTTATGTATGTTGGTCATACTAATTCTTAAACATCTCTCGATTTCATGATATGTGACATGACGATCTCGTTCAATTAGTTCTTGTACAGTATCGATATTTTCCGGCACAACGACTTATATACAGTGGCTGTGGATGGCGCTTTAACGAATTCAGTTGATTGATGCACTGTTCCTAAGTTAAATTACGTCGGAAGTCATAATAAATAATAGTACGAAAATTTTCGCGAGTTAATTCCATCTTCTGGCCGAGATTAAATTTTCAACTTACTCTAAACAACAGAAATAGTGCTCGCACTTCAAAACGTCCTGAGAACGTAAAAATATCAAACTGTATGATGGCAATGTCAGATTTCACCTGGCAATACCAGTGTTGCCAATTCTTAATAGATAATAGCAATTTTTATATCAGATGTAAGCCTGCACTCCACAAATTGGCGATGTCTTAGATAACTGGTTTCTGCTAATGGATGAACAGCTATTTCTTGCATACTTATCTGAAAAAAATATATTATTCCAAATCGACTTTTTGATTGTTTCCTCACGAATTCAATGATTTCTTTTATAAAATTCCAAAAAAATCTTGAAATTATTTGTAATATTTTGATTTGGAATATTCTCATTGTGATAAAACTTTAAAAAATATAAATATATATATAATTTATTGAGCACGAAAGCTTATTACACAATTTATTAGTTCAAGCCAAGTGTCTGGGAAAAGGTAGCATTTCTAGTGCAATAAATACTCAAAATATCAAATTATATTTCACAAATATTCAATGTATAAGAAATAAGGTGAATGAATTTAAAGCATTCTTTATTACAAATAAAATAACTTTTGATATAATCTGCTTAACTGAACACTGATTGAACAATGAAGAATCTTTTGTATTCAATTAAATAACTACGGAATTGGATCAGTTTTCGCGCGCACCAACCATATCAAACAAAAACGCGTTCAGTAACTGAACTTGGTCGTTGTAAATTATACAATTTTTTGAGTAATATTACTTGAGTTTTGTTCATGATAATAATACTTCCGTCAATATTAAATTTAAGCGCTTTACTAATATTATCAAAAATTGTATTCATCAATGTTTTCTAGAAAAGTTGTACAGGAAGCCATATAATAATATTGGAGTAAACTAGTTCTATAATCATCAACGGCAAATGCGTGAAGCCTTGCGTTGGCTAAGGAAAGCTTGTACTAGAGCAGCGGTCGGGGAACTTTATTAACTATTACCCCAAAATATTTTTGCGTAAGTTAATATTACTCCGTCATTTTGAAAAGAAGAAAATCAATGTAAATTTAAATTAAACTTTATTTATTGAATTAATTTACACGGCAAATAAAAAATGTTACATGAAAATAGAAAGTGTGTAAAATTAATTGAAAACTTTCCCCTTTCATGTTTTGGAGAAATGATGTTGCTTCATGTTTGATACAATAACTTCAAAATTGGGGCTTTTTGATGTAAGAGCAATTTGGATACAGTCTTCCGCGTTTAATCGATTTTTGTTCTTCATTTTTATGTTCATTAGAGTGGAAAAACCTTGTTCACAAAGGTAGGTTGTTGCAAATGGCAGCTACTTTTTTACCGCCTTCTCATGTGCAATTTTGACGGCCTTTGCCGTATAAGAAATCAGTGAACACGACAGATTTGCTTTCCTCTCAAATTGAATACGAGCTTCAGTATTACATCGAAGTTCAAGAATTTCCTCTACCAAACCTGGAGGATCTTCTGGTACCCTAGCAATGTCACATTTAAAAGGATCTACAACCCAACTGACAGTATTTATATCAAGATCTGGAAAGTAATCAGAGAAACGCTCTCTGAGTTTGGTAAGATGTCTGATAATTTCACAATTTTCACAATCTTCCAAAAACAAAGCTAACTTTGAAAAAGAAGCTATCCTGTTCTGTTCTGCTTTCTGTCTCCAATATTGAAGCTTCAATCCAAACGCTGACACTAATTCTCTGGCTAAAATGATATTAATATTTTTTCCCTACAACTCTTTGTTCAAGATATTTATATTCTCAAAAATGTCAGCTAAATATGCGAGACGTGCAACCCACAAGGTGTTTCTAAATGTATCTGCGAGAATATTCTTTTGATCAACCATAAACATTTCGAGTTCAGTTTTGAGAACCCATACTTATGTGCTTTGCCGTCCTGGCATAATTCACGAAATAGTCGCGTGTTTAGTGCATGTCCATTGATAGCATTAACAATCTTGATGACATCATGCATGACGGCTTCCAGTGTATGTTTCCAAATATTTCACAAGAAGTGCCTGGCGATGGATCATACAGTGAGTAACTTCAATATTTGGATTTTTTTTCAAAGGCGAAAAACCATTAATATGACCCAGCATAGCCGGGGCTCCACCAACAGACACAGCAATACTGTTTTCCCACTTTAAATTAATGCTTTAAGTATTGAAGTAGTCATTTACCTTATTATACACATCAATTCCACGAGATCTCAACTCGAGAGGAGAACGAAACAACAATTCCTCTTCAATTGCATCTGTCCCTTTGTAGCGAACATACACCATTAGCTGTGAATAGCTACTAACATCTGTAGTCTCATCAAGCTAAATAGCAAAATATTTAGCCTGTTTTAGTGAGAAAATAACCTGTTCCTTCACATTTTCCACCAAGATAGAAATTCTTTCTTTTACAATTCTTGCAGACAAGGTCACTGAATTCAGTTTCTTCGCCTCTTTCTGACCACACATCATCTCTGCCATTTTCAAAGCTGCTGGTTTAACCAAATCTTCACCAATAGTATATGGTTTTTTGTTTCGGGCAATCATCCAGGCTACTTCAAAGCTAGCATTTGATGCTGAACGCTGATCAAAGGTACCTAACAAGTTGCTGTCCAATCTTTGCCTTTTAACAGACATTTCTAAATTTACAAAGTATTCTCGTGGTTTGGAAGACAGATATGAATGCAAATTATCTAAATGTTTCTTCAGTTGACTTTTTTTGAAAGATTCTGAAGTCAGTACTTTCAAACATACAACACACTGTGGTTTCATTGTACCTTTGTCTTCTATTTGTGTAAAACCATAATTAAGGAATTCTTCCTGGTATGTACTTTTCCTATTTCTGTTTGCTGTCATCTGAAAGGTGACAAAACCAGTGGTTGAAAAACGCTTTCATTAAATTAAATTTTTAAATGGCAGCTTACCTTGAAATTAGTGATGATATGATCTGCCTCGTCAACTATAAACACAGATTAGTACCGAATCCAGACAAGTCTAAAACTCTGTTGTTCACTTTGCAAACAGATGTGGAGCTGAGTTCTGTGAAATGTCTAGGGGTGTACCTTGACTCCAAATTAACATGGAAAACGCAAAAATGTGCACTGTCAAGTAAGATTTGCAGTAATATTTATTTATTAAACATGTTCAAAAATTTACTGCCTGAATCAAACTTAGCACTCGTGGAGAGCCACTTATCGTACGCCATTTTGGCATGTAGTCACTCTTCTATAGTTACAAGATTGTTTTTACTACAACGAAGAGCAATTAGAATTGTTTTTAATCTCAAATATAGAGACGACTATAGAAGCTCTTTTATTAAACTGGGTTTACTCACATTACCGTTCCTTTATATTTAAGAATGTCTGTGCTACGTACACAAACATATTAGTAATTACACGACTCCAAACCAATTACACGAACATAACACCAGATCAGCTAATCTTTTATGCCCATCTTATACCCGTCTATCAAAAACGCGAAATAGCATAAACTATTATGGTCCCAAACTATACAATACGCTTCCTGAAAACATAAGATCCCTTACAATCACACAATTTAGAAAGGCGATTAAAGTCTTCTTAATTCAGGAAAACCTTCGATCAGATATCGGAATGCTTGTCAAGTGGTTTAGCAGATATCAATATCAATTAAGTATCATCTTTTAATCATTTTACAAAGGGATCGTGGTCTTTTATATTTTATATGTAATTTTTTGTTGAAATTTTAATCATTTCTTAGTGTTGATTAATTACGTATTATTTGGAATTTTCATAAAAATTGTGCGACGAATTCTTGGTGTTCTTTTACTTATGGCGGCCAGTATATAAGCAATGAAAATTATTTATGATAGCCAGTAACAAGTATATGCGCATTTAATTAAAAAAGATGCACCTGTCATATTACTTTTGCCGCACTCATCTCGGAAATTGTGCGTTTTATGTGAAAAAACTATTAATCAAAAATGACTTAATTTAATATACTGTACCATTATTTCTTATTAAATTCAATATAACAAAATATAATAGCCTGGATCTCTCAACATTGATAGCCCGGGATGTGTTAAATTATCTACAATACACGAGATAATGAGAAAGGGAAAACGACGATGCTGAAAATTGCAGAATACACCTTTCTTAAGAAAACTAATATATTGTAATATATTTTGGAGTACTATAAATAATAAAAAATATACTAATAATATTTAAATATCAACTACTAATCTAGTTATTTACCAAACACTATTCTAACGACCTTATTCAATAATAGGAAAGTCCTACACAAATGAACCTCTATTCGTGACAATAAGCGCTTAATTACACAATCTCGCCATTATAGCACCAAGGTGGGACATTAATGGAGAAAAATGGCGAATATTAACGTGACCGGATCAACGGTAATCACGGCCCTTCCGGCAACTATAAATATTGGCGCGATCGCTTATAATCACGGCAATGATAAAACAAATAATGATGGTTCTCGGATGGCTGTTATGTAACTCTTTGGCGCATAAATCAGATTAATATTACGGACGTCGGATTCAAGAACGCCGTTTTGATGGCCTGGCCACAAATCATGCTGTGCCTTACAAATCGTACATGATATCTACACGGAATAGGCCACGCACAGACGGTAGTTCAGAATGGTATGATTAAGATAGTTCTTCGTATGTTAGATCTGACAAGGGTTATATTTCGTGTGGGGACTGATGCATGGGAGACGATAAGGTGTAACACTAAATTTAAATAACATAGAAACAACCGTGTTTAATTGTTAAATTAGTTTTAATACGCTTGTATTTAAGAACTAAACATAAATAATGAGAGTTAACTTATAATTCATTGTTTTTAAATAAATAAGATTTAAATGCTTACTGGCGTAAATAATATCTCAAAAAGACGACACAATTATTTATGTAAATATGTAATTATTAATTTGATTGGGGAATAAGAATAGATTATTAATTAAATAAATATGAAAAGTTTATTGAATTTTACGTTAATGTTTTTGAAGATTAACTAAGGTCTATTTTTCTTCTTCTTCGAATCTATCCATTATTATTTTAACCATTATAGCAGACCAAACTTTACAACAAATTAATGAAGAAGTACAGAACTACCTCACAAGATATCTGGTTCAATTCCCAATGCCTCTGCCACCAAGTTGTTCCAAGATACGTCAACATCAAAACACGTTCCACAACGCCAGCCGCAAAAACAGCCATCCAAGCAGCCCAACTCGCATGGATAAGATCGGAAATTAAAAACCTACATCGGAGGAGAGACGCGCTGCAACATTACATTAAGGTATTGCATTCGGAACTTACATTTAAACTTCACCCCGTCGAGTTTTGTATATTTGATGATTTCGTCAGAGAAAATGTGAGTAGTCATTCATAAAAAATTTGAAACTCAAAAGAAAAAATTAGATAGGCTCCGTACAAATAAATCTCAATCATCATCAGTCATTGAAAATCACAACATACCTTCACAGACAGTTTCAAAATTCATTAATTTATCAAACACCACTTTCAGTGCGACAGAACAGTCACTTCTCTCCAAAAATCCTAATTACAGTCCTTACGTCAATCAAAAATCTGCAAAAACCACCATAGTAGTAGAATCAGAAATTGCCTTAAAAAAGATTCAAGAACCCCTTATACCGAGAGCACAAATTTCTAATATAATTAAATCCCATTTAAAAAATCCATCTTCAGACTCATCCGTCATAAAATCCATCAAATCAAAAACTTTACTTAATTCCTTAACCATTACGAAAGCCGACAAATCAAATTCAATTGTTATACTAGAATCAGGGCATTATAACGACAAGATCAATACATTTATTAGACAAGAAAATTTAGTTCTCCTCAAGAAAGATCCGACAAATTTATTTCAAACACAAATAAAAAATCTAATAAAAAACATCACTGTAATTTTTTCAAAACTCGATAAATTCCAAATAATCAACCCCAATCCAATGGCCCCAAGACTATATGGATTGATAAAAACTCATAAACCAGACCTTCCTATTAGACCCGTAGTTTCATATATAAACAGTCCAGTCAGAACTTTAGGAATAAAATTAAATAATCTTTTTAAAAAACATACACACTTTGTCTCAAAATTTTCAACTAAAAACTCCCTTGAACTTTCGAACCATTTAAAATCAAAATTCACCCCAAAAGGATCAAAACTAGTGTCTTTTGATGTCACAAATATGTTTTCAAACATCCCAACCAACGATTGCCTCAAAATTATTAAAAACATGTTAGATAAATTAAATATTAATATTATTGTAAAATCCGAACTCTACGAGGGATTCGAAGTATGTTTGCGACAAAATTACTTTCAATTTAATAATCAATTTTATCAACAAACCACAGGTCTGGCAATGGGTTCTCCATTAAGTCCCTTGCTTGCAGATTTATTTATGTCACATGTAGAAGAAAAAATATTTAATTTAGATATCACAAAAAAGCATATTTCATTCTGGTATCGATATGTCGACGATATAATTGCTTGTTTCAGCGGTACCTCACGCCAACTAGACCAATTTTTAAACCTAATTAATAACATACATCCGAAAATTAAATTCACTCAGGAATGCGAACAGAATAATCAAATAAATTTCTTAGACTTAACCTTGATTCATAGTAATAACAAAATTGAATTCAATATATTTAGAAAACCCACCAATATAAATTCCACAATTCCATATAATTCGAATCACCCTCTGTCGCACAAATTAGCTGCTTATCATTCTATGATTCACCGGGCCTTTTCAATTCCTTTATCATCTAATAATCAAACCGCAGAACTCAACAAAATTCTAGAGATTTCAAAAAGTAATGGTTATCCAAGTAGGCTTATTCAAAATTTAATCAACAATAAACGTTATCAAAACACAATATCGAATATTTACCCCAAAATTCCAAATTCAACTAATAATTCTTTTATTACTTTTACATACCATGGTGAAACTACCGAAAAAATTGCTCACGTATTTCGAAAACAAAATCATCAAATCGCGTTTAGACCAGTTGCAAACTATCTAATATCCTTTTTAATTCTAAAGATAAAATCAGTCCCTTGAAGAAATCAGGTATTTACATCACATGTTCCGAGTGCAATTCTGTTTATATAGGCCAGACGGGTCGTAGTTTTGAAACTAGATACGCGGAACATTATCGCGCCTTTAGATTAAACAAAAATTCTAGCCCTTTTGCTAACCATGCTTTAGACTGTAATCATCCTTTCCCAGAAATCCATAATATTAAAATTTTACACTCCTGTCCGAAAGGTGCTAAGCTTAATCTCCTAGAATCCGCCAAAATATTTAAACTTAATAATAATCCCCTTGTAAACCTTTTAAATGAGCAGACCGATCTAATATACACACCTCTTTTCAGAAACCTGTAATCTCTTAATGACGCCTAATCCGTTGTCGCTATTCCCATCATATTAATTTTTCTACCCTCTCCCAATATTGTACTTGTATAAATGTAACCTTCTTCTTAATTTGTGCACTTGATAATGACCTTTAAAAGTCGAAACTTAAGTCGTGTGTTGTTGTAACTTATTTTATATATTTTACAATAAATTTTAGTGGTAAAAACATAGTAAGTGTTTTATTTTAGTGTTTATCATGAATTACCACATAGTAACGGTCGCAACCATTATTATGACTATGGAAAATGTTTTATATCAAACGATTATTAGGGAAAAATGCAATGTAATTATTGGTGGTGATTTTAACATTGACATTCTTAAAATTAGTGATCACAAAATTTAGAAATTACTATAAAATCGCCAACTCGTGTAACTAATATCAGTCAAACATGTATCGATAATATTATAACAAATATTAATTATACCAGTGCTAATGTAGTCGACACTCACATATCGGATCATAAAGGACAGGTCATGAAATTTGGTTGCAGCCTCAAAAAAATTAAAAATACAGTAAAATCCCGATTAGTAAATGAAGAAACTTTATCGGAATTAAATAATGCACTTAACGGCATAAAATGGGACGATTTAAAATTTTACTGTTTCGACTGTGAAACGTATTTTAAAGAATTCCATAATATTTTCTTAGCAGCTTTCAATTAAAACCAAAATAAATAGAAATAAAAAACTATAACTCGAGTCGCATTCAAAATGCAAATAATAAAACAAACGCACTATGGAATATACTCAAGAATAAAAATCAAGACAGCAACAAACGTAATAAATGTGTAAATTACCTAATAGACTCTAATAAAGCCAAAATAGATAATCCTCATTGTATAGTGGATACTATGAATATATATTTTTGTACAATTGGCAATACAGGTGAACCAAATAAAACCCAAAATTATATTATTGAAAGCAAAAACGTGGGATCTATTTTTCTCAGGCCTGCATCCGAATCGGAAATCAAAAAAATTGTAACTGACATGAAAACCAACAGCACTAATGACATTTATAATCTGAGTATAAAAGTAATCAAACACACAATTAATTCTATTATTGATCCTTTAACACAAGCCATTAATCTATCATTGACTCAAGGTATATTTTCATCAATTCTTAAAATGGGTAGAATTGTGCCCATTTACAAAAAAGGAGATACGCATGAAATGGGCAATTACAGGCCAATTTCAATACTACCTGTGTTTTCCAAAATATTTGAAAAAATTATACATAATAGAATATTGCACTATATTGAATGTAATAAAACTCTGTGCGCACAACAATTTGGGTTTATAAAGGGGTTTACAACAACTCATGCCATATTTAATTTTCTCAAATTTATCTACGACAACCAAGATAAAAATATTCATATTTATTCCATACTATTAGATCTGTCAAAGGCATTTGACTGTGTACCACATGAATTACTGTTAAATAAATTAGGTAGCTACGGTATTAGAAGAAACTGTCTTCGACTACTAACGTCATATTTGTCGGAGCGGAAGCATGTAACAACAATGACTATAAAAAACCAGTATTATACATCAAATACTGCCTGTCCAACAGTCGGTGTCCCACAAGGTAGCATTTTAGGCCCGTTACTATTTCTGCTATTTGTAAATGACATACCACTAACTATAAATGCTCATATAATAATGTTTGCTGATGACACAACGTTGAACTTAGAAGGTCAATGTTTTAATGAACTAAATGTAGCAGCAAATAACGTAATGCATGAGATGTGTGCTAAATTTTTAGGACTCATAATTCAAAAAGATCTAAAATGGAATAAACATATAGAGGTGTTGTGTTCTAAAATATCCAAATATACGTACCTTATATATGCCACGAGAAACGACGTACATCAAAATGCTTCCAGAACAGTTTACATTGCATATTGTCAATCCCAATTAACTTATGGTATCATCTTTTGGGGAAATACCACCAAGATCAATATTCATAAAGTGTGTGTACTACAGAAACGATTGATAAGAGCAATTTGTAAAAAAAAAAACAAACACAAGCTACCGTGAACTGTTCAAAAAACTTGCCTGTAATAAGTCTCTATCTCTATGAAACACTAAAATTCGTAAAAAGTAATATTCACCTATTTAGCATACATGAAACAGAACACAAATATAATACACGGAATAACTTAATCAAGTTGCCCAAACATAACCACAGTTTTTATCAACATTCGTGTATAGTGCAAAGCGTAAAAATATATAATAATCTCCCTAACAGAATCAAAGAGTTACCAAAAATGTTGTTTGTAAAATATATTAAACAACTTTTAGAACAAAATTGTTTCTACAGTGTTAAAGAGTACGAAGAATTCTGCGATAATCTGTAAAATAATCCATAGTCTTCAATATGTGTTAGTCGTATATATTTATAGTTGCACTATTGCTCATTATTTTATTAGCTCAAATCATTGTTATATTTTATCTTTACACTAAATTAATTTTAATTTGTGATCAATAGTTATTAAGTTTTAATTATCTGATTATTTATTTTTTATCACTGTATGTTTAAGTCTTATACAATAGCAATTAAGTTTTAATTATTTAACTCCTTATTTTTTTATTAGTGTATGTTTGTTTTATAATTAATTGTAATATTTTATCTCTACACTAGTTTTAATTTACTTATCGTAGTAATTAAATGTGGCTTAACTAATAAAACTAATTATTAATTAAACTTATATAGACTAAGTATCAGTAAATAGAATAATTTTACCGGCTCTGTTTACATCCTACACTTCTTTTTGACTCATCCAAGAATGTATACATTTTTTATGGAAATAAATTACTTACTTACTTACTTACTCACTTTCAATCTGATGTTTTAGTTGAAAATTTTACGGAAAAATTGAACTTTGATTTTTAAACAGCTGCCGTTTCTATAAAAATATGTGTACTTGTTCAGTTCTAGTTCGGACGATAACTACACTCATATAGATTGAAAATAAAAATTGTTTTTTTTATTTTAGACGATTAGCATCGCCACAAACCGTGCGCCCGATTGGACGAGCGTCTCACGCCCCGAAATACATAACAGCGCATAACTTGTATACATTTCGATTAGGTAATTCAATAAAATTTATATTGTTAGATTAAACATGTCTTAATATGAGTGAAAAATCCCGATACTGTAGGTTTGATAGTTTCGGCAGAATTAATTCCTAAAAATTACTCTCAAAACCCGCTTTAGGAGAGTAATTCCCCCTTAAGCCATAACCTCCTAGAGTATTCGTATCACGGTAACAGTTTCTGCGATATGTTTCCCGATCTAAATATTACCTATTACATGTTGCTGATTTTTAACCGTGTCAATCTCTTGGAAAAACTTCCTTCTTCAGTTTCTTGTTATATTAACGTCCGTTGGAATGGAATAATAATAATAATAATAAACGTCTTTATTTGCTCACAAAATTGGGAAATGTTTCGCCATTAAGGCTAATCTATGATTATTTAATATATTTAACTTCTGTGTCTTAAGGTCTGGATAGTTCTTTTAATTAATTCCAGAAGATATCCATTTACACTCAGATCCTTGCCGGTAATATTACAATTTAAATGTGTTTTCTTTTATCATCTTTCTGACATCCCGTCTTGTTACTCTATATGTATGCTAAACCAAATCATGTCTTCTATTTCACAAAAAAATCGATTACTGATTTGCAGAGCCAGGGTTCTGTCCAGACGAAACTTGGTGTAAATAAGTATAAATTCTAGGCCCCTCTTAACATGACCGTTTCACCTATGCACTTAAATGGGAACCCCACTGCATGGCTTCAGACTTGAAGTAACCTGTAACTAGAATATCATTACAACGTTCCCGTCTTTTTTTCTCAAAGGTGAATAAAAAGTTGAAGAAGATATCAGCTACATAGTCTGGATGAGGTATCTGTATATAATTATACCCCTGAAGCGATTCTCATTCCTTCCCAATTGGCTTACATCACTACGCATATTGATGTTTGATTATTGATACAAACAATATTGTTACAGCAAAAAAAAATCCTGTTTAATCAGGCTAATTATGAATTAATTGACATATTATTAACTGAATGGAATGGAAATTTATTTCTTTAACTTCAACTATAGATTTAGCCGTTGATTTGTTTGTTGTTTTACGAAATAATACATGTTGCCTTTGAACGCGTTCTTCGTTGCAAATATATTTATCACAATAAATCATCATTGTATGCATAAATGTCTAGGAAATAAATATGCCTTAAGAAAGCTGCGCACATAGAGAACAAAAAGCCGAAATTAAATCGTGATTATTGCTCGTTTGTATACTTTTGCAAGGAATATAAAAAAACTAGGCAAAATATGCTTCAATTTATATACACAATTCTTTAGTATGCAAAACAGTTAAACTAGGAAAATGGTTATCCAAATATAATGAAGTACAATAATATTAATGCAGAGAGTGGACAGACTTAGAAACGGGTATTAATACCATGCCCTGGAGAAGGGAACATAGTTCCCGAAATATCGGCAATAAACTAACTTCAGATTCCTGATAAGATAATAGCAGATTATTATAAGACAAGCAATTTATGTTGAATGCCTTAGATTCACAGTATCAAATAGATAATATTTGCCTATATTTCACGAAGGCGTTCGATAGGATTAACTGTTGAGTTCATATGGATATTTTCTTTGCAAAAATAAGGTATGTATGGCGGATTGGAAAAAAATAATGTTGAATAGGGCGAATATTCAGGTTCAGGGAATAGCCTGAAATTAGCGATGTTAGAAGAGCGTACATTTAGAATATTATGGAGAAAAGTGACTAAAACCAATACTTTAATCTGGAAATCTAATTGATACACTTGTCCCGCCTGATGAATTTTGAACATACAGGGTAGGATTCAAAAGTTGTGAGCCTTCGTTCAAAAAGACAGATTTATTGAGCCGATCGGTACAACTGACTAATACTCTTCAAAATAGGAACCTCCTGCATCAATACACTTTTATAGGCGGTTTTTCCATGACTCAAAATATTTCGTGAAGGCCTGTTCCGGGATGGCTGCAAAGGCTGCCTTGGCATTTGCTTGGATGTCCTCGATCGAGTCAAAACGTTTTCCTTTCAGCGTTGATTTTAAGTGTGGAAACAAGAAGAAGCCAGGAAGCGACACGTCCGGATTGTAGGGAGGCTGGGGATCACAAAAACGTTGACTCCGATCAGGTCGGTGACGATGAAGGCGTTATCGTGATGAAGCTTCCAGTTGTTCTTGATGTCCCCTCGCTTGCGCGCGACGCTCTTTTCAGCCTTTTCAGGTCTTCCTGGTAGTAAGCAACATTCACAGTCTGCTCGGGCGGGACAAATTCGTAGTGGATGAACCCTTTCACTCCGAAAAATACGATGAGCATGGTCTCCGTCTTCGATTTGCTTATCTGCGCTTTCTTCGGACGGTGAGTTTGAGGTGTGCCACTCAGCGCCATTAAGTCCCAAACGTTGAAGCTTGGCGAACGTTTCAGAAGGAGACTTGCCCAAGTGAAAACAAAATTTTATCGCGTATCGTTGCTCTAATGAACTTTCAATTTCGACGTGTCATGCACCGCCATACGGGGGCTTTTGTTAAGACCCATGCAACCGTTCCGAAAGCTCGAAGGCAACTAAGCCGGGTTGCATTGCAAAACTAACACCCCCCTCCACCGTTGCTGTTAAGCGGAGTGCGCTGCGAGGTGCGCACCCGTCGGTATATAGTGATGCTCATTACTTTTGAATTTTACCCTGTACATTCAGAAATAACTCGTGATAGATTTATTTAGAGAAACGCAGTCTTCTATTTGTAGTTTATTATAATTGGCGCATGCAGATAGTACGTGGAATAGAGTTAATTTTAATGTTAGTGTGTTTAATCAAGTTGTATCCCCGAAAAACATTACACTATTATTAAACCAAAGTTGCATAATAAAAATAATGGTGGCGGACGTGGTAGTTCATTTTAAAGAGTAAATAAAAGTACTTTCGAAGATTATATTGTAAACTTTGTTTGTATATATTATACAATAAGTAGTGGTATAAAAAACGTCAAAAGTACTTTTATTTACTCTTTAAAGTTGCATAAATTTAATTCTTAAAATTATTTTCATATTTAATGAGGTTTTACATGTAGCACAATTATACAATAGCATATAAAGAATTATTTAAGTTATATTTGTTTTATGAATTATAATTGTTTTATATGTTCTTGTAAAATGCAATTAAATCCCCCTCCACATGGAGCTTGGTAATTCTTCCGTCATACCTCACTCGCTTATAATCTGTTTCTCGCCGTTATCTTATAATACTGCAAACTTTCATAGGTAGTGTATTGTTTTCCTTTAATTTGGCGCAGATGAAGTAGAACATACCCGCAATTCATAACGTGATCGTCGGCTATACTACACTTTTTACAATCTTTGCTTATATCAACTACTTTACATGCTGCTGGTTGATTATCAAAGCTCTAGCATTACTTAGCTACCCAACTAGAAAAGTCCTTCAATCAACAGAAAACAAATTATTTTCTTGTGTGTTATACTGTTCAACTTATTAATCTCCTTCGCAGCCTTGCTACTTCTAGTTAGCTTAGTCTTTTCGGCTCTGAACCTTTAAATGTAAATTCTCCCCGCGACATTCACTTTATGATCATCACCATATGGCCACATCTATTAAATATCCTTCGTTATAGATTAGCCTTTTTCTACATTTCATGTTTGATTGTTGTAAATAAATTCATCCTTTATAATTTTATTGACTTTGGTGTATCAGTAAGGAGAACGTGAAACATAGAATACGTTTAATATATCAAAATTTAATTTCATCTTCACTATATAGACACTGTATTAATAGTTAGTATTTCATATATTTCCAAATATAATCACAAAAATTTATCAGTTCATTATCAACGCATAAGTCATAACGATATGTCTTTTCTGAAATGTTTTATTGTTTCCTTTGCACACTCTTTGTTTTTAGGTTTCTAGGTGAAATTTTTTGGCATAGGATATAGACGTTTATAATTAATTATGGTGGAAGTGACACTACTAGATGCTACAACAAGAGAATCTGGATCTGGATCTGGATTGAGTTTGCCAAGGGTGATCAAATCATTGACCACAGCACTTAGGCCTCACTAGGCCCGTTGTGCCCCCCTGACTGGGACAGCCCTGTGTTGTTCTATCACTCATTTAGCCACCCAAGGTGGCGAGCACAACAACAGCACAACGCTTAGAGGGTTATCCCTTATGTTGGCTATGTTCGGCCAGAGCTCCCCTAGCATGGACTCTCTAAGGTGGGCGAGAGCCGGGCAGGTTTTGTTTTTATTTATTGAGTTGAGTCATTCCCTCGCCACCAGATGTTTACCCTTGTATTTTTAACCAGCTATCTTCAGTTGAATCATATAATCTAAATACCATTTGACAGTAGACTCTTCAATTATATTTTTTTAGAAAAGTAAGTGAATCGATTCAGTGGTAAAAATATGAAAAAGTAAACTGAGGAATATCGCTATGTTTTACTGTTTTGCTTCAGAAAAGGGAATTACGTAACCCCCATAAAAAGTTATGTTTTTTGTACGGTAAATATTGCTTAACAAAACGCCACTGCCAGAATTGGCTTGCCAAATTCTGTTCCGTTAAGTGTCAAAGATACGCCAAGCTAGATGACTAGAGAGGTCGCAGAAAAAATAAAAAAACTCAAAGGACTCTGGAAAGGCATTTGCTCAAACTGGGATATGTTAGTAATCTTAATATTTAGGTTTTACATGAACTCAAAGATTTTTATTTAAAAAAGCGCATAAAGTTTTGCGACAACTTTTAGAAAACTAATGAAAATGGAACATTTCGCATACTTTACGATGAGAAATGGATAATTTAGGACAACGTTGTGTAAAAACGATCATGGTTCAAGTCCGGTGGACAAGCTGCAACGCCTTCGAAATCAAATATCCATTAAAATAAATGTATGGTCTCTCTTTGGTGGGATTACAAATGCGTCGTTATTTTGAGCTGCTACCACAAAACCAACCTATCAAAACGGCCATGTACCGTCTCTAAATTGGCAAATTGAATGAAGCTATCAACGAAAAGCGGCCAGAATTAGCAAATCGTAAGAATATTGTGTTCCACCATGACAACCCGAGACCACACACAAGTTTAGTGATCCGACAGAAGTTGCTGGAGCTTGGATGGGATTTAAAGGACCGTCCACTATACTCACCAGACCTTGCATCGTCCGACTACGGTTTGTTTCACTCTTTGTAAAACTCTTTGAATGGTAAACAATTCAATTCAGAAAATGGCGTCAAACTGCACTTGATTTATTATTTTGCTGAGAAACCAGAAGTTCTTTGAATGTAGCATCATTATCGCCCGAAAGATGACAAAAGGTCATTGCATAAAAGTTTTTCTTTCTATAAAAAATAGTCTTTCATTATTATAGTTAAAAAAGTGACTCAACCGAACAATTATTTAGTAGTAGTAGTAGTAGTGTTAGGCTATCGACCACGTGGTCCTTCCGCCATGTGTCATTTGTGTATTTGTGTGTGTGTAAATGAGCTTGTTACTTTAAAGGATTGCCCCCGTCACTCTAAAGCACCATTAATTGTATTCCAATGGTGAATGGTACCGGTCACCCATCCGACTACTGACCCGAATCAACGTTGCTGCACGTCAGTTCGGGGCCGTAACCGATGCGCCACCACCGGCGTGTACAATTATTTAGTTTGTTTGGATGTGGAAATTTGTAAGAATATTATTATTATACTGTCTTCCAACCGGAGCTGGAAGCACTGGTGGTGCACTGTGAGAAGGCAGGCATACCCCTCCTAGTGGGGTGTGACTCCAACTCACACAACCATCTATGGGGATGCCAAGAAAATAACGGCAGGGGTTAGTGTTGCATGACTTTACACTAAGTAGAAACTTACATATAGTAAATAGAGGTAACGAACCGACCTTTGTAAGCTCACGTTACCAAAGTTGCATTGACCTCACGCTTGTTAGTACTCATATTACAAGGTATGTAGAGAACTGGCACGTATCTCAAAAAGTCACAATGTCAGACCATAGATGGATAAAATTCCAAATTACATTAAAAGGCTCAAACAAAACCCAGCACAGGGATCAAAGACTGACCAAGAGGGAAATTTTCAAAACGACCCTCACCAAGATCTCTAAAACTAGGGATCTAGAAAAAGAGTCAATAAAAGATATACCCGAACTGGAGAATATGACCAACACACTTCAGAAGGGAATCATATCAGAGTACAAGAAAGCGTGCCCTCTAAAAACTAGAGTAGATGAGGGACCTACAAATGCATGGTGGTGCACAGAATTCGAGGCGCTGAAAAAAACAAGCAAGAAGGACACACAACAGAGCCATGAATATGCAAAACGATTCCGAATGGAACAAATATAAAATAGTACAACGTGACTATAAAAAACTGGTAAGACAAAGAAAGAGAAAGGCCTTAAAGCTTTTCTGCTCCAAAGTAGAAAAGAGCCAATAAAAGATATACACGAACTGGAGAATATGACCAACACACTTCAGAAGGGAATCATATCAGCGTACAAGAAAGCGTGCCCTCTAAAAACTGGAGTAGATGAGGGACCTAAAAATGCATGGTGGTGCACAGAATTCGAGGCGCTGAAAAAACAAGCAAGAAGGACACACAACAGAGCCATGAATATGCAAAACGATTCCGAATGAAACAAATATAAAATAGCACAACGTGACTATAAAAAACTGGTAAGACAAAGAAAGAGAAAGGCCTTAAAGCTTTACTGCTCCAAAGTAGAAAATGACTCGGAAACATCACGTCTAAAACAGGCCCTCTCCAGTAACTCCTTACCAAAACTCACTAGCCTTAAAAGGGAGGACGGCTCTTACACGGACTCACCTGAAAACACAGGCAAACTTTTATTCAAACCAGATTGGGACTGGGCAATGAGGAGTTTCTCACCATACAAATCCCCAGGATTGGACGGGATTTATCCGGCTCTTATACAGTGGGGCAAGGATGTTATCCTGGACATCCTCATAGGCGTGCGTGTACAGGAGGTGTATAGCCTTTAGCTATACACCCTATGCATGAAGGGAAACTAAAGCAATCTTCATACCAAAACCAGGACGCTTGAACTACACCACAGCGAAAGCATACCGACCAATAAGCCTCACATCTTTTCTATTAAAGATACTGGAGAGACTATGCGATCGGTACATTAGGAAAACAGTCTTAGTGAAACACCCTTTACATACTAATCAACACGCATACTGTGAAGGCAAATCGACGGACTCGACCCTGCACACCGTGGTGAGCAGAATTGGTCGATCCTTCGAGCAAAAACACTTTTATGGGCATTGAAGGAGCCTTTTATAAGACCTCCTTCCCAAAAATAACAGCGGCACTTCGACGCAGGGGAGTTCCGGTGGCTTTAAGCCAATGGATCTCCAACATGCTGCAATGGAGGACAGCCAAGATTTCAATAGGTGACACGAAACTTGTATGCCGAGTCGCAAAGGGTGCCCACAGGGAGGAGTGCTGTCTCCCCTACTATGGAACCTAGTCGTAGACGAGCTTCTTGAGGCACTGAATAAACAGAACTTCTACATGGTAGGATACGCCGACGATATCACGATCCTACTTTCCGGCAATTCGGAAACATATGTCAGATGCTCTTGGAACAGTAAACAAATGGTGCACATACTAGGGTTTATCCGTAAATGCGACAAAAACGGAACTCGTACTGTTCACAAGGAGAAGGAAGATTAAAGATTTCAAACCACCAAGCTTTCGGGGCGAAGAACTTACCCTGAAATATGGAGTCAAATACTTGGGAATTCTTCTAGACAAAAAACTAATCTGAAATGCCCACTTGACGGAGAGATCTAAGAAAGCATGCATAGCCCTTTGGCAATGTAGACGAGCTGTGGGGAAAATATGGGGACTATTCTCCAAAGGTAGCTCTATGGATCTACACAGCCATAGTACGACCAATGTTGGCATATGCATCAATAATATGGTAGCCAAAAACGACCACGACATCAGCCGTAGACCACGTTCAACGCAGCACCCTTTTGAGAGCGACAGGAGCCATGAGAACAACACCAACAGCGGCTGTAGAAGCCCTGCTGCACCTGCTACCCTTGGACATATTTATCAAAGAACAGGCAGCAACAGCGGCAATAAAGCTTCGATCAACAAAGACGTGGCTTTTAAGCAACGGAGGAGGTGAACACCACATAATCCCGAGATTATGATGCCGGTGGACAACATCCCTCGAAAATACATTTTTACCAGGAAGCTTCAAATAGACCCGAGATTCGAAAACTCAGGAGTAGAAAGCAGGGGCTGGTATAGAAAACTTTTGCAAAAACCTGTCCCTAAAAAACAGTACTGCTATAGGTAAGATAATGAGCACACCAACAATAATGGAACTCGTAGATATACTATATACAGCAAAAGCAATATCTGACAAGAAGATTAAGGGCAAAAACTTATACATTATAAAATAGCAGAGCAACAATCTTGTCCATTGCCAACTGCAAAATTACCTCAGCATTAACGCTGGAATGCTGCGATGCTGCAAAGCCCTGGAAGAAGTGGCTCAATGACAACGAGATAACTCTATTCTTGGTAAAAGGACACAACAACAGCAGAGGGAACAGAATAGCAGATGGTTTGGTGAGGAATGCATCCGGACAAACGGTAAGCGGACCGAACCCCTCCCCGCTGCCTTCCCTGCTAGATCTGATAACGCTACTGAAAACTGCATTAATCAGATGCCACAAGGAGCGATGGGACAACACACCTGGCTGTAGAGTCTCAAAAAATCAAAACACCAAAACGGCCAGATACTGTATGCAACTGTCCAGAGAAAGTCAACGGAAGGTCGTAGGGCTTCTAACAAGACACTGCAATTTACGATCACACCTGAACAAACTGGCACTACAACCTAGTCCTACCTGCAGAGGGTTTGAAGCAGAAGAGGAAACCGCGGAACATGTACTTCTAGACTGCCCGGTATTATCCAACCTACGTAAATCCACAATGGGAGAGTGTAGTCTAAAGTCATCAGACATCCTCAGAGTCCCTCTTGCTGCAGTCCTGGCATTTACCAATGCCCTGGGTTGGCTTGACCGTGGCAAGGAATGAGGACTCAGATGGGAGGACGCACAAAGGGCCTACTGGGGTCTATGTGCGGCGAACTCTCTGCCCTCCCATCGATTTAAACCAGAACCAACCACAAGCTGTTGATTATAAATTCTTAAAAAAAAATATTGTACAGAAAACAAATATTTTTCTTTAGGTATTTTAACTTAATATTCAATTAATATTTTTTTTCAAACAGGATAATACGATAGTTTTCAACTAAAATATTAATATATAATTTCAAATAATGAAGTACACTTGTTATTTTTTACATTTTTTTTGCTTTTTACGGCATTATTAGTCGAGTAAATTGAGAAAAATTATGAAACAATCCAAGTGTAATTTAAATAGGTAATTGTGGAGGCCTCTTCTTTATGATACATTATTATTTAAATAAATGATTGTAAATACCTTGTTAATATCACACACTTAAATTTTATTTGTGATTATAATTTCAACAGCTTTCGCCTGTCATACTTCAAAAATTGAAACTATAGGCGCAAATAAAGTTTAAAAGTGTGTGATATTAACAAGGTATTTCCTATCATTTATATAAGTGTAATTTAATTTAATTCTTCTTCAAGAATAGTTTAAAATGTTTCACCAAGTGATAAATGAGAAAGTCGTTAAAGAAATATCATCAGTTTATATTGAACATATTATCTTACAGATTCGTTTATCAACAGTAGCAGGCCTAGTACATTATAGTTACATTTACAATTACAATTAAAATGTATTTAAGAAATTTACAATATTTACATAATGTATATAAATTTTTATTTTTGTTTTCTTAGCGTCTACCTCACCTCGAGGTTTGTTGCGCGTTTATTTCCATCTCGGGCTAACAGTGTTGAGGTATGTAGTTGTTTTTCTCATGTCGGCGTGGGCTGTTCTATTATTTTTATTTATCGTTTTAAATTAGGTTTTTGTTTTTATTTTAAACGGAGTATATTTAAAACTTTTAACCACAATAATAATGTAAAAATTTAATACAGTCAATATATCCTTTTAAAATGTTTTTAATTTAAATTTATGTATTTATGCTTTAGTTATTTCCGACTGCTTCATTGTCTATGATTGAATATTATTAATTTAAGACGTGGGAATTTCAGTGAAGCGATCGACTTTCATCATTTAATATGCAAACTATCTTCATAAAGATCACAATTTGCATTATTGCGCACACGCGACTTAACATTCAATTGCATAACATAAATTTCTTCATTCCAACCTACTCCACGCAATAATACTACTTCAGAATAACTTCTGTGTCAGTCTTTCATGTGAACGACAAAAAATCCAATTTCTCGTTAAATTATATATCATCATTGACTTTTAGACAATGTTTCGCACCATTGTTTTATAATCCTCAGCCGGTTAAAGGAATATATGATATTACATCAGAACTAAAGAAAGTGGATATTGAATTATTTATTATTTACTTTCCGATTCGATTAATATTGAATGATTTATTGCTTATTACTTGTGCCAGTGAGTAAATCTATAATTGAGCGCCGCTAAGCGATCTGGCATTACAGCGTTGCACTCAATAGGTTTGTGCATATATAATTCATTAATTTTAACTACGACAGAATATTTAATTTATAGTTTATTTACCGCTAATAATATGAATGTATCTTTTAATTTATTATAATTACTAATATATGCAGCATTGATATAATTGGTGTTGAAATTATCTCATGAAATATCAAAATAGTTTCTGATATAATATTTCAAATAACATTTAGAAATTCAATAGATTTTACGTTGGATAATTAGGATTATATTGACTTAATTAAACTTGTACTGTAAATTAAACTTGTACTACGATGACTAATTCATATATAAATTTTAAAAAAATAATTATAACTAGAAAAATATATAAAATGTGAGCTTTTTAAACGAATGATGTGCTAATAATAACCTTTATCATATATTTTAGATGAAACTGATTTTATATTTTTAGAAAACTAAATTTTTAAATTTTTCATGTCACTCTTTCAAACGTTACTGTAAACAAATGTTAATAAAATTTGATTTGTAAATCATATATATAATTTTTCTCTTCAGTACTTCCAATTAATTTAGATTTTTATAAAATTTATTGCTAATGTAGTAATTATGAAAATTTATGTAAAAAGCGTTTTTATAATAATTTTATATGAGTTGTTCTTCTCTCATAATTGATAAGAATTAATAATCACAATAATTCTCGTTATATTTAATTGTTCAATTTGCAATCATTTTTACTTAAAGACTCCGTTCGTGTTTTGAATTAATTAGTTTTTCGCATTTTACTTCGTTTGGCAGTTGTAGATAATTTGTAGATATATCCCATTATGTGACATATTTACATACATGCTTTTCCGTGTGATGGGGTCGAAATCGTGACAACTGTGGCCTGTGGATACAGGCAGGGGGGAACACGTGTTTGCTACTTTGGCCAAAGTGTTTCCTTGAATATGTTTTCAGTACACGTTACAATAATAATAATTATGTAACCATCAATTTAAGAAACTTTATCGTACAAAAGCTATATAAACAATCATTTAATATATTTATTTATTTTGCTTTACATGCCCACTTATATTCTAACAATTTATATAAATATACAAAACACTTAACAATTTAGAGCAGGAGATATCCGGGCAGAGTTCACGTAGTGTTCTTCCACTCTGACACATAATACTAGATGATTGTATCATCATCAGCAGGAGTTTTTATCTATTCGGGTAATATTTTAGCCATTCACGTTTTATCTCAATGTCAATGTCAATATCAGAAATAATATTGAAATCTAACAATCAAGATGAGAACCTTTTAATATTACTAGCAATGTTCTAACTTGCTTCTTTAATTTTTGTCGTGCAATATAATAACTAGTTGAATGATGAAGGAGTTTATGAGAAATTTTAATAAAAATTATTATTTGTAAGCTTTAATATCAGAAAATTATTTAAACTTCAACTGATTGAATTTATACTGTATTTAATACATTCAAAATAATCTAAGGAAATAATCAAAGCTAGAAATGACTTGATAGTTAATTGAAAACAATACAATAAAGAGAATGGTTGCGACCGTTACTACGTGGTAATCCATACTTACACTGAATTGAAAAATTCACTATGTTTTAACCACAAATATTTATTGTAAAAATATTATTTGTGGTTAAAACATAGTGAATTTTTCAATTCAGTGAAAACAATACACATAATTTATTAGCTATAATATCTTTAAATCTATTCAAACTTTAATTGGTAAAATTTTGTGAAAATTCAAGATTACGTTGGTTTAATGCATGCGGTATACAAAGTGTCTAGATAAGTATGAACCATATGGGAAACTTTTTTATTATTATTAATAATAATAATCATATATTTTATTTCCAACAAGTTACATAACAATATAATAGAAATTTCATATTTACTCAATGTGTACAGTTTAAAAATAAGCTAAATTTCTTGTAAATCTAGAAAATAATTGTAAAAACACAGTAACATTAAGGTAAAAAAAAATTAAAAATAGCGAAAAAACACATTAAAATCCATATAAAAAAAATGGTGATGTGGCCATCATAGTACTTTCCCTATATTTTTCTCGAAAACTATGAGATTTACGCAAAAAGGCTATTCTTAATAATTTATTTATTTTTTAATTCTCTACAATTATTTGTTATATAAGTTTCATGTAACTCCAACAGTTAATTAACAATTGGCAAAAAATGTCTAAATTTTCATTTTTTATATTTTTTCTCAAAAGTTAAAAATTTTATGAAAAATACGTTTAAATAATACTTGTTCAGTTTTGTATTTTCTTTAACTTTTGTTTGAATCGTTTTTTAAAATTTTTCATATTTAGAAAAATATCACCAAAAAACAAAAAAACGTCTCGAGTAAACATCAACTTCCGGTCTATGAATGTTTACCAAAAGCTTTTCAGTTCCAGTTTTTAATGATAAAACCTTAAGTTTAAAGTTTTATCTCAATCAGATTATTCGTTTTTGAGATACAGCGCCCACCGACAGACAGACAGACAGACAGACAGACAGACAGACAGACGGACAGACAGACACACACACAGACACAAATTTTTTTTTCCAGAAATTAGTGTAATGGGTTCAGGGGACCCCAAAACGGATATTTCCGCAAAAAAAAATTTTCAAAAAAAAATCACGATCACAATACTTCCCCTATATTTCATATAGGGAAAGTAATAAAAGTTAAATAAAAGTAAATGCACATTAAAATATTAGTATAGATAACACTATATTTGACAATTCTGTGCAATAAAAACAGTTTGACATTACCATGCAATAAAAACGTAAAAAAGCACTAGTGCTTTAAAAAGCCACTTTTACAATGAAAAATGATGCAAAAACCGTCTACTTTCTGTTCGATCGTAGATAAAAGTATATAAAGGTATTTAGGTAAAATATAAATAAGACAATTCAAATAATTGCCAATAACATTAACCACATAGGCAATAAATACCAGATTACCCAGAAACAAAACATAAACACTAACACTAAACACATCAAAAATGTCCACATAATGTTTTATATTATGATATGACTTGAAAAGTTTTAATAATGGTGAATTCGTGTAGTGGCATGCACGAGGAGTAGAATATTCAAATGTCCGTGGATTTCGAATATGTGTAGTAGGAACATTATATTTTATTTCTGATGTTAATATTTCATCATCAAACTCGTTTTGTACTATTCTATACAAACTAACCAAATTTAAATATGTGTGATGATTTCTAACAAATACCATGTTAAATTCGTCTAAAAGATATTCATATGAATAACCTCCCGGAGGATATTTTCCTGTCTTTTGTAATGAAGATATTTTAGAAATCTACATTGCACATTTTCAATTTGTTTAAGGAGTACCTGCGAAGATGGTAGCCAAATCAAAACACAGTAATCTAACCTACTCAAGACTAAAGATTTGTATAAAGTAATTAATGTATTAACATTTAAAAATTCTCTTGTAGTTCTAATTATAAATCCTAATATTCTTGAGCAATCCTTTACGATTTTGTCAACATGAGGTTTAAATGTTAGTTTGTGATGAAACAGAATACCCAAATCTTTTATTTCTTTTGACCTCTCAATGGATTGTCTATTTATATTATCATTATATATAATGTTATTTAATTTATTTCTAAAAGAAATAACAGAACAATTTTTAACATTTAGTCCAAACCCATTTTCACAACACCAATTATTAAAACGATACAAATTTTCTTGAAAACATCACAGTCTCTGGTAGATTTGATGCAATTAAATAGTTTTAAATCATCAGCGTATATTAAAAAATCACAGCCAAAGACATCACAGACGTTATTTATAAACAAAAGGAACAGCAGCGGGCCTAGAGTGTATCCTTGAGGTACACCGCTTGTAACTGGATATTCCTTGGAGGCGTGATTTCTATGTTCCACATACTAAATACATTCTTTAAGATATGAGCCAATAAGAAATATATTGTCATTAATATAATACTTCCTAAGTTCTTCGACTAGAGCTATATGTGATTAGCGATCGAAAGCTTCAGTTACTTCTGTATAGATTACATTAGTCTTCCATATTTGTGTATAGTTCTTGTGTGAATCTAAACACATTTGTAAGAGTTGATCTTTTCTTCATAAATCCATGTTACCAAATATTAATTGTTTTATTGTAAATATGATCGGTAATAATACTTTCGAATACTTTACTACATATGCAAAGTAATGATATTCGTCGATAATTCTATATATCAGATTTGTCTTCTTTCTTGAAAATTGTTGTTATTTTTGCTCGCTTTCATATTAACGGGAATATGCCAGTACTTAATATTAAATTAAAAATGTGGGTTAAGGGCTGTGCAATTGCTATATCCTTCAATAAAAACTCCGATATACCGTCTGGACCCATAATTTGCCTAGATTTTAATTGTTATAATTTATTAAGAACTATGTCTTCAGAGATTATGAAATTTCCCATTTTTGTCTGAAGTGATAATTTATTTGTGTTATCACCCGTTGATTGTGTGAACGACTTATTCATCAGCAATTTCTTGCTCACATTTAAAAATGTTCGATCCTGATTGCATTATTTCAGGAATTCTGCTTGCATTGTTCTTACTATTTACAAATGACCATAGTTTCTTAGGTCCTTTTCGCAAGCTTTGTTCTGCATTATTAATATAGTTCCTGTACATTTTGTTTATCGTAGATTTGGTTTTAACTACTAATTCTCTTAATAGTTTTTTATTTGAGGGTGGCTTATTTTTAAAATATTAAAATGAAATTTTGGTACATTTTTATCACAGCTATCATATAGATTTTTATAAAATATATCATAGGCATGTTCAACAGTTTTACTTAGATAAAGCAAAGGCGAGTTAATTTTGCGGATATCTTCATACCGGTTAATTAAATAGCTTGCTTAAAATTGTATTTATATGCTAATTAATTTAGTGAACATGTATTAACTGTTTCAATTTTGAATTCTAATTTTCCGCCTAATGCTGGATGATAATTGTCCACATCTACAATAGGATTTGTACTTTATTCAAGTTATGCGTTCATATTACTTGATATAAAAACTAGGCCAAGAATTCCATGTAGAGAATTTGTGACATACTTAACCTGTTTAAGAGAACTAAAATTAATAAAATTTATAAAAGGATGAAGGCTAGAATGCTTATTGTTATTATTTTCTAGATATACTTTAAAATGTGGGAGGTTAAAATCGCCGCATATAATGAAGTTATGATTTCACCAATATAATCCAACAATATCTATAAATAAAAACACTTTGTTACTTTGTTTGTATAATACTATTTATTTTCTGTTTACTATAGTTTCGGCATCTCAACGTGCCATTATCAAAACATACCTAAAAAATAAATAGTGTTATAGAAAGTTACAAAGTGTTTTTATTTATACTCAAACATGTATAACGAAGTAGAAGCCGCAAAAATTAATAATACCAACAATATCTGATAATTATCCTAGGGTGTAACTGGTGGGATATATAAACAAAATATTTCAAACCATAAATTATCTTTAAATATTTTACACCCAGTAATTTCAACATTTGCTACAAGGGAGCAAATATAAATATGTTGGCACTTCAAAACTGATCTAATCGCTATTTAAGCACCCCCGCCTCGACGAGTATCTCGATCATTTCAGTATAGTTTTCTGAAAATAGTTAACTATCATTTATTTCTGACGGGAGCCACGTTTTAGTCAGAGCTATTATATCGCTATTGTATGCTTCTATCATATTATAAAAGTGATTAATCTTGGATTTCAAACCTCGCACATTTTGATAATAAAAATTAATAATACTGTTTGCTTGTTTGTAATTATTTAGTTTCCCGGCCTAGATGAATGTGATTTTTTTAGTAATGATGGGTATTTATGTTTATATTTGATTGTTAAATTTGATTTTTAATGGAGCTAACTTTAGTGCAATTTTTTAAAATAAACTTTGCATCTGTTGCGGAGGATAATATAACCTTATTATTATTAATTTCTCAGAAAAAAATATTCATTATAAAAGTTGGTGCTTGATCTTAAAATAACAAAAAGGACAAAACAAATAACATACGATTTTAATCAACAAAAAAAATATTTCTTTCTTAATAACATCCTTAACGATATTATTAGTTAAATAAATCACTTGATGTGATCCTCTTCCCCTTCAAGAGATAATTTTTTCTTTTGTTAAAATCTCAAATTACATTTTCAAGAATATTTGGATGATTATTTTAAAATCTTACACCATTTTTAATTTTATTTTGAAAATCCTCTAAATTTCTAAAGGCCTCTCTCATGAATATAGAATGTACTGCATGTACACTTAAAGTAAACAGTCGCAAACTAGCAATTAATTCAGTATATAGACCTCCAAGTGGTAAGTTAGAACTATTTTTTAGTAATTTAACAGAAATATACGACACGACTTTATCGTTCTATGTGGCGACTTTAATATAGATGTTTCAAAATGTTCGCCGGAAGCACAAATCCTTAAAGATATAATTCATTCATTAAAACTCATAAACCAACTTCACCAACCCACAAGAATTGAATCAACAACTAGAGGTTATTCAGAATCAAAACTCGATGTAGCAGTAACCACATCGGCAAAAGATAAATTTGCTGTATCTAATAAAAATTATCGTTTATCTGATCATCTCGGACAACTAATAATATTAGACATTAATAATACCACACAACTGTGAATCACAAAAAGCGTCAGTTAATAATATTATAAATAATAATAATATAAATCTTATTAATCTTATAAATAATATAAAAAGGAAATTTGTCGCAAATGAATTGGATTTAGCCTAAAACAGACAACAAAAAATTTGGTATTTAGTCAATGGGAGCATTGGTAAAGTTGAAGTAGGGTCAAATAAAATTAACCCAAAAATCCTAGATGGCAATATATTAAATTCAACAATAAACTCCGCAGAAGTGTTTGGCAATTATTTTTCTTCTATTGCTACCAGCAAAATAATTCATCATTTTGGAAATAACGTTTCCGAGAAGTTTACAGTATCATTAACACTTGCCAACTCTATGTTCCTGGAGCCTATCGATGCGTAAGAAATTCGAAAAATTATTAGAAATTAAAAAAATAAATCTAGTTTAGGTTATGATGAAATAACTTTACAAATTTTAAAAGAATTAATTGATGAAATAGTATTACCTCTCACGTACCAAATAAATGTATATTTATCTGCAGGAATTTTTCCTGAGAGACTAAAAACCGCGAAAGTTATCTCACCGCACAAGGAAGGAAGTATCATCGAAGTCAATTATAAGCAAATTTCTGTATTAAGTTGTTTTTCAAAAATATTTCAAAGTATTTTTCTGTCCAAATTTACAAAAAAGGAAAAATCCAGCGCGGATTTCGCAAAGAACATTCCACAGAAACACCCATATTTGAGTTATTAAAAACTATAAATGAAAAATTAGACTGTGGATTGTATGTTTCAGGGTTATTTTTTATTTTTCTTGTGCGTTTGATATAGTGAACGAAAAATTTATAAAAGACAAATTGTATGCCTACGGAATACAGGGGATTTGCCTTGAATTTTGTAAAATCATTTTTAAAAGAATGATTCTGGAATATTAAATCAAAAAACGAGATATCAACTGTTCATCCCATTCGCAAAGGGGCAGCTCAACCTGAGACTGCCATTTACGTTCGCAGGAAGACTGACGTGAAAAAAATTGGGATACGTTGTTATAGGTGTTTCAAAAATCATCCCTACAGCGACTATACACGCTGTTCGATAATTATTTCGAGATCACGAAAGATGATACCACTTTCGTCACGAAGCACACTTCTCAGTTGGCCAATATGTTCGATGACATTCTCGCAGAATTTCGGAAGGGCAACCCAAGTGCCAACCTTCCGTTGTTGATGCTTCACCATCGAATCTTCAAAACACTTGGTTCCAAATATCAACATTATCCTACAGCATGGTATCGTGTTCCAAAAGCGAACCAAACTACAAAACTCGTTGAAAATCTAAAAAGAAAGAAAAACGTGCATGTTTATAATGCAAGAAAGTAGGTCATCTCATCATTAATTGCAAGAAACTAGCAGAAAATGGTGAGCTCAAATGTCAATAATAATTCTGACTTGAAAAGCAGCAAACCAATGTTCAAACAAACAGTGCTGTCTCGGGTTTGACAGAATCCAATCAACTTCAACTACGCTATGAAAAGTCACAATTCGGATAAATGGGTGAGTGAAATGAACGAATAGATAAGGGCCTTTGAGGAAAACGATATGTAGGACCTGGTAGCATTACCACCTGATAAACGCTTAATAGACAATCGTTGGGTACTCCGATTAAAATATAAACCTGATAGTTCGATTGATAGATATTGTGCTTGTTTAGTTGCTCGAGGTGTATTGCAGCGGGAGGGCCTTGATTATGATAAAACTTTTAGCCTTGTTGCCCGGTATGACCCCATTCGTACCCTTATCAGGACTGCGGCTAAAGAGAAACTTGTCCTCGATCAATTCGATGTAAGAACTGCATTCTTATATGGTGAGATAGCCTCTGAAAAGTACATGACTCAACCACAAGGTGACGATGAGTCAGGTCGTGTGTGTCACTTGAAGAAATTTGTGTATGGTCTTAAACAGTCGCCTCATTGCTGAAACAACAAGTTTTACTCGTTTATGGAAAACAACGGATTCGCAAGATCAACTGCAGACCCATGCATTTATAACCGACAGAATGAGACAGATAAACTGCTTATTGCAATTTACGTTGATGACGGTCTCATTGCAAGATCAACACAAGATACAATAAACTCGTTTCTGAGATTGCTGACATCAGAATTCAAGATTACGGTAGGCTCACTTGATTCATTTTTGGGAATACAGATAGAGCAAGACAAGTCTCGTTTACACATTTCAATTCGACCTTACGCGAGGAAAGTTTTACAACGTTTTGGCATGGAAAATTGCAATCCTGTGAAAACACCTGCTGAAAACAAACAATCGGATGAATCATCCAAGGATCCTCTCAGCAGCTCTGTTCCATATCGATCAGCATTGTACTTGGCCTGTGCTTCTGGCTCTGGCCTAACCTATGCTATCTCTAAGGTTGCTCGATCTATGGCGGAATGTATAGTATCCGCTTCCATCAAACGCATATTTCGATACTTGTGAGGTACCACTGATATGGGACTTCTCTATACTCCAATTGGCAGCGGACTACGGGCATACTCCTACGCAGACTTCGCTGGAGATATCAACAATCGAAGATCAACAATTGGTTTTGTTTCCCTCATAAACGAAACTAAAATATCTTGGACTTTTCAATTGCAGAAATCAATCGCGCTTTCAACTACTGAGGTAGAATTTGTACCTGCTAGCGAAGGTGCAAAGGAACTGGCGATAATAAAACCAGATTTATAGTCATTGATAATATAAACGTTACAATAATAATCATATGCATATTATTTAATTATTGACGATTTACGAGGGTGGATCAATAAGTACTTGTGTAAAGAAGGTAGCGCTGCTGAGGGAAGTTATCAATATAGTCGTGCATTGCCTTTAGTCATACGAACTCATATTAAATTTTAGATTGATTCTTGAATTAGTTTAGATTTGTATCTTACGTCGTTTTATGTTTCTCGATAAAAAAATTTTAATGGATAAAAATGCAAAGAAATAAAAGCAAATATAGATGACGATCGTAAATGTAGTTGTACATCTAATTTTGATGTGAATTGACCAAGCCGCTGGGAAGACGTGATTACAGAGTATTAATTAATATTTTACATGACGATTCTAGTATAAGAAAGTTGATGACCTAATGGACACCACAAATACTTTGTTTCTCTTTAAAAGAAATTTACATACAAAAATATACTATTTTGTGGAGTTTTGCGTCGAGAAAAAAAAAAGTGAAAAATTCCTAACATAATCTTTATTGATCGACTCTCGTACATAAAATATCCATATTAAAAAATAACGAATTCAATGTCTAGGTAAGTTTAATATAAGAAGTGTATAACAAAATATAAGAAGTATACAAGAAGTGCTACAATTATAATATATAAATATGCAGTATTATGTTTACCTTATTGGAATATTATTACAATAACCATGTATTTATAAAACCCTACAATCCAGATTAATCGGATTAAAACCTTCTATAACTAATACCAACTATTCAAGGCATGCAATAACGAAATCTCACAGTCACGAGCAAAAAGTATTGCCTTGCAACGTGTTATTAATTGTGAAAACAATGGCGCATTACCTTCGAACAAACAGTATAATAAATGGGACAATGAAAGCAAACATAAAATGTATGTTAATGTTTATATCAATAATCATACGGTACATTTATTGGCCTTTATTTGTTAATTGTTTATGAGAACTTGCAGATCCATTGTATTATATATTTTAAATAAACTTACCGGGAATTATGTTTTATCACACCGTTTATCGCTATTTATGTAGTCTATATTAATAAAATAATATTATGTCAACATATTCGAATAAATAAACGAATTACTAATTACTAATGTGGTAATTGTAAATACTAGGAATATTCTATTAAATGTATGTAGTTTTTATAAAGTAATTTAAAAATATGAAACATTTCGTAAATCTAAAATAATGAACAATAACAAAACATACAAAAATCTACCCATTTTCATATTAAAACTTTTTATATGACTATTAAAGTAAATTAATAAATGGATGACTAGATTACATTATTAAATATGAATGTGCGTAGTCTATAAAAATGAATATATAAAATAACGGTTCGCTATCGAATGCCGATTCCCAATTAAAACAGTTTCGCGTTATATTTAAAATTGATTGCAGCATACATAACATAGTTCAAAAAGCTCCCACAATTAAAGTCATCATTAGCTGATCCATTAAAAATTAAATTCGATAGAACACAAAACATAAAATTCCAGACAAGTTCATTGTCAGCTAACCGCCCCGGCACTAATTAATGCAGCATAATGAACTGTATAAATAAACACTTTGAAAGAGCACTTAGCATGCATGCAGCTCATAAATATTCAGCGGTCCAACAGCCTCTGGTTCAATAATTAACGGAGCTAATAAATAAAAACCGATATATAAATAAGGTACGTATATATAAATACTACTGTCTTTTATTAATTGCCCAAGTCTTTCAGCGGGCGACGACGAACAAATTCTTGCTAAGGCGCAATAAATCAGAGATTGTTTCTAACACTAGAAATTACATTAATTTGTTACTTTCATGCGAATACGTGTGAAATTATTATTTTTAACTAATGCAAACTTACGTATAAAAATTCTCTACATCATAGAAAACTTTTAAAATATATTTTTTATCATAAAAGTCACTTAAATACAGGCCAATAAAGTATAACAATAATAATCACTAATGATATTGGAATTACTCAAATATTAAAAGATTTAAATATTAACTCTATGACAGTGAACATAATACTTACATTATTTCGTGTTTATATGAAATTGACACTTAAAATTATGCATAATATAATTCAACTTATTTAAATAATAAATTAATTACTCTTGCCACCAAAAAATATTATTTAAATCTGCATATTAAGCTAAGTAAATAACATATGAACCACTTGTTCAACTATATAAATAAAACAAACATATTAGCAGCAAAAATTACTTTTAGATTACAAGGCAGAAACATATTTGCTAATTGAGTGTCACTTTTCCAACTGTTTTTAAGGAAAGTATGACCAATATAACTAATTTTAAGACATTCACTTAGCAAGAATAAATCAAAATTAATACAATGGTATGAACCTTAAAATAACTCATTATATTAAGAATTTTTAATACGACAACAAGAAACTGGAAATTGCATGCCATAAACAACCTTTTTAAGTAAAAATTAATAGATACAATGTTCTTCTCTAAATGAAAACTTATTGGGAAAGTCGATTTTGTAATAATTAGTATTATATTTGTAATTATGTAGACTTCTTCATTTATTATTATTAGAATTACTGCAGAGTATCGATTATAAAATACCAACATATTTTTGCTACGTTTCGGCCAATATGCATTGATCTTCAGGTGGTAGTATTTTTAAGCAAAAATTTTAATTTGTGCGAATAATTATATTAGAAACATAAATCAAACACGAATGGCAATTAATAAAAATACAATGTAAAATACTTCAAACGGTATACTCAGTAATTGTTTCAATTATCATTTTACTAATATTGCAAAGTCACTATGTAGTAATTAAATATTGTAATAGAATATAAATAACAGTTATATCGGATTTAAACTTTTGTTAACGGTACCCATTAGGGTCTATAGGTGCAATGAATTTAAAAATATCACAGATGGAAAATTACCGTTCGGTATCAATATCGTGTTACTTTTCAAAAATAATTGAAAATATTATTGCGAGTAGACTATGGAATTATCTAAACAAATTCAACATCGTGACGGAACATCAACATGGATTTCGAGAAAAACGATCAACAAGAACAGCAACCTACGAAGAGATTACGAACAAGTTTGATGTGGGCATGTGTGTTGTGCATTCGATACAATTGACGCGAAGTTTTGTGAGTGTAAAGCTTTTTGCAATTAGGGTTCGCGGTAACATACTCCAACTAATTAATTCCTTTCTCACGGATCGATATATGTATGTCTAATTGGAGGACACGGTGTCAGAGAACTACAACCTCTCAAAAGGGATGGTGCTACCTGCACTACTCTAGGACCGCTTTTATTTAAGCAGATCCAAAAACTTTTGGCCATTTAGATTCCCCTCAATAAAAAAGTTCTATAATTGTGTCCCCCAAAATGCCGGTCCAAACGTTAAGTTTATTTATGCTTGTTTCCTTGGGACCAGTATCTCACTGCCGAAGGATTGTGACGATCATGTAACGGGAAATTCGATTCGTAATTAAACAGAATACTTCAAATAAATTCGTAATTATTATTTACTCTATCCATCTAATCCTCACAAAATTCCATTCGACGAAAACACGAAAACAATACATCATGTTTTCGTGATTTTCTTAAATTTTGCGGAAATATATGTTATGGGGTCCCCTGAGCCCATTACACTAATTTCTGGAAAAAAATGTGTCTGTCTGTCTGTCTATCTGTCTGTGGGCGCTGTATCTCAAAAACGAATGATCCGATTAAAGTGTGGAACAAATTCAGTAAATGCGAAACAAAAACTTTTTGGATAAATAACAGGTCGATTTTGTTTTATAAAAACTCACGTTTTTGAGGAAAACTCAATTGTCATATTTTTCAAATAGGAACCCCTAATTTTTTAATTCATTTTGAGAGACCCTTTCATTGTCGAATTGACGGTATAAAAATGATGCCACTTTACATTATAAAATTTTCGAGTAAATGGCGATTCAAAGGGAAAAAAATGTGATAAGTTTTTTCGTTAATGAGCAACCAATCAGATCCGTCCATTTTTGACAAACGCCGCATGCTACTGAAACATAAGGCGGCAATGTCATCGAGAAGTGATAACACAGGCCTACATATTTTTTTTTTTAATAAAATTGTTTTTTTTCAAGTCCCTCTTCAAGGTCCAGCAGTATCAGCTATCATTCTAATATCCCATCTTCGTCTCCATCTTCTTTATGTCTTGATGGAACTTTTCTCCCCGTTCCTCGCTGACAGCTCCAAGATTTTCGAGAAAAGAGTCAACGTGGGAATTCAGAAAAAGAGGTTTGACGCTCATATTGCATCCCAGTTTTTTATAATTCGACCATGTTGGCTGCATTTTCTTTGTAGTTTGGAGACATGTTGTTTCCAAGGAAACCATCTATGACTTCTACGAAAGAACTCAATGCTTCAGATTCATCCTGGGTCATTGTATTCTGGAACAATCTGTCCGATTTTAAGGTTCGAATTTCAGGGCCTACAAAAATTCCTTCTTTAAGTTTAGCTTCAGAAAGTACAGGAAATTTGTCGCACAGGTATTTAAAGCGTGCACCTTGTCTGTTTAAAGCTTTGACAAACTGCTTCATCAATTCTAACTTTATGTGAAGGGGAGGCAAAAGAACTAATTTTGGGTCAACTAATGCATCATGCAGCACATGTTTTGTCCCGGTACAAGTCTTTCTCTGAGTGGCCAATTTCTTCGAAATCTCGAAAGATGATAAGGAAATGGTATCGAGTGGTATCGTAGTCATGAAGCACACTTCTCAGCTGGCCAATATATTCGATGACATTCTCACAGAATTACGGAAGGACAACTGAGTGCAAATCTTACGTTGTCGTTGCTTCAACATCGAACCTTTAAAACAATTGGTTCCGAATATCAATATTATTGTTCAACATGGTATCGTGTTCCAGAAGCCCAGCAAACTACAAAGCTCCTCGTTGAAAATCTACGTTCGATTCAAAATTCGCAGATGCAAGAAGCACCACAGACGTCTGGCGCTTTTTACGCAAAATAAGCCACAAAAGAAAGCAGCACCAGTGTCTTCTTCGACAAATGTCAAAGGGAAAGAAAAAAACGTGTGTTTATACTGCCAGAAAGTAGATCATATCATCGCTGATTGCAGAAAACATGCGGCTGCCGAGCAGAAAACTGTGAGCTTAAATGTCAATAACAATTCTGACTCAACCTCGAAAAACAGCAAACCGGGTAGGTTCCTCGAAACAGGCCTAGCAGTTGATGCAGACTTCCTTCCTATCGATTCTTGGGTTTCGGATTCCGGTACGATACATCATATGACAGTAAACAAACAACATTTCGCCACGTTCGAGAAATTTCCGATTCCGCAACACATTCAGACACTAGGTAAGAGCATTATCCTTGCATAAGGATCCGGTAAAATCAATATTAAAGCACAAGTGGGTGACAGATGGTCATCTGCAACTCTGAATGACGTTTGGAATGTGCCCAAAGATCAGACAGGCCGCCAAGCATGGAAACGAGACTACATTTTGTCACAGCGAAGTGCAAATTCGACGAGACGGTGAACTCATCTCGACTGGAAAGCTCGTCAGCCCTGTGCACGTCATGAATATTCGAGTCTGTGTTCCGGACGCGCTAGTGGAATCAAATCTCGCTACAACTTAAGAAGTACTCCAAGGCTGGTATCAACGCTTGGGTCGTCAGGACAAACGTCACGTGCACGATATATTATCCCGTGTCGTTATTTCTGCGGTATTCAGACACAACGTCATTTTGTGATGGTTGCGTTCTCAGTAAGTCACAACGAAAGCCGAGCCTCTTGCGTCAATATCGTCCGCAAATCGTCGGAGAATTAATTAACACCAATGTAAACGGCCAAATTTCCACCGACTCGATTAATGGCTTCAGATATTATGTAGCCTTCAAAGATGACTATTTCGATATATACGCATATTTTTCATTAAAAAAATCAGAAGTTGCTTTGCATTTGGAAACTTTCCTGAATAAGTGCGATGTTGCAGGCCATACAGTTAAAGCCTTTCGTTCGGACTATGGCACCGAATTTGACTGCGACGCAGTGTTGACTCAGCTACGAAGACGGGCATTGAGTTTCGTCCGTCATGTCCCTACACTCCTGAACAAAACGGTGTTGCAGAACAAGAAAACGTTTTGGGCTCACGCATGTTATACGGCAGTATTTTTGACAAATCGCACGGGGAAGTCAAATATTCGACGCAAAGCTCTATTCGAGTCATTCGAGTTGTGAACTGCAAAGGCATTCAACAACTTAAGTTTAGAATTCCTCCTAATTTTCGGATCAGAATGCTACGTCAATATTTCAAAGAAATTTGACTACAAAGCAGCACTTGGACATCTCGTTGAATACGTGAATGATAAAGATGGTTACAAGGTTTGGATAGCATCAACGCATCGATAAGTAAATTCACGAGTCGTTGACTTTCGTCCAGAGAAGCTGTGCACAACAAACAACACTATTGAACTTGAACTTCTCCTAGAAGAGACCAATCAAGAAGAGGAAATCAACAGAATTTCTGAACACATTGAACTCAAGTTCAATAATCAACCAGCAGTACTCAAGATAACAGCAATTCGGATTAAAATGACACTGCTAACAGAGACACCTCGAAAGGGGAACCAACTCCCATCCAGACTCGACGCTTGGAACGGACGACGAGACAGCCAGTGAGATTTGATGACTACGAAGTAGGTAATACCTTATCGATCCCAGGCAAACAGTTGTATTGCATGTTTGACAGAAGCCGTTCTGTAAGAACTACAGCGAACCTGGTAAACGCGCAATCGACAATCGTTGGGTACTCTGTTTAAAATATAAACCCGATGGTTCGATTGATAGATATCGCGCTCGTTTAGTTGATCGAGGTGTGTCCGAGTGGGAGGGCCTTGATTATGATGAAAATTTTAGCCTTGTTTTCCGCCCTTATCGCGACTGCGGCTAAAGAGAAAATTGTCCTCGTTCAATTCGACGTGAGAATATTCTTATATGGTGAGATAGACTCTGAAATTTACATGACTCAACCACAAGGTTTCGACGATGGGTCAGGTCGTATTTATCAATTGAAGAAATCTGTTTACGGTCTTAAACAGTCGCCTCGTTGCTGGAACAATAAGTTTCTTTCGTTCATGGAAAACAACGGATTCACAAGATCAACAGCAGATCCATGCATTTACATCCGACAGAATGAGACAGAAAAACTGCTAATTGCAATTTACGTTGATGATGGTCTCATTTCAAAATTATCACAAGATACAATCAACTCTTTCCTGAAATTGCTGAGAATTTAAGATTACGGTAGGCTTTCTTGATTAATTTTTGGGAATGCAGATAGAGCAAGACAAATCTCGTGTACGCATTTTACAGCGATCTTACGTGTAGAAAGTTTTACAAAATTGCAATCCTGTGAAAACACCTGCTGAAAACCAACAACTGAATGAGTCATCCAAGGATCCTCTCGACAGCTCTGTTCCATATTGATCAGCGGTGGGTTGCCTGCTGTACTTGGCCTGTGCTACTCGCCCTGACCTAGCTTATGGTGTAGCCAAGGTTGTTCGATCTATGGCGGAACATACAGTATCTGACTGGGCCTCTGTCAAACGCATATTTCGATACTTGCGAGGTACCACTGATATGGGACTTTGCTGGAGATATCAACACTCGAAGATCAACAATGGTTTCGTTTCTCTGCAGTATCCTGGAAACCTTAATTACAGAAATCGGCCTCACTTTTAACTACTGAGAAAGAATTTGTATCTGCTAGTGAAGGTGCAAAGTAAATGGTGTGGCTTAATAGGTTATTGTCAGGAAATCGGCAAAAATAATGATGTGCCAGTGTTATTTATCGATCACGCCAGTGCAATTAAACTAGTGAAGAACCGCGAATTTCAATTTACAAAAAAACAAAACATCGTCGTGAACTATATCAAAAAGTGGACATTGATGTGGAGTCCGTACGCTCGGAAGATCAACTAGGAGATATGTTTACAAAACCTTTGAATTCAATTAATTTTAAGAACATATGTTCTAAGATTGGTCTACACAACTGATATTGTTATAATTACTAGTTGTTCAGTTTTCGGGGAAGTGTTGACGTTATAAACTGTACAATTAATAGCTTATTTTATGTGTTGGCAATCCTGTCGCGCCTGTTAATAGGTATTTTCTATAGTCAAAGTTATAATTCACGCTGATTTCGTGTTTACGTCGGCTATTTTAATAAATGTCGTTTATTTACTCCTATTGGGTTATTAATCTAGATTAGTACAAATAATGGTATATATAATTAAATGGCGTCAGTTATGAATCATAACTCACGCTATGAATTATAATTCACTGTTATCGCTCAGGTTGTCATGGTTTTTCTTTGAATCTATATTTTCAAGTTAGCTGAAAATTGACAAATGTCAAAAAAATTGTCACAGCGCAATTCCAATATAGTAAATATTGTATTAAGTAAAATATTTCACTAAACATTGTTATTGTTATAGATAAAGTATAGTATTCAACTCGTAGCAATGGAAATAACTCACTTGGATGATTTCATCCGCGTGAGTTATTGCTTACATTACCACTCGTTGAATAATGTGTTTCGTTCATGTTTTATTTCCTAACCCTATTAACCATTGCAAAATTACAATTTTCAATTTATAAGGATGGGTTTCATCATACGATGAAAACAATTAAATGATTAACTGCTGCATCTAAATTTAGGAATGAATCTTTTGCAGGGCTTATAAATAATTATGGTAAATTGATTCGACATTTATCAACAATCTTAAAAAAATAATACAAATGGCATTGGTTTCACGCATTTATCGTTTAGACTAAATTACCATTCAAGAAGTATTGGTGCATTTTCAACCTTATTTGCCAAACAACTTGTTGATGCATCATGTTTTTTTCAGATAAAACTAAAAACGATTGCATACGCTTTATGAAAATATAGTTATTCTCAAAATTATACAAACAATATTTTTTCTAGATCATAATTTTTGTAGACGAGAATTGACAAATTTACAGAAAAACTTATAAAATCATGTAATACGTGCAAGGGTCAAGTAATAGAACTTGACAAATATCTTAATAAATAAGTATTATACTCATTAGGATCTAAAGAATGTCTTCGATAGGTTTGAGTTACTTACTTAGCACACCGGTCTGCGACAATGACGTGCTATTTATATCAAATAACTAAAAAAATGTAATACTGTTACGACGGGTATTATACCTACATAATTAATTTTTATACACAAAGTAAGCGATCTACTCAGTTTGTTACTTCCCAGGAATCAAAGAATGGCGAATTGAAATTGCTATTGATATCTCAGCCGATTGATGGATCTATTAAAAGTAGACTTAGACAAAAAGCATCATAATTTAGTAAAGCATACTATGTTGAATCTATTGGAAGATAAGGCAATTTATTTATACATATTATTTATATTTAGTTTTTTAGAAAAGCCCTGCCATATATCGTCATTTATATATTAATTTAAATTACATGCCTTATATTTATATTTATATCTTTATTTTTCAGGTGGGTTCAGAAAAAATAGTCCAATCTGAGTTATCAAAGAGCAAAGAATTAAAACAGTTAAGTACTTATATTTCCTACTAATGGCTAATTAACAATTAAGAATGGTGTGGCGACATACATAACATACTCATTTATATTTAATCAAAAATGACACTCAAATATAATATAATTTATGACACTCTGTACTCGAATTTTTTACTACCTTAAATTATTTTATAGATGGTTAAATAGAAAACGACATTAGCATTCTATAAAACAAAATAATTATGTTAGTTGACACAGAAAATTTGTTTATCATTTTTATGTAAGACAAATGTCCACATGTGTCAAATTCAAGGTTAGGAGCAATATGATGGCACGTGATAAAAAGTCTTATATAACAATTGAGGAGTTGGATGGAAAAAGGACACTTCTACAAAATTTGCATTTTGAGTTAGAACTATTGAAAGTATTTGAAGCATCAGAAGTTTGTTATTCTAAGGTAACCTGTATTTCTTTCAATTATATTTATACAACACATGTTGGTTTTATTGAAAACTTTTTTTGAAAACATTTTATTTTTTAATAAAGTTAATGCTTGTTGCGCTACACTCTTGGAAAGAGATATTACTATTAGGTGGAGAATAACACTTGTTTTGTTCCATATTGTTTTTATTTTCAGTTGCCTGACACGTGTTTCGGTCTTCGCAGACCATTATCAAAGTTAAAACTAATTACAAATGAAAAATGTACAACCATATATACTGAAGCAGGTAATTAATTGATACAGCCCCGCGATTAAATTAAATTTTGCAAGAAGGGAAGAAAACTTAACCTGTTAGAGGGATTAGAGATCAAGAGGGCAATCGACAAGGGGATTAACGTCCTTAACAACCAACAGGGGCTAATCTAGGCCGACAGCATTTTAATCGCGGGGCTGTCCATCAAGCCATGAACAGTAGTGTAGCATATTCATATTCTTCATGTCCCACCGCAGTTTGCAAAAAATGATCAACAAAAGAAATCACCGAATTTGAATTTTTCTTTGCTTCATTTTCTGTAAAGCAATAAAACGAACTTGTGACAATGTACATTAAACAAGCACAACCATAAAAGGCGTTTGTAAAACTGTTGAGGGACAATGAGTTTTGGCAAAGGCAAATTTTGCGCGTAATCAAACTCGACAACTAAAGTTGATTTATCATGTCTACAATTTTCTATTCTTTCTTTTTTAATGCCTTTGTATGCTTGCACTTTTTTGTCGTGTACTAATTGTATCACTTTGCAAGAATCGTTTGGTTTTAACTTAAGCTTCATTTTGTTTTCTTCACAAAAATCACAAATGTCAGATCGTGAAAGTATGAAAACAGCAGAACCATAGGCCGGTAAAGTAAGGTTTCCTTTGTGATATAAACCAAATTTACGGAGAAAGGGCATTTCCATAGAAGTGTCCTTTTTCCATCAAACTCCTCAATTGTTTATTCTGGAATTTGTCTTACCAAAAATAAATCGACCTCACATTTTTAATCGGACATGACATTCAAAATGTGTTTCTTTAAAGTAAATCCCCTCATCCTGTTAAAACTATTACTATTACTATTGTCAATAGGATTCGGTATATTGCTAAGCAACACATTTTTCGTGCAGATGATTTTCCGATAAAAACGGGAGTTCTTGTTATTTTACTTTTGATAAAATATTTTTTCACAGGATTTATTAAAATAATTATTTGAAATTCAAAACATGCATACATATCATTGATGACAGCACTTATTAGAAGAGTGTACTTCATTATTTCATGTATAATATATACGATATTGAATTAATTTGAGAACCATAGAATATATTTTACATAGCGCCACTTCTGGGATTCTTATTAATAATTGTGAAACGAGTTTGCAATATATTCTAGTTAAGTAATATCTTTTCCATTTTGGGTTTGGTACGTTTTGTTGAGGAACGAATTAATATTGTTATAAGTATATTATCAGCGCTATTTTAACTTAAATATAGCTTGAGAAGCTTCAATATTGTTCAAATCAAACAATAAAATATATACCCTATTTCTTGGGATATTGACTAACATATCAAATTAATAATAAAAAAAAATTTAAAACACAATCCCTTTTATTTAGTAGGGATTGTCTCTCGGCGTATTCGAATTAATCTTAGTATAAATGATAAATCCGGCTTTCTTCTGTTGTAGGTGGGGAAGTTTCTGTATTAAGGTATTTAAGTAGATAGAGAGCATTTTAGTATTAGGTATCCCTGGGATTGGCTAAATGGGTCTTTTTTAACATTATATTTTATACATTTTTCATTGCTGCTCTAATATTTCTCGTGCAATAGTGATTTGTAACTCTGCATGTTTTCAATATAGTATAAGTAGTTGTAGAGAAGTCATGCTTTCAGACGGGAATTTTGTTTTTTATTCAGTAAATATTTAATAGTATTTATATAATTTGTGATAATTATCACAGTTATTTATTTATCTTTATTTTTTATAAAATCGATATTCTGTAAAATTGCTTGTTAGCTCTAATACGTTCATCTCGTACTAAGTTGCTTATAATATTATTGTGTACGTGCTTTCGAGTAAAAATAACCTGTTTCTTTGTCCCATTTGATTTAACAAGAAAACCTAGTTGAGTTTTATTTAATACATCTATTCAACCTAGTCAAAGCTTAGTCCAATAGTCGACCATATCAATTTATGGCATTTCTATTCTTATTTTTTTTAAATAACTACCTCTACATATATTTGATTAAAAATTATTTTCATGGAAAAGAGTCATAAAAGATAGGGCAAAATTTCCAACAAAGTATATAATTCAGTTTCTTCTACCAATCACTTTGTTGGTACATATATGAATTAAATATTTACAGATGGATCTATTTGAACTGAAACTTTCTTATTTTCCGGAGCAATACCATTTATTTTTCAGAAACATTCATACGTAATATTTTAGCAAAAGTGATACCTTCTTTATATTGCCTGGAAACACTTCTTTGTGAATTCATATAATTATACAAACAATTTCAACATGGTCTGCTAGGTTGTGTGCATTTCAATTAGGATTTTAATTACTAAGAGTAATATATTGACAGCATTCGCAATATGATATTCTAAATTGTAAAAAATCAATTATATTGTATTTCCAATTGCAGTAGGATGATTTTAACATATGGAATTGGAAAATTCCGATCTTCTTTACAAAACAAATCATTTACTAGAACTATTTTATAACCCATAGCATTAGGACTCTTCATTTAATATTAAATCAGAATTACTCAATAATCCAAATATTTATAATTCTAAATGCTTACTGAACAAAGAACTCATAGCTTTTTTTCTGTTTCAATGATGCCAACACATCACATATTTTTTCATAGTTTTGCCATTCATATGAACAATAAAAACAAAAAATCGTGTACATGTTTTATACAATATACGGAGTGAGTTTTATTCGATGTTCTCTATGGGGATCTCGGAAACTATAAGAGATAGAGAAACGGTTAAATGGGGAAAGAAGTGTAGATTTCCGAGACGAATAAACTTCCACTTTCAAAGTTTTCAAAAAAGTCAAGGGTAACTAGATATTTTGAAAAAAGTAAAAAGTGTCAATTTTTTCAAATCAATATATCTCGGTTATTATAACAGATAGAAAAAAACTGTAGAGGACAACGTTTTAGATAATTTTATGCAGATTAATAAAAAATAATCAGAAAATTTTTATCGCCATTATTTTCCGATATATGACGCAAACTTACATTTTTTAAATGGAAACCATAGTTGGCTGTGACCTCATTCAAAATGTATTTTTTTTCTCTTTAATCCAATATGACATACGACATAGTTACTTCTAAAAATTAGTGAGTTATAGTCATTTTAAATTTTATTATAAATAAAAAATGGGTAGCCATAAAAAAAGTGAAATTAAAACAATTGCAGTTGTTTATAATATTAGCAATATTGTAATTATTAGTTTTACAGAGATAAACCAAAGTGAAACAACTGCATAAAGTAATTCTGTAATTATCAATATATCAATGGGAGAGAAATTTTAATATTAAAAAAATATGGTCAAAGAGTCCACTATTAATACTATTATGACATAAATTATATCTTTTTAAAATTGAATTTATGGCTTTTTGACTATTCTCATGTAAATTGAATTAAATGTTTCAATAACAATTAGTTTATGATCCTCCACAGATTGATATGATTTTTCATATACATTTACATAACCCCACAGAAAAAATTCTAAAACGCGCAGATCGGGAGATCTAGGTGGCCCTGGGATTGGCTTATTTCTTCCCACTTATGAGTTAGGAAAAGCATCATTTGAATAATTTGTAAAGCCAACATGTTATGAGGTAGAGCACCATCATATTGGAACCATTTCAATCTCGCTTGTAATGATAAATTTAAACAATTGAGCGTATCTTCAAATGTTTTCTGAAGAAAATGAAAGTAATCAGTTTCACTTAGTGAGCTTTCAAAAATATATGGACCGAGAATTATTAATCCAAACACACCATGGATTAAACACAAATTTAATTTGTAGTTTTCTCTGTGAAACTTCTCGTGGATTCTCTTAAGTTCATCTATGTTCATTGTGGCGATTAAAAATACCACAATTAGTGAATCGCGATTCATCTGTTCATAATATTTTTGTAAGAAACGTATTATCCTTGACAAATGGGTTTATACCACATACAGAAGGCGATTTGATCATTTCAAAATTATTTTCTTATGCTGGTTTTTCATTTTTATTTAACTTTGTAGAACTAATAATTACAATAGTGCTATTATTATAAACAACTGCAATTGTTTTACTTTCTTATTTTTCATGGCTACCCATTTTTTATTTATAATAAAATTAAAAATTACTATAACTCACTTATTTTTAGAAATAACTATGTCGTATGTCATATTGGATTAAAGAGAAAAAAATACCTTTTGAATGAGGCGATAGCCAACTATGGTTTCCATTAAAAAAAATGTAAGTTTGCATCATATCTCGAAAAAGAATGGCGATAAAAATTTTCTGATTACTTTTTATTAATCTACATAAAATTATCTAAAACTTTTTCCTTTACAGTTTTTTTCTATCTGTTATAATAATCGAGATATATTGATTTGAAAAAATTGACACTTTTTACTTTTTTCAAAATACCTAGTTACCCTTGACTTTTTTGAAAACTTTGAAAGTGGAATTTTATTCGTCTCGTGAATCTACACTTCTTTCCCCCATTTAACCGTTTCTCTATCTCTTATAGTTTCCGTGATCCCCATAGAGAACATCGAAAAAAACTCACCCTGTATATATGGTTTTCTTTAAAATAATGGCTATATATAAGTATTATTTAACATTAAAATTCCTATGATCAAATCCAGCTAGGTTTGAAAATAATAATTTTATTTTCCATTATTTGATTGCACTTATGACTAATATATATTTATAGCTTTAAACAGCTCTAAGGGTATTTTTAATTAGAGATATTATTCTTTCTATTCATCTTCCTTATTTAATTTTTCAACAATAATCAAATTTTGTCGAGTTAAAGATATTTTATAAAGTAGCAAATCAATCGATACAATCGCAAGTTCAGTACGTAAAAAGTTCCAAATTGGGTTTTTTAAATTTTATTGTTTTAAGAATTATGGAATTTTGATGTAGCTATTTCTGTTCCTAATGGAGCAAATCCCAATAATGACAAGAAAATCATTATAATATTTTTTGCAGGAATCTTCTCCTATTAGGTTTGTTTAGGGCTGAGTCAGAACGTTTTAAAATCATATTTTCCCATCGGGGAACTATAGTTTTTAATGATAAAATAAAAATAATGATATACTAAATAATTACTGCAATCTTTTCAATTTATTGTTGCTACAAATTTCTCAGATAAATATACGTTACATTTTTGTACAAACGCATGGGAGTTTTAATTTAAACATAATTCACAAGGCTGGTCGGCGGCTTTTGCGGTTGTTTTAATTTATTTTAATCGCAACTGGTTTCATGAAATAATTCAATCTCATAGTGAGATAACTTACAATGCTGTTGGCTGCGCAAATGCTGCACAAGGCATTCCGAACGCTTCCAGTACACGAGATATATGGTATTCATCTACCGAAGATAAAACCAGAGTCCTTGTTCTTGATGCTGAACTACCGTTGGTAGTTATTTTGTTCGGTAGTGATTTAAACACCGTTCCGTCGCTTATTTCAGTAATTATTGCAAGGTACAGACTTTACAACAGCGCATTATCTGATTTTATATTGTAAAGCCAATTCGCGTGCATACTACATATGTTTTCACCGCCATTATAGGAAGTGTCGTGTATCGTAAAGTAATAAAAGTGTAAAAAGATATTTAATTGTGTGAGAGTTGGTTGATTGATGTGGAAGTGTGTCGTTTCTATCAACAATGAGCAATCAAAGAAATTTCCTGAATTAATGTATGGGAGACACTGTTGATTATGCCTGTCAACTATAATGTAAAATTATATAATCATTTGCACATTATGGTACGCAACAATACAATGACATTAGGTGTGTGAAGCACACAAGCCATTCGACTTTAATTTTTCATTTGATAATTAATTCTTATTAATATTATGTAGTGTGAATATTTTGATAAACCATTAGACTGTTCATTTATAAATTATATTTAAATGATAAAGATAATAATTCAATAGATTGATTGATTGTTAAGGCACTTAGGCTTTGAAAATCCATTTTCAATATTAAGATAACGACAATGTCTGATTTTCAAATTTGTTTTATTTTAAACACTATATACAGGTGTTATCGCCACACTGTGGCTTCTTGAGAAGAAGAAAATATGTACAGATTAAATACGCAATTCTTCTTAAATATTACGTTATGGTTGGTGGAGGAGTGAACATTTTTAAGAGCGGGGAATTTGAAAGTTCTATTCGATCGTTGAGGACAGGTAGATGGCCTGTATGGAAATATCTGTTGATTTCCTAGTTTTCTAGTATATTTAGTTGTCCTTTTCTCTCGGGGTTGAAATTTAATTTTTATAATATTAAATTATTGATTATTTTATTCTGTTTTTGTTGTATTATTTTGTTAATAATTGTTTTGTTATAACCGTTTTTAACTGCTATTTGATAGATTGTGTTTAATTCTTTTTTATAATTTATAGTTGACATTGGTATTGATAAACGTCGATGTATCATAGATCGGTCCGCTGTTAATTTATGTTGTGTTGGATGAAATGATCAATTATTTACCGTACTGTCTGTATGTGTAGGTTTGTGATAGATTGCAAAATCATGTTTATTTTCAATGTTTGTTATAGATAGAAACATATGTAGGGTTTAGAATAAAACAAATTTGAATATCAGACATTGTCGTTATCTTAAAATTCAATAGCTATTCCGTTAACTTACTTGATCGAATAAATACATCTAATACTTGTATAATGATACACTCACTAAACTTTGTTAATGATTTTGTTTTAGAAAATTTAATAACAATTTAAAATACGACAACATTTCGTAAATCTACAACGATGACTCTCATTAAAGCCAGAAAACAAATCACTAATTGAAATAGCTACTTCTCCTACTGAAATCACAACATAAATTAAATTATACACAATAATTTTGCGTATTATAAACAGCACAAGCAGCAAAGTAATACTAGGTTGAATGTATTTATTTCTGTCCAATAAACAATAAGAATTTTAATTTGCATTGAAAAAAGTTTTTCATCGAATGGATACGTCAATTTCTGAAGCCCTGAATTAGATGATATGAACACAGCTCATGCCACATTGAACATTTTGCTCGAGCATGAGGGCATGGTCATCTCACGTGGATGTGATGTGAACGTTAGACTTTTACTATAAATTGTCACATAAAAAAGTTCAATCTTTAATAAAATATTAAATATAATAAAAGTAATAATATGAAATATTATTTTCAATGAGCATTTCTGCACATTTTTTTACATTAGGATTAATGTAAAAATTTACCAGCTAACAGTTAAAACAACTACTCCTCGTACTAATGCACCGCCAGGCATTGAATTATATAACTGTTAACCGTCATTACATGTTCAGCACAATGCAAAATTTTTGTGGTGTAATAGTTTTTTTTTAACCGCGTCTCGAAATGTATTATGTAATGACTATCTGCAGACACGTGTTTCGCTGTATCACAGAAGGAAGGAAGGTATCGTGTATACGGCTAACTTGACGAATGCTAATATGTGGATTTTCTTTTACAGCTAGTAAAATATTTACTATTTATTTATTTATTTACTATTTTATATCTGTTTTTTAAGTAAGTAGCCGCTGTGATAATTTCAGGCCAGTATTTCCTATCTACAGCTGCTTCATTTAATAAACATCGAGCAGTGTCCATTATAGTTCTATTGAATCTTTCTGCCACTCCGTTTAATTCGTGAACATACGGAGGACAGGGTGCAATTATTATACCTTTTTCTTTAGCAAAATCATTTACTTGTTTATTTGTTTATTCTTTTCCATTATTGCAACGAATTGTTTTTACTCTTTTACCAGTTATGTTTTCTACTAAATTTACATATTCTTTCAAACAATCAAAAACTTCTGATTTACATTTAATTGTGTATACTTTAGCTAGTTTACTGAAGTCATCTATAAATGATACAAAATATTTTTCGCCCCTGTATCCTACAGTGTTGTGGGGACCATGAACGTCCGTGTGTATAATTTGCAATATTTCGTTTGCTTTTGATCTATTATTATTAAATGGCAAATTGCTTAACTTGGATTTAATGCATATAGCACATTTTAATTCTTCTTTTTCAATTGCTGAAGGCAAACCCACAAGTAGTTTATTGCTGATTAATTTTTCTAAGTAATTGAAATTTACATGCCCTAGTTTTCGGTGCCAAATTTCTCTTTCCGACATTTTGTTGTCATTTGTTACTATGTAGCTGTTGTTTGTATAAGTGTCATTGTTTAAATAACTATATAATTTATATAAACCATTTTCCTTGTTGGCTATTGCAATTAATGTATTATTTTTATTATAAATTTTTGCTATATTATCGTGTGAGTGAATGAAATTATTGTCGGTTACTTTTGCATAACTTATCAAGTTACTTTTCATTTCCTTAATATAAAATACGTTTTTTATAGTTACATTGTGGTAATCGTCTCCTACTTTAAATTTTAAATTTACAGTACCTATTTTAGTAGAGTTTAATATTTTCCCGTCACCCAATCTTACTTTGATGGGGTTTTCAAAAATCTCATAACTACTAAATAATTTTTCGTCGTTTATTATGTGGTCTGTGCACCCGCTATCCAAAATAAATGCAATTTGATCGGACTTTCTGACATTGAAGACATTTGAATCGACATCGACTACAAAAACATTACTACACTCCTCAACCACATACCTTTCCATGATGTTTGCGTTATTGCGACTTGGAGGACCTCCTTGAAAGCCTCTTCTTTGGAATCGCCCTCTGGTTCGGTTGGCCCGTCGATAAGATTGGTTTGCCCCTCTGTACGACTGGTTGGACCCTCTGGACTGGTTGGCCCCTCTGAACTGGTTGGCCCCTCTGGAGTGGTTGGACCCTCTGGACTGGTTGAACCCTCTGGACTGGTTGGACCCTCTGTAGTTTTCTGGTTCCTGTGGCGCGTACCAACAGTCTCGAGCAAAATGTCCTCGTTTTTTGCATATGTAACACTCCAGACCTTGGGTATTGAAGGCACTGGCATACTCTGTTATACCTTCGTTTGTAATCGAAACTGCCAACAGCTTTGCTTTTAGGTAGGCAGTATTTCTTTCGTTTTCGGGCAGCACATCTATTAAGTCGCCTAGATGGCTGAATCTTGCAGGCAACGCTTTTAACATGTAATTTAGTAGCTCCTGTTCGGATACTGTTGCCCCTGCTTCTTTTAGTTCGTTGGTCTTCTTTTCAAAACAGTTTATGAACTCCTGGGCGTTGCTATATTGTTCTAATTTTATACTATCCAGCTCGCTTCTCTTCAGTATTTGAAGCGATGTGGATTTCCCGGAGTACATCTTGTCTAGTTTTTGTATAATGTCGTACGCACTGTCAAAGTTTTTGATATGCTCCAGTTGGCGATTGCTTAACGTCGCATATATATAGTTAATGGCTTGTATATTTTTCTCCGCCCATTCTTCAGCGTTGTCTGAGGCAATCATTTTTCTTTCTGTAGTCATCTCTACCTTTTTTAATTTTAGAAACATTATCATACGTGCTCGATAGCTGGCATAATCGGCGCCATCAAATGTGGGGACAAATGTCGCCGTACATGCCATGATGTTAATCTTCTTTTTTCTTGCCTTTAATAATCAATCTATTATTTTCACTTGTATGGTGCTCTTCTTCTTCTTCAACCAAGCTCTGCTACCATATTATTTTCGGGGTGGATCGTCTTTAAACACTTTGTTTTTCTTTTCTATAACCTCTTTATTCACACACCACACTTGCTTACAATACGGGCTTCTTACTACAACTGACAGGTTAGAGCAAAAACGGATATGGCGCACTACGCAGGTTCACATATCGGAGGTAGATGGCGCAGTACACCGCGGGATATTTGAATGCAAACCTCAACAAAAATAAATTTGTGCAAGACGTTAGTTACACAAAGGAAGTTAGTGATGGTGAAGTTTTGTATACTTACTTTAAAGGGTAAAAAATGATTACAGTTTCATCAAGTAATTTTAAATTAAAACATTTATTATATTTTATATTGTTGTATTTATTTTTGTGACATAGATTTCGATCAGCGATGATCATATTTAAATGAATTACAAATTTTGACTGGTTAAAAATAAGCATGTAACAATATCAATATAAATCCGTATGTATTCAGAAATTAGCAGCTTTAGTTTTTTCTTAAAACTGAAAGTAAAATATAAATATATTGAAATTTATATACAATATAAATGTATTTTATATTTTATTATGCGTTAATATGTTGACATCTGCACTTTACAACCATAGGCTTTTATCCTCTATATAGTTTTAACCATTTATGGAGAAAGTTTCCATTTAAAAATCACAGTTATCCGTAACAGTTATTAATACTAAACAGTACAATACCTCACAAATCAATTATTGCCTATTAAGCGATACCAGCGGCTCTCATATTTCTTCCAATAAAGAATCAACGTTTATAGCTAATAGCAGCACACAATAACAAAAAATATATAGAGGTATACCAATCATAAACCACTGATCTGCGGCGCTATTCAATAAAAAAGCAATAATTTTAATTGTAGTCATAAATCACGCCGTTTTTTTTCCATAAGCGGCCCATACTTCAGAAACAATTAATATTCATTTAAAAATTTTACTTTCGAACTTATGATTAATACGTGAAATATTTCATGATAATTGCACGCTTTTGAAACGCGCCGGCCGATGATCCATCTTATTTCGTAAAAAAGAGTAACATGATGCTACTTAACTTAATCACGATTATCTATAGAAAAAAAGGAAAGAAATGTTATTAGAAAAAACGGGATGTATACGCAATAAATAGAATAATAAAAATACTTCAATGATTCCATGCGTACCATTTATTAGGTCTTTTAAAACAGTGGTAAAGTTTAAAATAGCAGTTCGTATTGTCTATATATTAATTAACATGAATGGTTATTGATGTTGAACTGATTTTGAAAATAAGCATTTTAATAATTAAATAGACCTTTTTCACTTTATTATAAATATATCATGATGGGCAAACAAATATAACAAAGAGTGAATTAATTTACAGTACTCTCGATTGATGTTCGATTGAAGTTCATCATGAATTTTGCTAAAAGCCTGAAACACTGCTGCCAATTAGACCATAATATCAGTATTTAACTATTAAAATTTCGATAGATAAAAAAATAACTAAAGTTTAAATTTTGTTTCTAACGAGTAGTTTTTTGTAATGAAAGAATTGCTAAAATTATAGTTTTAGTCTTATAGTGGCGAAAACCCTTATATTAAATAAAACTACCAAGAAATATGTACAATCAATTAAATTTCTAGGAGATACATGAAACATAACTTTTACTTTGTAAGTACAGATATACAAGAATATTATCGTTTCGTAAAGGCGTTAAAGATGGGATTGTATTTTAAGTCAAGCTGGTTTTTGGTTACTGGGATTTCAGAATTAAGCCAAGCTTTAGGAATTGCCAAAGACTCCAGGAGGTTTTGACTCTTCTCGGCAAAATGAATAACAAAAAATACATCCTCGCTAGAAGAATTATTGTTTGCAATCACGTCTATGGCGAAAGACTTATCAATTAGTTTTTGTTTTGTTACTTTTAATATTCCGAAAATTGATGACCTGTGCATAAACTAAAATCACAATCTGAATTCTCACAAAACAAAAAATAAATTACAAGGTCAACGTTTTCCAACGCCAGAAGAAACGGTTGAACCATTTAAATTGCATGTTTTATAGGTACCTCATTTGAAATGGAAAAAGTGCTTCGAAAATTAGTTCAAGTGCATACAAAAGTGTATTGATTTTCATGGACAATTTTTTGAGACACCATCGTATAAATGTTTCCTTTTAAAATTGTGACCAGATTGATTAGAATCACTCAATTACAATGATTGTAAATATATTTTAATATCATCTATGACTAACTGGTATTTTTGCTCCTGGTTTAAACATAGAATTTTTAGTTTCTGAAAATGGTTTAAACGCAATATTTATATTGTATAATTTTGTGATATATTACCAAAATATGTAAGGGCTATATTATGTTTACAGTAGCGATTAAACAGTTTGGAATTACTTGGTATATGTATGTAGGTTTTGTCTACAGTTCAAAAGTTATTGTTTTGTTAGTTCTGGATTTTAAAAGAACTAGGAATTAAATGTTGTTATCAATGTCTTTTTCTACTGTACATATTATTTTAGTTTGTAAGAAGTTGACATAGTCCAAAAATTGTGGTTATTGTTTGTTTCTGCCTGCAAAGGAAGTTATATTATCATCTACGTATCTAAAATATGTGTATAGGTTTTTTGCTTAAAAAATTTTAAAATTGAAAAAGTTGCGCATAAATACTTTAGCCTACAATGAGCTCAAAGGTATTGCCTTTAAAAACTGAATTAATTATGACATAAAAAGATTCCTAAGATATTTATTAACACTGTTTGAAGTTTTGAACTTTTATTTTTATATAGCAATTTTCAAAAGATCTTTTTCAATTAATTCAATGCAGTATAAAATTATACGAGCTTATGGTTAGATAATATTTAGAAATTCATTAATTTGTCGTTTAGTATTTTAGGAATTTGAAATGATGGGGGTCTTTAAAATCTGTTAAATTTCTCTACAAGGACTTGACTTTAAGTGCTATTTTATGAGTAGGATAATTGGGAACAAGTAATTTTTAACATATTGGTTAAAAATTAAATTACATAAATTTGTTCGGTTGGATCTGTTGACTATTTAAGAAATTATTATTAAATGTAGGACGGTTTGTCTAAAATTAGTGTGGATTTCCTAAACTTTCAGTTAAAAAATTTTATTGTCCGACTTGTTTAATTTTGATTTTTAATAATATTGGCTATTTTATGCTTACTATACTCAAAGTATTGTTAAGTGTTTATTCTGATTTTCAGGTTATAGAAAATTAATTCCATTATTGTTGTAAGACTCTTTTTATCGTCCAATAGGTCGAACTACATTAGGTATTAGTTCACAATGTTGATTTTTCATATAATAAAACAAGGAACTTCTTTAAGGGTTGTTTATAGAAAGGTACTTGGTAGGTTTCACAATTTTTACGATTTATTCCCACTAGTTTCGATTTTTACAACATTATCTAGGAATGGATAATGATGTAAAAATCGAAACCAGTCGGAATAATCGTAAAAATTGTGAAACCAACTAAGTGCCTTTCTACAAACAAACCTTAATATTAAAAATGTTTCGGCACGTGATAAACGAAAACAAATTCAACAAATAGGGAATTTCTTGTCTGGAATGAGCAGTATACTGTACTTATAGTTTGAAAATCAATCATGTATTGAAACCATAGTCACAAAATAAAATATACTTTTTACACTTCGTTCCCATTGCAAAGCGCATGTACAAACATAATATGAATATACAGGGTCCTGCAACAGTGCGTCAGGCTTTCCTAGCGCCTTTCTCGTAAGAGATAGAAAAAAATGTTTCGTATAAAAATTTATTGATTTAAAAATCTCTATCCCGTAAAATTATTTTCAAATATACAGGGTGTCCCAATTTTGCGGTATAAGAAAAGCAAACATTTTTTTAAATGGAACACCCTATATATTCTTTCATTTTCTAATTTGGATAATATTTTATAACTTGAACCTTTTTTTGATTTTTAATTTCGATATGGCATTTCCGAGATATTGACGTTTTTTTGAAAAAAATGTAAAAAACGGAGGTTCACAAAAAAAAAATTCTGATGTTCTATTTAAAATTTAAGAAATTTTATTTTTCCTATGGTTGGTCATAAGTACTGTTTATGTACCAGTATTAAAAATGTTCACTTTGGAGGAACCCTGCCACGCCATTTTCTAAAATTTCAAAATGTTTTTTTAAATGGAATCATATATTTTTTTAAATTTTATATTATTCTGCATCTAATTTCCTACAAAAAATATTCAGCATACCCTATACTTAAAAGTGATATTTTTCAAGATATAAAAGGAGTCTAGGGCCTTCTATATGATGTTTTTGAAAAGTTGAAATATTAGAATGTATATAGCACAAAATTTTAAATATGTAAATACAGGGCAGTGTTAATATTTTTTCTTGAATAAACTTCGATTTGCAGGTTTCTGTAAAGTTTAAATTGAACATCAGTCTAATAATACGTTTTTGTAATACAAATAATCTATCGGCATCTCTGGATCGGCCCCATAAAGACACATTATAAGTGGGAATAAACTATTGCATAATATACATTGGTAATAGACTCCTTATGAAATTGATTCTTAATTCTTGAGATTAAGTAATATGATTTATTTAATTTAGAGCAAACAAATTCAATATGACTATTCCATTGGAGATGTTGATCTAAAACTACACCCAAATACTGTATGGAATTGACTGTATTTATTGTATCGTTATTAAAGTTAAATGTTAATTGCATATTTTTTAAATAAATATTAGACATTTGCATTATAACAGTTTAACTTGAGTTTATTATTATTTTATTTTGTCTGCACCAATTGCTAAATTGCGACATTACTTTGTAAACTTTAATTTTAGCATAATAGGTTGTTGAAAAAATTCACTTGGTTTGTTTCACTAAATTGTTTATTTTCGACTAGTTTCGGCACCGGGCCATTATCAAGAATGATGTACAAACAAAATTTTTACATATTTATATAAAGATGTCAGGTAATAAGTGCGTTTGAAATTGGGGAAATCCAGAGATCTTCATTATCGTTGACCACGTTTTTGCCTACTGCTCGGGCTTTGCTAATCTCTAGGCCTTCCCGGTAATTGAGAATTTTTCCTTTATTACCTGTATATAAAATTTTACAATTATGCGCGCTAAAATAATGATTAGAGGTTACACAATGTTTTACAAAACCAGTAGAGAGTTTATTATTGAGTATGTCCGTGCGATGTTCTTTTATTCTTGTTTCGAAGGACCTTCCCGTTTGCCCTACATATAGGGTGGGCCAACTAGTGGTTTCTTTTTAAATCATAGATTATTTTGATACTGACAGTTTTTTTCCGTTCGAAATCTTGACTGAAAGTCAGTATCATACTTCCGCGGTATGAAATTAATCGATTTACGCTTGAACAACATTAAGAAATATTCCAAACTTATTTCCAAGGTGAGTGCTTAAAAATCATTTTTTCTGACGTGGCACATTTTCATCTTGGCGGGTAGGTTAACAAACAAAATTGACGCATCTGGGGACGGAAAACCCGCACGTTATTGTCAAGAAGTCAATGCAACCACAGAGATTGAGAGTTTGGTGCGAATTGTGGAGTGATGGCATCATTGGACCATTTTTCTTCGAAAATGAGGCTGGAAACGTTTCGGTAATGGTAAGCGTAACGGAGCCATGTTATCCGAATTTTTTTACTGAAATTGAAGACATGGATTTAGATGACCCCTGGTTCATGCAGGATGGCGCGCTATTCCACACAGCCCATGCCACAATCGTTCTTTTGTGCACCAAATTTCCAAATCGTGTTATCAGCCGTCTTGGCGATGTCAATGGGCCGCCTCTGAGCTGCGATTTGACCCCTTTGGATTTATTTTTGCGGGGAACCGTGAAGAACCGATGTTATGCCAACAATTTCGAAACGATACATGCACTTCAGGCCAAAATCATCTAAGAAATCCGTGAGTTATAGCCCGAAATCATCAACAAGGTCTTGGAAAATTGGAATGACAGAATTCGCTACTACGAAGCCAGACGAGGCAGCCACTTAAACGAAGTTGTGTTCCATAATTAATAGGAATGTTTGCTCTTCCTAATAAAGCCATAATACATGGAAAAAAATTAAATTTTGTGCATTTTATTGCATTTTTAAAAAGAAACTTGTATTTGGCCCACCCCGTATAAAGCATCACATTCTTCACAAGTTATCTCATATATTCCACTTGTTTTATTTTACTGTTTTCTGTTTTTATTTTATTATTTATTAGCAGTTTTCCTAAATTGATGGAATTGGTCATTATGATATTGTAATCTTTACTTTTTAATGTATTCTTGATTTTTTGGGAGAGATTTTTTACGTGCTCTAATCTTTTCCAGTTTATTTTCTGTGAAGTATTTGCATTATAAAAATATTTTTGAAGTTGTTTTTGTTTTTTCATTTTAATCATGTGATCGATTAGTTCTTCTTTATAACCATTATTAATAGCTATAGTTTTTATTGTTTTCAATTCAATTTGGTAATCTACGTTATTAAGGGGGATATTTAGCAACCTGTGCAGGAGAGAATGAAAGGCACTGAATTTTATTTGATTATGTGTATTTGAATTTTCGTGAATTATTGTGTCTGTGTAGGTTTCTTTTCTAAATATCTTATATGACAATGTGTTATTGACTGTTTTTGAAATAGTTAAGTCTAAAAAGTTGATGCTATTGTTTAATTCTTTTTCTACTGTAAATTGTATGTTTTTGTTTAAGGAATTTAAATGTTTTGTAAAAATGTCATTTTGTAAAAATGTCAGAAACGTAATTATACGAGCGGAAATTATTATTTCTATTATTTTCGATATAACCATTATTAAACAAATCAGCCGGTGATTTTCAATAGACTCGTCGCCTTTTTTTTAATTGGGATCACATAAGACTTTTTTAGAGAAGTAAGGTATTTACCTTGTGTTATAGATGAGTTTATAATAAAAGTTAAATATGGAGCAATTATGTCGGCAGTTGCTTTTAACAATTTTACTGGAATGTTGTCTATCCCAGTAGCATTAGTATTTCGTAGTTGTGATACTGTATCAACTACCTTATTATTAGAAACCGAAATAAAGGAAAATGTTTTAATATTAATATTATTTGATTTGGTGTAATTTATTAACAGAATTTTCAAAGTAGGTCGCTAGCTCATTTGCAATATCCCTGTTACATTTATTTGTCTGGATGGTATTGTTTGTTTTACTTTTATATTGCACTAGGTTCCATAGAGCCTTTGCTTTGTTATTTGATTTATTTAAACAATTAGCCGCGTGTTGCTTTTTCTGGGAAATTATTAAACTATTGAGAATCCTAGATTGATTTTTATATAATAACTGCAGGTCGACTCTACCCGTTTCTTTAACTTAGTAATTTAAGTTTTTGACCCCATCGTAAAAATCCTGCAGGTCAGCTGAAAACATTATTTTATTTGGAGTCTTGTTAACAGGGTTCCTAATTTTTTTCAATGAAAATGCTACATTGAAGCACCATTTGAGATGATCGTGAAAATTATCGAATAGGATATCAATGTCCGTATCGTTAGACCATACAGGAAATATATTACTTTTGTTAAAAATATATGTAAATTCGTTTATATTTGATTCGAAGAATTTCGTTTGTTTACGTAAGTGGTCGAATTGTTGTTATGTGATTTTACTTTTATTTTTATACTTACAGACTGTGCAAAATGGTCAGACAGATCAGGATCAAAATTACGTTTAGTTTGTACCATGACCATATTATTTATTAATATATAATCGATGGAAGTTTTAGAAATGTCATCTGAATTTGGAGATTTTTGAATTCTTGTGGCATCCTTTATTCATGAATGCAGATTGTGAGCATTAAATAAATCTCTAAGCGAATTTGAAACTTTGTTGATCTTTAACTCGTCAATATTTAGATCGCCACATAAAATAATAGTTTCAAATTGTTTAGTTAAAATATCTAAAATTTGATTGCATTGATTGAAAAACAACTCAATTATTTCATTGTCTACACTCGGAGGTCTATAAATACAGATTATGCAAATTGTTTTACTAATCGATATCCCACAACACTTAATTACGCCTTCAATTGATAAATTATTTATTATTTTTAATGGTTTACTAATTTCCAATAAGTAATGTTTTACTAATATAGCTGAGAACCATGGAAATCGTTTTTTCTGTAAAAATTAGCAAGCAATGCATAACCATCTACCTTACAAGCATTAAGTTGAGCCTCTTTTAACCAGGTTTCAGATAAACACAAGATATTAAAATTGTATTGATCACATGATGATTCAATATTGTTAATTTTATTAAAAATTGTTCTGATATTATACAAGTCTGGAAACGACAGAACTCTGTGGAACGTTTTATAATATCGAAAGTTATCGGTGGAGAACGTAGTGTTCACCTTGGTATAAAATTTCCTGTTACGAAGGAAATGCGACAGGGTCCTGATGAGATATTCCGACGGCTCAGGCCCTATCATTTTATAGATAAGGCCATCGTCCAAACTCTGTTAAATGCTTATAACATCAGAAAATCTGCGGCAGTGTCTCTTTTTATGGCAAAGCCTCCAATGATGTACTCGGACACCTGGTGATTAGTGGATATACCAGCCCAAAAAACGACCGGGAAGTCGGAAAACGGGCTAGCAGAATCTTTTCAAAAAGTTTTCCCAAAATACTACGCAAGCTAATTGGCTAATAGTTCTGAGAAAAGTTGATTATTTTCTTAGGTTAAGGATGCTGACCACAGCTGCCAATTTCCAAACTGATGGAAAAGAGCCCAATCTCTTTGAGGCATTTTCGGTTCTACCCTCTTGGCTGAGATTTTTCACCATTAAGGTAGAAATACCGCTTTGACCAAATTTACGATTTTTGAGCTGGTTGATCAGCCCACCGAGCTTATCCGGATATAAAATAAATATTTTAACATCATCAAAAAAGTACTAGTCATAGCCAGGGTTTAAAGTAAATTGCCGCCCCAGAGAGTCTATTAGCGCTTATGCTTTGCCAGGATCTGACAGTCGAGTCGTCTCTCGCCGTAATACGCTTGGTTATAAGGTTTACCTCTCTTAAGTCTTTTGAAAAAACCCCGACACAAAATGTGAGTGCTCATTTAACGACTTAAGTCGTCGTTACCATCGCTTTTCTTCCGTGCTAAAGATTGCATCTCGAGTTTTATGAGCCGTATGACGTATTGATGACAGGAATAGGAATGATAGAATTTTCGAGTTGTAATTTGAGCAGATAGTAGAGTTATTTCTCAGACAGGTCTAACTGTTACCACTGTTAGATCTAAACAGACCGGACTATGGTCGGAACTGAGCTCATTGGAAGAAAACCAAATCTTATGGTCCAAATAACGTTAGAGAAAACGGTAATATTAATAATATCGGTCCGGAAATTTGAGTTTGGGACGAAGAAAGTAGGGACTCACTAGACGGAGATTTCTAAAATTTCGATCGGTAAGCCTAATGTTTGACTCAAGGCTTTTGGAATTTAAATCACCATAAGGTAACAACGGATGTAATGGCGATTGGTACGTTGATACGATTTTTAAAAGACCATGTTCTGTATTAAGAACAATCGCAGTTGCGTGAAGACTCGACAGATTGTCGAGCGGAAGCTGTGAGTGCTCTAGCCGCATCTTAATAAAAATGTTGGTACCATAATGGCTAGTCATTGTTATTGACATGTAGGTACGTAATGTAACCTAGAACTCTGAGCCTCGAGTGTAGGCCGAGGTGAGTTTAACTCACCAGCATGACATGAATGTCATTCTCCTGATCGAAAAGTTTGAGCTGGTCAATACTTTCTCGAAGTCGATTCGCATTTAAAAAAACAATGCGAAGAGATTCTAAGTGATTGATGTGGTTATTATTTTGTATAGTCATCTGCGATATTAAATAAAGTGGTTATACGAATAAGAAACGCTAGGCCTTTTTATTTGGCCGGACCGAAAGCTGTGATAAAAGCAAACGTATAATGGCTCCATCGGCATCGTTATGAACCGTTTCAAAAAACTTCTGAAGCAGCTATTTATGCTCCTCAGGGTTACGAGGAGGTAGGATTGTACCCGGTAAAGCTGGAAAGTCTGCAGTTGAACACGCAAACTGCGGTACTGGAAGGCCTCTGAGAAAAGGCCCAAGAGGCCTCTTCGCAAAGAACAATAAATTTAAGTTAATATCTTTAAGGTTTAAACTTTTTTGTAATGTCCATAACCAATAAATTTACTTTTTAGGGAAGCGCTTCACCGAAGTAATTGTGTTTATAAAAAGTCGAATGATCAAAACAGAAAATTTACTATTCGTTAAAAAAATTATAATTCAGCACGTGATCTATTAAATTCAAGCATTACTTAAAATATGTAGTTAGTTTCATATAAGATGTTTATTTCAATATTATATACGTTTTTGTCATTTAAGTAAATAAGTCTAATTCAATAGGAATATCATTACAAGTATCTTTTATATATTTTAGCAGTTAATAACCCAGAAGTTGTTTCTTCATTGTGGTAGAATAACAGTTTTATTTTTAATTGATACTTCGAAAAATACGCGTTCTATATTGTATTGTATGAAGGTCTTAAAATGTGAAAAGCAGATTTATCTAGAATACTAAATATCTGTGAGCCATCTACTCACTCAGTATTACACTTTATCAAATACGTTTCACAGGTTTATTGTTGACACGATTGCAATAATTGTTTCACCATACCGTGGCTTCATATGCAGATGAATAATATTAATAACTGTATTTTATGAAATTTATAATGGAGTTTCACAAAGTATCAGCCCGATCAATCCAAGATGACCCATTATTTTTATTAGAGCCAATGTAGATCTTTAAATAATTCAAAAACGGAATAAAGCTACATCTTAATAGTAAATGAAATATTACCACTTTTCAGAATTCAAAAAGTATCATGTTTGATATCGCAAAGAAATTAAAGGCATTATTTGTTCTAAAATTTTGTCAACACTAATGTGCTTTTGAGACAATTATAAAATTTTGTATATTCCATATTTCAAAACAACAAAGCTGCTAAAATTATTTTTATTTATTTCACTTCTTAGCATTTACAAACTGGAATCTTTTAATAATATTTCAATGCATAACGATATACGTTTATTTAATAAAATCATCAATAAATGAAGTACCTCCAGCACGTTAGCATCATCTTAGTGGATTCCAATTAAATTATCTTGGAACAAAATATTAAATTTGGCAATAGTTTTATTGTTTTAATGTTACAGCATTAACAGAAGTTAATAAGTATCATTTACACAAGTTATCATTTATACAAGTTTATTTTAACTCTATAACTTCATTTACAATGATAAAAAAATATTTCAACTTAGATAAAATATTTCAATATTTTCAGTCTTGATCATATTTCTTTTAATATTTTTACCAGCCTCCGTTCGTACACATACCATTCCCTTTCGTCACAGTTGTTGATTCGAAGAGATTATACTCAGCAATAAAAATACCATTCGTGTTTTACCTGAGTAATCGTAATCAAACATTTTATGGATCATTTCTTTCTTGATTAATTAAGAAATATTACCTTGTATTCCTTTGCTGGTTTTCTTTTTCTTCCAAAATTTAATGTCGGAACGTTCTCGCAAAGTTCAAGATATTTTTATTGGTGTAGAATTCATAACGGGCTTGATTGTATCATGTGTAATGCATTTTGTATTATTACAGGAAATCAATTCAGTGAAGTGGAATTATAAACTCCGATAAATTGCCGATTGAATTTCCATTATCGACTGGGAATCGATTAATTGGATTTAATTACATAATTGCGCAATAAATCAATACTATACAGTTAGTAACACTTGATAAATACGATATTTGCGCATTCGTAGATTTAAGTAGATGTGTGATAAGATCGTTTAATTAAGTTTTGAAATAATAATTTTAACTAATGTAGACTGAAAATGTGATATCTATTAGTGATGGGCAAGATCGATCATCTGAAGGATCGATCAATCAATGATCGATCAGTTGAAGTATCGAGCCGCTCGATCGAAAAGATCGAGCCGCTCGGAAAGATCGATCCGATCGAAAAGATCGAGCCGCTCGATCCGATCGAAAAGATCGAGCCGCTCGAAAAGATCGATCCGATCGAAAAGATCGAGTCGCTCGATCCGATCGAAAAGATCGAGCCGCTCGAAAAGATCGAGCCGCTCGATCCGATCGAAAAGATCGATCCGATCGAAAAGATCGAGCCGCTCGAAAAGATCGAGCGGATCGAAGAGATCGAGCCGATCAGAAAGATCGAGCCGATCAAACAGATCGAGGGAATTCAGTTGATCAGAAAATCACTAAAAAAAAATAAGAAAATAAAACTACGTCATGAAACGTATCTGAAAAATTACAACCCCTCTAAAAAATCTTCTCTTCGAAAAACAGCTCCTTGTAAAATAATTCTTGGAAAGTCACCTTACCCTCGTGGTTGTATAACGTTACAAAATTACTAACGGTGATTGAGAGCAATAATTATATAATAATTCTAATCATCACTACTAACAAAAATCACCCTGGTGGGGAAATTAAAAACAAAAATCCGTCATGGAAAATCATTCCCTTAGAGAAAACTAGGTTGTGAAACGTATCTGTAAAATCACAACTCCTTTCAAAAATCACCTCTTAAAAATACAAAGAAATCGACAAGGCCGCAAAAATGTGGACGTCGACAGATTCATCAATTTACACTCACTCAACGAAAATGAATTACGAAAGAATTAAGAAGACGGCTTTTATTACATTAATTACTAGAAGAAATAACTTATTGAATTTGTTATTTTCTACATATTACATACTGTCGGTGAGTTTTATGCGTACGTGAAAATATTTATATTAAATAAAACACTAGTTTGGCACTTTTTTCACTTGGTTTATTTTATAGCTAAATGTACATTTCGGTCACAAAGTGACCATTTTCAATAGCAATTTTCAGTTTGCTATTGAAAATGGTCACTTTGTGACCGAAATGTACATTTAGCTATAAAATAAACCAAGTGAAAAAAGTGCCAAACTAGTGTTTTATTTAATATTACATACTGTATTTCTTTTTGTTAAATTATAAGTATATTTAGTAAATAAATAGCTATTATAAAATGAATCAACATAAATCTTTATTAAAAATGAATACTATTTAGTGACCATTATTAAATAACGTTAAAAATAACTAGTTACTTCTTAGTATAACCGTTATTGAAAAGTAATTATTTATCTCACCTCTACTGTCCAGTTATATTTTTAAGTGACCACTTTGATGACTATTTTGTTCATTAAATTAAATAATTACTAATTTGTTGAATTTAAATACGAGTAACAGTTGTCTATTAAATAGTTTATTACTTGACAGTACTTAAATTAATAATAATAAAAAGTATTTTTTAATCATATTAAATTAAAAATTAGAATCAGTAAGATTATCTTTTAAGATTAAGAGTAAGAGTAACTATGAAAATTATGATACATCTGGAATAATTTTCAAATATTTATTTTCATTATCGTGAAAGATTAACCGTTGCTCGCTCTTATGGCCTAATAAAGGCTGCATAAAAGAGAATAACTTAAAGAAATAGTGTGATTCAATTATCGATCTTTCCTAGCCGCTCGAAAAGATCGATCCGATCGAAACGATCGAGCCGCTCGAAAAGATCGATCCGATCGAAACGATCGAGCCGCTCGATCCGATCGAAAAGATCGAGCCGCTCGAAAAGATCGATCCGATCGAAAAGATCGAGCCGATCGAAAAGATCGAGCCGATCGAGAAAGATCGAGCGGCTCGATCACTTGCAAGTATCGAGCAGTCGATCTTTTTTGATCGATCTTGCCCATCACTAATATCTATCATATAAACGAACAATGAATAAAACACTTACTATGTTTTTAACCACTATAATTTATTATAATATATAAATATATTACAATTTGTACGACTTAAGTTTCGACTTTTGACGGTCATTATCAAGTGATACGTACAAATTGTAATATATTTATATCGACTTTTGACGGCCATTATCACTTGATAATGACCGTCAAAAGTCGAAACTTAAGTCGTACAAATTGTAATATATTTATATATTATAATAAATTATAGTGGTTAAAAACGTAGTAAGTGTTTTATTCATTGTTCGTTATGAATTACCACATATTAACGGTCGCAACCATCATTATGACTATCATATAAATGTAAATAATATAAAAATTATTGGTAATAAAAAAATTATGTTTTATTTAACTGATAACTAGGTTAAAATCCAGATTATGGGATGCGTTGTATATTTCCCCTGTCGTGGGGTTTCAATAGAAATGTCTTCACGTTCTGAGATTAAATTAAACTTGATAGCCAATACAACTTTTAACATCATGTCATTTAATTCGGTCCTTACTCTCACTGATAATTTAGAAGAAGGTAGATCACGTTTTCGCAACACATTAAACACATTTGTTTTTTTATATGGAAAGATAAGGGTCGACTGGAAGATCATTGAGAAACAGTAAACTCCGCCTGTGTTTCCTGCGGCCAAAATTTTCTATTGTTTTATGTATACATTTGCTTAAATATGTTAACAGTAATAACGAAGCTAAGAATAAGAATAAATTACACATAAAAAAATTCTCATACATAGCATATTAGTTAAGTAGTAAAGTATAATTTAAACTTCATTTAAAAAATATTATAAGTAAGGTAAATTGAAGTTTTAAATATAATTCCCTGTAATTTTTTTTGTTCAATCCTGCAGTAGAAAATAGAACTTTCATACGTTGTTTTGTGGTTAGAAAGTTACAGTTTACCTCACGCAAAATGGTTGCTATGGAGATTTACTTTCGCCCACTCTTGTGTCACTTTCGCCCACTCTTATGTCACTTTCGCTCACGCTTTTATAAATACACATTATTATTTTATTTGAACCTACGTTTTAAAATGAATTTTCGGCAGGATTGAACAAAACGTAATACACCACTCGTGGAGTTACGAATTCGCTCACTTGTGTACCTTCGCACACTCGGCTGTCGCCTCGTGTGCAAATTGGTACACGCGTGAGCAAAACACGTACTTTCTCCACTTGTAGTGTAATATACTATTAATTCTTGATTCAGGAAACAAATATTTATTTGAAAAAAATCCTAAGTGTCATTAGTTTAAAAATTAAAATTCTTTGTTTAGTATAGTAGACTCACAAGTAAACCAAGTTAACCATTATTATGTCATAGTTTAATAAGTACATACTTGTATATTAAACTAATTTCAAAAACTTAAACTTTTAAACGGAAACATTAAGATTTTTCTAAAGTAGAATAGTCTATTTATCCAAATTTAATTACATTTGGATAAATAGGCTAAAAATTAAAATGTTGATAAAATGATTTGTATAGAAAGTACACTATTTTCTCTGATAAGTAGGCTAGGGTGTGGTGACAATTTCATTTAGTAGAAATATCAAGAAATATAAAAAATGAAATAAGACTTTTATTAAACTGTAACAAGTATCCATTTTAAGCCTCTTATTTATTCGTTTCATGTTATCCCCTACATTATTCGTTTTTAGGGCCGGGTTGCTGAGGTTTAAGGTTGATTATAGAAGTATATTATCGAAGTAGAGATCGATTTTTTTATGTGAGTTTATGAGAAACAATC